>QEPC01003620.1:890267-957003 GCA_003113815.1 Sphenodon punctatus | reverse complement strand
CCCCCCCCCCCCCTTCTCACCAAAATGATAGTATGTATTTAGCTGTCTGTCTTAATTTCCTGAACCTTTTTCAAGTCTCTCCTTATTGTCTCTTGCCCTTCTTTCATTGTCTTCCATTTGACTTCTCAGTCAGTGTTGATTTCAGGTTGTCTCTAGTACTTGGATCTTGTGAATGAATCTTCCTGTAACCATCATCTGAGTGATGGATTCTGCTTCTATAGTTAACGGCATTTCAAAGTGTAGTAGATGGATGGCTATCTTCTCAGTTTGATAGAGGGTCAGGAACAACCTTTCCCAGAAGCGTAAGTCTTCTGGCCAGTACGAAAATTGAAAAAATGTGTCTGTTTTGCCAACTTTAAATCAAAGCTGAATGTTGGAGAAAAATGTCCGTATTGCAGATTGGAGTGTTCTCTATTTTTGTCCTTTGCCTCAGAAGAATCCCTATGTGCAGACCCAGAAATAATGCATAAAGGCAATATCAGTGGCCAGATGCAGATCTCAGGGAAGTCAGAAGCAGCACAGATTTAAATCTATCTAGACTACTCAAATGCCCTACACCCAGAGGAAAATTATCCATCACCTCTATCTTTTCTATCCACTAGAGCAGAAATGACCTGGAGCTTTTAGAGACTTTTCCAAATACTTGGATGACAACAAAATAGTTTGTCTTTGGGTGCTGTAGGAAGAATTGGTGGTCCTCAAGATGCTGGATACCTTTTCACTGTTCTTTTAGCTATAGTTGATGATGGAGTGAGCCAGGTACTTTTTGCTGGCTTTGATAAGCCTTGAATTATAGAAAGAGTAAGTCATGATCTAGTTCAGAATCGCTCAATCATCTGAGGAGGAGTAACTCCAGTGGTCAGAGCCTGCAGTTTTGTGAGCCATCTCAGGATCATTTCAAGCTCATAGACACTAAATAGTAATGCTTCCAGTTAACTGCTACATGAGTAAACAGGCTTATCTGGCAAAAAACCCAGCCTTAATAGAGAATTTTCATGAAGGACTTGTTTAACACACACACGAAAAAACCCAACCTTTTGCTACAATCATTTTTCTTATTAGTTACCCATAAGAAACCCTGTCAATAGACAATTGGAGTTCAAAAGTATTGCATGTCACATTCTGTGTCAAGCACCACAGTCTACTCACAGGGGCTTTCGTAAACTGTCGTTACATCTATTTTCCAAAGGAGGACATCCTATCAGCAGCAAAAATACCAAAGGCAGACAGGTTATTCATCTATGCCTCAGCCTTGAAGAAGATACCAGCACTCCTCCAAACCTGCTGTGGCCAGGCTGCCTTAGGATTTTCAGATCGAGATCCTCTGTAGGGCTTTACCTCACTTGGATTGATACAGTTCCTTTGTTGGGACTCTCAAGAGTTTCAATAGATGTCCGTTCTCTTATCCCCTTTCCTCCATTCACTCGACATTTTCTGTATTGCTACAGTGCTTGTTCTCTATTACTGTGGATTTCTAAGTCGTGGATATGACTTAAGTAACATACACCTTTTAACTTTGAGAACTGCCTCTAAGCTAGGTTACTCTGAATGACAGTGCCCATTTCTCAACAAATGTAGTTATGCTAGTGGAAAAACGTTGGGTAAATCCGGCCCTCTTCTTTCCAAATGCTGCATGTGATGCACTTCTCCCATCATGCTAGTTTGGGGACACCAACACCCCATTGCACCTTGCCTTGCTCATGATGGAATGCTTCTTGTTTGGAAAGAACTCTGGGCAAATGCTGCATCATGGACTCAAAAGTTGAGGTTTTACTGTACTACTATACTACTGTGATGGTGAACTGATTTGTAGCTTGAGTCATAGAAATGTTTGTTTCGTGTATAATTTCACATAATGCATATTTTTTATTTTAGCTGAAATGTAAGGAGGTGTGGAGTCTAAATGGTCTAGTAAAGAACCTGTTCCACAAGCAGCTTCTGAAAGACGAGTCTGTCCGCTGTGGTAACTGGAAAGAGTTTCCACTTAACGAGGAGCAGAAGTTGTATGCTGCCACAGATGCCTATGTACGTACAACAAGATTCTATGTAGTTTTTTGGTTTTGTTTTTTTTTAGTCTCCTCAGCACAGTATTTGCAGATACATTTGATGTCCACTTCCTTGATGACAGCAACCTCTTTCCTCCTTTTACCAATAAAGGTCTGTACCACAGAACTGCAAACTGCTGTTGAAGTAGGAGAGGGAAGTGCCTACTCGCCCCTTCATATGTTTAGTAACATAGCACTATAGTGCATAAAAGTTCAGAGTAGGGCTACAACCATTACTCGATTAATCTGTCTAAAACAGATTAAAATTTGTCCCCGATTAATCAGTTAGCTGCCAGGACCTTTTGACAGTCCATAGTTCTGAGTCCATAGCTCAAGGAGACGCATTCCAGCGGAAGGCAAGTTCACCCAACACACGCAAATCAGGTGAATCTATGCAAATCCATGCAAATTTATGCAGTTACGTAAATGTAATGCAAATTTTAATCTGTTAATTTGATTAATGCGGGGGGAAGGCTTAATGGATTAATCAACTAAAATTTCTACTTGGGTTGCAGCCCGAGTTCAAAGTAATTTGGCCAGTATTGCTGTGGAATTAAGGGCTAGATCTGGGAATTTATAATGCTGATTGTAGTTAGCAGCTTAATTGCTTAATCTAACATTCTTACTTAGTAGCATTCTTCTGTTAGAGAAACAGTAATTGATCAATGCAGTCAGTGTATGCATATTATCTGTTGCTGTTGTCATCACTTCTTGGGTTGTAAAATCTTTGGAAACAGCCAGTTGTACTACCCCATCACTTCTCTCACAGAAGGGACTAACTCCCAAGACTGAGGGCAGCCTGTTCCCAGTGAGAAAAAAAAGGCCAATATGGCTGGTGCAGTTGAAGGCCCTAATTTTGTCAGTCATCAACGCATTAGGTGGCAGCATAAAAACTGCTCATCCATGAGAAAACATCACAGTTATACCATGGGTTTGATTTTCCTTGTGACTAACGTAACATGTAGCAATACCCTTAGTCACAACATTGCACTAGGAACTCATGTTTGGTTTACATGAATGTATTCAGCATAAGCTCCTGGTCTTCACCTTCAAGGCTCTTTCTTGGTGACCTTGCTCCCTTGTATCTCTCTACTCTTGTATCCTGCCTCACTCCTGCCCAGGAGCTTCGCTCTTCCTCTTCCCCCACCCTCGCCTGCTTGTGATAGCCTTGCTCCTCTAAATGCCTTTGTCCCTTCTCTCTTGCTGCTCCCTCAGGCCTGGAACTCCCTCCCTGGATAGGTTTACTCTGCTCCCTCCCTCCCAATTTTCATATCCCTCCTAAAAACCTACCTCTTCGTCAGGCCTCACCTAGCTTGTCATGAGTGAAACTTTATCCCCTTTCCCCTCACTCAGAATCTAGTTCCCTGTAACTAAGTGAAGCAGGTGCACCTGTAACTTCTCCACCTCATGAATGTACTCTTGTCTCTCCGGATGTTCACTTCTCCCTTGTCTCTTAGATTGTAAGCCCCCTGGGGGTAGAGACCCATCTATAACTATTAATTGTACAGCGCCAGGTACACTACTGGTGCTATATAAATAATTATAATAACAATCTCCAAATCCTTTCTGTGCTTTGCCCTACGGTCTCTTTAGACGTATGACCTTGAATTAAGTTTATTAAAATGTACGTTTCTCTGGTTTATCAAGCAATCCAAGTCACTCTGTGTCCCTGACGTTTTCATGTTGTAACCCACCCTGAACCTTGGTGGGGAAGGGTGAGATAGAAGTTTAAATAGAGAAATAAATATATTCATGTTGATCTTGATCACCACCAATTCGTTGTTGCTTGCAACCTTTATCGGCAGTGATCTTATTTTTTTCAGGTCGCTGATAAAGATATGGAGTAGCTTTGGGCTAAAATATATATTCCTGTGAGATCCCACTAGTTGTTGCTTACGTATTCACAGCTGTATTTTGATATGCCAGCTAGTTTTTGCTCTATTTAATGCATATTTTAAATCATGCAGCACTAAGTTAAAAGCTTTACAGGAGTCCATATAAAAATGCAAAAACTGCTTTAGTGGGTCAGACCGTTGGTCTATTTAGCCAGCATCCTATCCCCCGACAGTGGCCAGCGTTTCAGTTGCATCAGAGATGTACATAGCAGGTCATAATGGAATTATCCATTTGCTGCTTTTTACTTCCAGCCCCTTAAAGACAGAGATTTTGACTGATGTAACTTCTAGACATTATGGAACTAAAAACTTAAGAACGTGTATATATACCAGCAGTTAGCTTAATCAATTAGACTTGTAATCTTGTTTAAGAACAACTTGAAATTTGTTTTGCAAGCCCTGTTTTCCATGAAACCTTGTTGAATGGTCTCCGCTCTTTAATGGTTATGAATGATATGTTTGTTATCCTCGTCATGGAAAGATATGAATGATAAAAGGAGATAAAATGTTTCCTGTATTCTTTCAAGTCAACTGTTTTGAAGTTACCCATATCAGTCACTTTACCTACTCCCCCCCCCCCCAATATTACAACATTGACTTCATGTACTGGGGACTTTCTTCAAGATTAACTAGGTTGTGCCAAACTAAGGCTGCTTTCCAACGTTATATGTTTGGGGGATGGGGAGAAGACTTGCACAAATCACATCCTTGGCTCTGTAATTACGGGGATTAGCACCTGTAAGTGCTAATCAAGCATCCTAATGAAGAATCCTAGCCAAGCACGTGCACCTGGGACCTTTTTTTTACAGATAGAAGGAAAATTTCAAACTGGAATTCCTCCTTTGTCTGGGAATCGTATATCTGTGATTTGATTCCCAGACAAAGGAGGAATTCCAGTTTGAAATTTTCCTTCTATCTGTAAAAAAAAAAAAAAAAAAAAAGTCAAAGTATTAGTTGTGCATTAATTATAAAGAATTTAACTTGTTTTGTTTTTCTTTACAGGCTGGTCTCCTCATTTACCAAAAACTAGATAAGATGAGTAGTCTTAGGCAGATACTGTTTAGTGTAAATACAGGTAAGCTCCAAATTAAATACATCAAGTACATTCCCAAGCTTTGAGACTTAGCCACTTTGGCTTATTGCGTTGTCATGGCAAAGACACAGTGGTTTGTGTGTCTGTGGTACATGCGGGAATGGTGTGGTCAGTACCATGTTCAAATAAAAATACATTTTATGGGAATACATATTTTTTTCTAACATGGAATGTTATGATTTTTTTAAAGTAGCATTCCCATGTATGAAACCCGTTTCTTAAAGCTTAACCCTAAACCATCAATATTGAGAGTATCCTGTTTGTGTTCTCGCATCACCTGTGTCACTTGATAAAATTTAAGTACTTTTTCAGCGGGACATGAATAGTCTCCTTTCTCTGAGAATTACAGTGAGAGTCCCAGCTCTTACTTATTTTTCTTTTACAATCCATAAGATAGCCAGACTCTTGAATAAATAGTCAGCTATTTTGTGAATTACAGCATAATTGGTTTAATCACCTTCAAGTAATATGAAAGCCACTAGACACTTTCTTCCATCTCAGCCTACACCCTTATTTTTCTTCTGATGCATATGTAGTAGCAACGAATGCCTGATCACAAAGCTTAATGTTTCTAAATCACTTTTGGGAGTGTGTCCATATTTGTTGTCTGATCAACAATTTGTTTTGAGCTCACATTTTTCTAAGATTTAATGGGATGATTTTTTATTTTTTTTAAAGAGGGAGATGAATCTATTAAACTGGAATCACTGCCAGGTCAAAAGAATCTTCTACTTCTACTGGCAACCTAATCTTTGCTGTTTAAGCACTCAAAGGCAGCAGTTGTCCAAATGGAGTCACAGTCTTTGTCGCAAAGGACTTAGACCAATAGAGATTATTGAGGTGTTTATAGAAATGTGGTTTTCTTTTTCTTTTTTTTTTCCTCCTAAAGTTCTGATTGTCAGTGAGAACTCGGGTGTTCAGCATGCGTGACGGTTTTTTCTGTAGCTAAGTTTCTCATGGAATTTAATATGTAAATATATGACCTGTTGGACATGTTGCTGGAATAATATCAATTCTACAAAACAACAATACATTAAACTGACAACTTAGCTATAGGAACCATTATTACTCTCATGTTCCAGTATATGAAACTGTCTAATAATCTTCTATATACATCCATGTTAAAGACAGAACTGAGTGATTACTAATGGAAACCCACTGACATTGACTTTTACAGATGGGAAGGTACAGACAAGTGAGATAAAGAAAGAACTGATTTCATTATCAAAGGAAATGATGGATATGGCTAATTGTCTTCCTGGCACTTATGGACAGCTTACAAATCCACAAAGGTTAGATGTTTCTCATAATATTTTTCTCTTTAGCTTTTAAATGCCAGTTAGGAATGTACTGTTGCATAAGTACCCTATGCATATATATATATATATATATATATATCGTAATACAATGCATATTATGCCAAAGTAACCAAAAAGCCCCACGGCCAATGATAAATAAATTCCCAACTTTTCAAATGATTATTCTTCTCACAAAAAGACTGTCCAAGAATTATTATCATTCAACCCATTTGGAATTTGTGTGTCCAATCTGAAAATCCAGAATGCTTCTCTTTTCTGTAATCTCTTGATGCAATTGCTCCTATTGCCCTGAATTTTTTCTAGGCACATATATCTCAAATCACCTGCCTTGTGTTGCATGGAGATGAAGTGTTGTACCAAGGGTTCCTTGGTGTTTTTCCTCCTCACATTACCCACATGTTCTAATATTCTCACCTTAACTTTTCTGGTGGTGTAGCCCACATATAGTAGATTACAAGGACATGCAATGATGTAAACCATACATTCAGAATAGCATGCAGAGAAGTGTTTCAAGGGAAATCTTTCACCTGTAATGGGGTGTATAAATTCCTTTGTGGATAAGCTGTATTGACAGGCTTCACAACTACCACATTTGAAGTGCCCCACGGGAGTGGGGGGAGACCTGGTAAGGATCTAAACTCACGTTTCTCTATGTTGGTCCCTGTATGCACCAACATATCCCGAATGGATCTAGTCTTTTTATATGCAAACATGGGTTTCATGTTGCACCCAGGTATATGTTCAACCAGATGCCAATTTCTCAAGATCATCTTCTTGATATCATTGACTCCTGGATTATAAGTGAGGGGGCAGACCAATCTTTCACATGGTTCTTTTCCTTTGGGGATTAAGAGTGATTCTTTGGTACATCCCAGTGCTCTGAAGAAACACTTCTTTAGAACCTTTTCAGGATACCCCCTTCTTCTCAAATCTGCCATACATTCATTAGCCTGCTGAATATAAAGGCTGTCGCCACTATTATTATTATTATTATTATTATTATAATAATAAACATTTATATAGCGCCAGTCGTGTGACCTGGTGCTGTACAGAACATAGAATTAGACGTGGTCCCTGCCTGTGGCTTACAATCTAAAAGACAAAGGGGGGGGAGACAGGGAGAGGGGACAGTGGGAGAGACAGGGGAGAAGACAAACAAACATTCAAGCGGATGTGAAGTCTCAGGTGCGTATACTTGGCTTGGTTATAAAGAGGTTGGTAGCAGCAGTCAGCAGAGGAGGGCAGACAGTAAGTGTATGGGGAAAGACTAGCAGGCATTGGGAAAGGCAGCAAGGAGAAGGTGGGTCTTGAGGAGGGATTTGAAGGAGCGGAGGGAGGAGGCAAGGCGGATGTGGGCAGGGAGGGAGTTCCAGGCATGGGGGGCAGCGAGGGAGA
This sequence comes from Sphenodon punctatus, assembly GCA_003113815.1. Taxonomy (NCBI): domain Eukaryota; kingdom Metazoa; phylum Chordata; class Lepidosauria; order Sphenodontia; family Sphenodontidae; genus Sphenodon; species Sphenodon punctatus. The sequence continues at coordinate 949,256 of QEPC01003620.1, read as the reverse complement.
AGGGTCGAAGGCGGTTAGGCGAGCAGGAGAAACGAGGGAGAGTGAGGGAGGGGACAGAGGAAGAGCGGAGAGAGCGTGCAGGAGTGCGTAGGGAAATTAGGTCCGAGAGGTAAGGGGGAGCTTGGTCGTGGAGCGATTTGAATATGAAAACCAGGAGTTTAAACAGGATACGTTCAGGAAGGGGGAGCCAGTGAAGGGAGAGGAGGAGAGGCTGCACATGGTTCTACAGTTCCTCCTGATCATCTGACTATAGGGTAAGTTATCTCTAAGGTGTTTGGGATGGTTGCTGTTAAATAGTGTAGGAAGGAGTTAACATCTGTATCTTTTTTGTATGTACATGTAATCATCCGCCCTCCTTTCCATTCCAAACACACATCCAAAAAATGTATCTTACGATGGTCATATTTGAGCTCAAATTTAATGTTGGCCATACACTCATTAAGATACTGATGGAATCCCTCAAGTTCTACTATAGTTCCTGTCCAGATGAAAAATAAGTCATCAGTGTATCTTTTATACAGGAAAATGTGTTTTTTAAAGGGGTTTCGATCTGTGTCATAGATGTAATACTCCTCAAAGTGCCGCATGAAGAGATCGGCTATCTCTGGTGCTGCTGCACAACCTGTGGCTATGCCACTTTTTTGTAAGTAGAGTTGGCTTTCAAACTTAAAGCAGCTTTTTGTGAGAACTATCTTCGCTAATTGCACGAGAAAAAAGGTGGCTGGATGGATGCCATCACCGGCATCCAGAGTCTCCTGAATGACTTCCAAGGCCACTTCTTCGGCTATGTTCGTATATAGGGCCGCAACATCCATGGTCACAAGAATCAAATCTCTAGGGGCAAATGGCCAATCAACATCATTGATGATGTTCAAAAAATCCTGCGAATCCCAGAGGTAAGAAGGAAGCAGGGTGACCGATGGGATAAGAAAAAAAATCCAAAAATTGGGAAAGGGGTTCCAATATTGATCCATTCCCTGAAACAATGGGGCGCCCTGGTGGATTGCTCCTGTTTTTATGAATTTTGGGTAGAATGTAAAATAATGGAATTCTATCTTCATTCTCCATTAAAAAATCATATTCTTTCTTACTGATGGTTCCTTCCATCCATCCCTCATATAGGACATCCTTAACTATACCCTTGACAATGGTCCAAAAGTGTATATTGACTGGCTCGTAATAGACCTTATCTTGTAGGGTCATTCATTTGTCAATTTAAAAAAAAGAATAAAAAACCAACAACAACCTCTCCTAACCTGGGACATACACAGTCCGGCCTGAAGAGATCAAAAATACTTTGGACGCTATCTGCTACCGCCTTGGGGACCTTCGACTGAAGTATTAGCTGGCGGAAGTCTAACGCCTCTTTGCTACCTAGTCGATTACTTATTGAAATAGCTAGGTCTTCGTCCCAACGGAGACATCTATTGTAAATAATTGGTGCTACATCGTCCCCAATATCTACCTGGCTAGAGGGGCCCTTATGGTTAGATGGTAATCTGTTACAATGGCCCATGGCCAGATTCAACAAGATTGGAAAATGATCGCTCTCAGGACGAGGAGTGATTTCCAAGGAGATGACATCAGGCCAATTGGATGGTTCTATTAAAATGTAATCGATGGTACTCATCCTTCCACAAGTGGAGTAACTTATACAACCTGAACTGTCACTTGGGAATGATCCATTGATGGGTCGCAGGTGGAGAGAGAGAATTAATTTATAAAATTCAAACCCTGATAGATTTGTTCCCTTACAAACTCCGGCTGGGGAACTCCACAAATCTCACTGATGAACAAAAGTTCTTCATCATTCCAGTCTGAGCCTCCAAGACGAGCATTAAAGTCCTCCGCGATCAAAAACTTCTTGTGCGGTTAATCACTTCTAAATGCCTTTAGGGTAGGAAAACAGCCTACTCCGTTTGTCTGTAGTTAAAGCCTTGGTTGCTGAGGGTGAAAGATAAACGTTTAAGATCCATGAGTTTCCTGGCTGAAAAGTTAATCTAACAGACAAACTTAGGTCTGCGCAAGAAGGGAGTTGTAGAGCGGACCATTTAGAATTGTTTAGTACCATCGTAAGAAGGCCCGCTCAGAGACGACCACCAGGTTTAGATGGGGATCCAAGAAGATTAAAGCACATTAATCCTTTCATGAACACACCAAGTTTCTTGAAGAAAGATAATTTCATGGCCAGCTATGAATGTGCTAAAGTCCACGTCACCTAGTTTATTTGACATACCCCTAACATTCCAAGATAGCGTAGGAATGTGTGCACCCCGGCCCAAGCTCTTCAGGATCCAGAAGTCTGGCAGCAAGCCATGGTTTGTAGCCTTCTAACAAAACTAATGGAGGAGCCAAGGGGCTCTCTACTACAACAAGACCACTCAGCCCATCGTTAAAAGGACAGTGGATCTGAGCCCCAGGCTCGAGGGGGACAGTAGGAACATTGTCTTTAATATCCTTGATGACCGCTATTAGTGATCCTAACTGGTCTAAGATGTCATCCTGCTCCTCAATGAATAGTAGTAGTCGTCAATCTAGAAATTCTAGGATCAAAAAACCTTCAGTTTAAGAGAGGAGTTAAGGCTGTTGCAAAATCATTTGTAAATTCCAAAAGGCATGTAAATTATAAGTTAAGGCTCCTGACTTAACTTGCATGCCATGTAAGCAGTAAATATATTTTGCTCATATTGTGCTCACTTATTATTATTATTTATTATTTATATATGTAGCATCAGCAGTGTACCTGGCACTGTACAATCAGTATTTATAGACAGGTCCCTACCCCAAAGGGCTTACAATCTAAGAGACAAGGAAGGGGAAGATGAGGGAGAGGCGATACATTCATGAGTTTGAGAAAATGCAGGTGCACATGCTTAACTTACTTACAAGGAAGAGATTCTGAGTGAGGGAGGAAGGAGGATGCAATTTCACTCATGATGAGCCAGGGACCCATACGTGGCTGTGGTCTTTCACCCCCATCCTTTTCCTCTGCAGGTTGGGGGTAACGCTGAAGCTGGGGACAGCAAGCTCCACCCCGCCTCAATATTATAGACTTGATCCCTGTCTCCACAATTTCTCCTTCATTTATAGCGTCCTCTCAGGCAACAGCTCAAGTTCATCTGCTTACTGTTCAGGTGATTAAGGGAAGACAAATATTTGTCCTAGTATATCATGCATTAGAGTACTATACTGTATTGGAAAGGAATTTGGCTGTCTGTGGGCTGTGGCTCCTGACTTGCAGATTGGTTGAACCCAGGAGTTCTGCTTCCCATTGAACCCGAGTCCTACCTCCCAGCCCTCCTCATCCTTGCTCTCCAAAGGGGCTTAAAGAACAGGATACACTCTGTAGTCTTAATTAGTGATTTTTTTTTTTGTCCTCTTGTTAATGAGCTCAGGATCTTATTCAAATGAACTCTTCATGGAAGAGCTTGGCACCGCTCTCCCCACCCCCGAGTCAGCCGACTCTTACGCTGTTGAATCTTGCCAGAGCCCAGCTAGCTTTTTATCTTGATCCATGTCCTACAGAAAACGTACGTGAGTTCAGTACCCCCCCAGTTCAGAAAAACTGCTTGTCCGTAGGAAAAGGGAGCCCCATTTGCAGGCTAGCCTCAGCGGCCTCTTTCCTCCATCTGCGGAGAAGGTGACGGACAGCTTTAGCTGATCCCCTGCTCCCTTTCCCATTAGCCTTTCCATGGTAGGCATATTTGTTGTACGTATAATCAACATATGTACATAAAACATACGTATGTTTGTACATATAATCCCACACCTCTCTTGACATTATTTTAAAATCTCATTCTCTCCATTGGATAACATTTAAAATATCATAACGTAACAACTACGTGACAGATTTTAAAAATTCAAACTCCAGAATGGTCTGGAATGCACACTTGAATTTTCTGACACCTCTACACCTCCAGACAGATAACTTTAGACACACTGTTGCTTAAGAGTGCAAGCCATCTTAACTATAGAGCTGCTCTTCCACTGTTTACACTGGTTGCTAGGAAATGGCATCTAATTTCGTTTTCCAGCCATTAGATCTTGTTATGTCTACGTCTGTTGGATTTAAGAGCCTTCTGTTATCAGATGTCTGTTACATGTGCAAGTATCTATAAATATCAAATCGCTCTCCAGTCTTCTCTTGAGTAAGCCTGGATATAATGAGCTCCTTAAGTTTTACATCCTATGGTTTTCTTTCCAGCTCTGGCATCATTAATTTGACCCGTTTTTGACTATTTCCAGTATTGCCTATTTGTTGAAGTGTAGGCAGGTGGGCATAATATTCTGACAATGGTCTGGTCATGCTGTGTGTACAGAAATCAGCTGCTTGATATTCCTTTTCAATACCTGTATCAGTCCTTTTTTAGCCTGACTTACTGTGGAAGGAAGACTTATGCAGTCACCCTCTGAGTGTGTGTGATTTTCCCCCCCCATACATGTTGCCCCCCCTCCATTTCTTCCTGTAACATCAACATTGTCTGCAGTTGAAGGTGAGACTGTTGGGGCATTCTGAAGGCTGGGTGCTATATTGTATATCAGGTGCCTTCCTGGTGGAGCCTGCACACATGCTCAGGGTCTAACTAATCACCATGCTATTTATATTTATTTATTTCTTCAATTTATACCCCGCCCCTCTCACACACAGGCCACTCAGGGCGGTGAATACAAGTGGAGTAAAATCAATAATACATTATAAAATAAAAATATGAATATAAATACAGCAATCATAAAATCCAAAGTAACAATTTAAGATCTAATCCAGATCTGCGAAACCCCCCAACCCATGGTTCCCACTTAATCTGCCCCCCCCAACACCTGATGGAAGAGCCAGGTCTTACAATTTCGTCAGACGGTCAGGTGATCTGGGCTGAGGCGGACCTCCACCAGGAGAACATTCCGTAGTGACTGTGCAACTACTGAGAACGCCTGTCTGTCAATCCGAACCCGCCAATAACGTGGGACCTCCAGTAGAGTATCCCCCAGATGACCGCAGAGGTCGCCCCAGATTCCAGGGGATGAGGCTATTTTTCAGGTAAGCAGGACCCAAGCCGTGAAGGGCTTTAAAGATTAAAACCAGCACCTTGAGAGGAGCTTCTGGGCATGCGTGAGCAGTAGCTGCCTCTGCAAAACACTCCAGACAGCCCTGCCAGACTTCGCATAAAAAAAGGATAAAAAACGTGGACTTACAGCCCCTAATGGGAAAAAACATAAAAAAGAACCCCCCCACCCCTCAAGGAGCCAAAAGAAAGGGGCAGAGTGAGGCAAAAAGCGGTGAAAAACTGCAAAGAAGTGAGAGAGGAGGGGGAGGGGATCAGGAGCAACCCCAGGAAGGCAGCATGGCTGAGGCACATGCAGCCCAGCAGGGGGAACAGCAAGACTTTACAGCACAGTTTACAGGCTTAATGGAGGCAATAAACTCCAATCACGCTGATTCCACAAAGCAATGGGGGCTCCTAAACGAGAACATACAGAAAGTAACCTCTGTGGTAGACTGTTTAAATAAGAAATTTGATGGAATGGCAGAAAGAGTTACAAGCCTAGAACAAAGAGTGGAAAGGAGAGAAATACAGCAGCAAAGATGGGAAGATAAGGTACAAGAGATGGAAAGAGCCCTAGGGGGAATACAGAGGAAAATGGAGGACATGGAAAACAGGGGAAGGAGGAATAACTTAAGAATTCAAGGAATCCCAGAGGGCATAGAAGCCCAGGGAGGCAGAGACTTGATCAGGAAAATCCTGAAAGAAATCCTCCCCAAGTGTCCCCAACTCCATGAAATAGAGATTGATAGAGCACACAGGACTCTTCGCCCCAAGCCAAAGGAAGGGGATCCCCCCCGGGCAGTAATATTCAGATGCCTTAGATATACTGATAAAGAACAAATCCTGTGGGAAGCCAGGAAACTGAAAGACTTAAAATATCAAAGTCACAGAATCAGCATACAACCAGACCTGGCAGCAGCTACAGTGGCGAGGAGAAGGGGATGGTATAAACTACAAGAAAAATTCACAGCACAGGGAATTAAAACGCAAATAAGATACCCGGCTACCTTCTCCTTCATGCATGAAAATCGCAGAAGGAATTTCTACGACACGAAAGCGCTAGAGAGATTCATTGCAGCAAAGCTGCCAGAGTTGCAGAGAGAAGAACCAAGACCTGCGAGAGAATAACCTAGGGGCAAGAGACACAGAACGGAAAACTTAGAATCCAAGTTAATGAAAAAACCCACGTAATCAAAAGACAAAAGAAGAAATAGAAAGAAGCGAAAATAAAAGATAAGAACTAATTGGGACCATGAACAAAAGGAAGGGCCTGTCTGGAGGGACTGCACAGAACGAGCGGCTCCAGAGGCACCTCCAGAGGAGGAGAAGGAGAGAAATGGACAACTGGATAAGTTGCCAAAGGGAAAGGGGAAGGTGGGGGAGGGGAGGGAATGGGGAAGAAACAGGGGGGAGGGAAGGGAAATGGGGACAAAGGGAATGGTATATAGGCAAAGAATGCACTAAAGTGAGTCGAGTAACAAAACCCACACAGAAAAGGGATGATGGCTGATTTAAAGATATGTTCACTGAATGTAAATGGGCTAAACTGTCCAACGAAAAGAAAAAAGACATGGTATTATGCAAAAAGGGTAAATGCACAGGTATTGGCTCTGCAAGAGACACACTTATTGCAAAAAGATAATGTGAGAATGAGAGACAAACGCTTTGAGCATATATATTTCGCAAATGCGGGGCAGAAAAAGGCGGGGGTCCTACTGGCCTTTGCACAAACACTGAAATTTAAAAGGGAAAAGATAGTAAAAGACCCAGAAGGTAGATACATAATGGTAACAGGGAAAGTAGAGGGAGAAATGTACACCTTTCTAAACATATATGCCCCAAACACAGGGCAGACAACATTCATGACGAAGATGACAAAACTGATAGAAAAAGAAAGTCAAGGGACATTAATGGTATTTGGAGACCTAAATAGTCCACTCACGAGGCTAGATAGATCAGGGGGAGGAAAAATGAAGAGAGGACAACTAAAAATGGCCCAAATAATAAGGCAGGCCCAATTGGTGGATGTCTGGAGACTAAAACATGCAAGAGACAGAGAGTATACTTTTTTTTCAAATAGACACATGACATATTCCAGAATAGATTACTTACTCATGCAGGATACAAACTGGGAAAAATGCACTCAGATCGATATTATCCCTGCAGCGTTTACAGATCACAGCGCAGTTATAGCAAGGATAAGTACAGGGCAACAAAAAACACACAAGACACCTCATTGGGTTTTGAAGAAGGGTACTTTATTAAATGCATTAAACAAAGAACAAATCAAACAACATATTGATGACTATATGAAGTGGAATGATAATGGAGAGGTATCCCAGGGAGTAGTGTGGGAAGCTGCAAAAGCCTACTTGAGAGGCCAATACATCAAAATAGATGCCTATAATAAAAAGAAAAACAAAAAAGAGTTAAATGACCTCTATCTTAAACTAAATACACTAGAAGAAAAGATGAAAAAGAAACCCACAAAGCAATGTATTAGAGAAAGGGGAGAACTAAGAGGATTAATAGACACAATAGAAACAGAGAGAGTGATAAAAAAACTCAGATATACAAAACAAATTTATTATAATAAAAGTAATAAGGCAGATAAAATTCTGTCATGGATGGTAAAACAGAAAAGGAAAAAAACTCAAATAACACAGGTACTACACCCCAACCGACAGAGCTGGATTACAGGACTAGAAATGAAGGAACAATTCCAAAATTTCTATAAAAATTTATATACCACAGAAGAGCCTAACGGGGAGGAGATTGATGTATTCCTAGATAAATTAAAATTACCTAAATTAACAGCAGAACAGAGAGAATGGCTCAATGAACCTATAACTATCCAGGAAGTACAAAAAACAATAAAAGACCTGCCTAAGAATAAAACACCTGGACCAGATGGGTTTATCCCAGAGTTTTATCAAACATATGGGGAACAGTTGGCCCCACTGCTAGCGAAAGTGTACAATGGGATACAGGCAAAACAAGAGATGCCAGAGACATTCTACACAGCCACCATTACGTTATGTCCGAAACCAGGGAAAATTGGCAAGGAATGTGGGGATTTTAGACCCATCTCGTTATTAAACACCGATGCCAAAATATTTACAAAGATTCTCGCTACTAGACTGCAAGGGATTATTAGAACACTCATAGGACCAGATCAGACAGGGTTTATTAATGGCAGAATGGGAGTGGATAACGTCAGAAGGGCGATAAACTTAATATATAAAGCTAATAAAGATAAAATACCCACGGCTGTGATTTCACTGGATGCGAACAAGGCCTTTGACAGATTAGAAAAATTTTTCCTAATGAAAACACTAAATGAAATGGGATTTAAGGGAGCATATCTAAAATGGGTAGCCAGCATTTATAAAAGACCGGTTGCTAACATTGCAATTAATGGGGAAGTGACCCCAAACATTCTAATCACTAGAGGAACACGCCAGGGATGCCCCCTGTCTCCCCTCTTATTTGACCTCGCAATAGAACCACTAATAGCAGCTATTAATCAAAATAAAAAAATCAAAGGAATACAGGCAGGAGAAGAGGAACATAAAACAATGGTATATGCAGATGATATGCTCTTGACAATGACAAATATACAGTCCTCAATGCAGGAATTAACCAGCCTGCTTAAGGAATTCGGGACATTATCAGGATATAAGATAAACACAAATAAAACACAAGTTATGGCATTAAATAAAACAAAAATGACACAGGCAGACCTAGACGAACTAAAGCAATTCCAAATGCAAACGGAACAACTGAAATACCTGGGAGTATGGCTCACTAAAAACACAAACAACCTATATAAAAAAAATTACTTACCCCTCATTCAAGAATTGCAAAACAAACAACACTCCTGGAGAAGGCTGGGATGCTCCTGGATAGGAAAAATGAATATAATTAAAATGCAGCTATTACCTAAAATATTATATACTATACAGGCCATACCCATAACATTAAACAAGGAATTTTTCCAAAAAATAGAAAAGATTATGAGATTTGTAATATGGGGACAAAAAAGGCCTAGAGTAAGAAGAACAATATTGAAAACTAAAATAGAACAGGGGGGATGCAACTTGCCAGACATGAGGATGTACCACAGGGCCTCTGCCCTGAGAACAGTTAAAGTATGGTACGACGAGGGTAAGGAACCCAGATGGAGGAATTTGGAATTAGAAACACTAGGGTTAGAAAATGGGCAAGACATCTTTGACAGCCCAGATAAAATACAATTAAGGGGCCCGGAATGCAAGGACCATCCATTTGCAGGGGCTGCAATAAACACATGGAGGGAATGCCAAAGGAAGTTAGAGATAATACAAGGGAAAACCCCATACACCCCGTTAGATAAAATTGGGCCTAAGTGGGACATCAGAGAGAGAGAAAAAATGAAAAGATGGAGAGAAAAAGGAATATATAGAGCAACACACTTATTCATACAAGGGAGACTAAAAACAAAAGAAGAGATAGAAGAGACTACACAGGAAAAGATACCGTTCTGGCAGTATTGCCGACTGCACAGTGCACTGACAAATCCAAGGGATAAATTAAATTTTAGTAGGCCTCCCACAGAGCTAGAAAAAATTTTATTTGATAAAACAGGACAAAGGGGAATTTTCTCCATACTGCATAAGATAGTAAAGAATATATATCATTTAGCAGATGCTGGATACGTATCAAAGTGGGAAGACGAATTAATGGTAGAAATAACAGAGAAAAAGATGAAACAGATGTGGCAATATACCAATACATGCTCCAGATCTCTACTGGCTAAAGAACCCCAAATCAAATTGATGCATAGGTGGTATACTACGCCAGTAGAAATCAATAGAATAAAAGCAACATACCCCCCAACTTGCTGGCGGGGATGCGGGGAGAGAGGTACATACCTACACGCATGGTGGAGCTGCCCAAAAGTGGCCGAATTCTGGAATAAAGTATGGAAGGTTATTAGGGGGTCGTTAAATATACCATTGCCTTTTAAGCCAGAAATTGCCTTGCTGGGAATATACCCAGAAAAAGAGATAACCAAACAACAGAAGAGGACATGTACAAACCTGATTCTGGCGGCAATCCACACCATTGCAAGGACTTGGAAATATGCGAAAGGGCTCACACGACAAGCATGGTTGCAGAGACTATGGCACTGCTTATCGATGGAACGGATCACAGCCAGCCTTGAAGATAACCTAGATAAATTCTATAAAGACTGGGACCAATGCTGGACAGTACTGACAAAAAAGATAAAGATGGAACAGTTCACACACTCGACTTGCCTAAGTAAAATATACTGAAAGGGGAGGGAGGGGAAGGGAGGCAGAAGGGGAAAGAGGGTGGGAAAGGGAACGTATACTGGGGGAAGGAAGGGAGGGGACGGGGAGGCAGGGTGGAGAGGAGAGAGGTGGGGAAGGGGGAATAAATGTAATATTTTGATTGGAATGTGATATTATATTGTTAAAGTTAAAATAAAAAGAAATATTTAAAACAAAAAACAAAAAAAACCAGCACCTTGAATCAGGCCCGGAAGACAATAGACAGCCAGTGCAATGCTCAGAGCACTGGTTGTATGTGCTCCCTGCGGCCTGTCCCAGTAAGGAGAAGGGCTGCTGCATTTTGCACCAGCTGCAGCTTCCAAACCATCACCATGGGCAGCCCCACATCAAACGCATTGCAATAATTCAGTCTTGAGGTGACAAATGCATGGATGACTGTGGCGAGGTCAGCGTCTTGAGACATATGGGCAAAGCCTCTTCACCAGATGTAGTTGGCGAAAGGCACCCCTGGGCACAGCTGACACCTGGGAATCCAGGTGCAGCTGTGAGTCCAGGAGTACCCCCCGGCTCCACACAGATGGAACCAAAGGTGGGTGGACAACCCCAATAACGGGGGTATTCCCCTCCCAAAACCCCGGCTTCCCCCCCCCCCCCCATCACTTCTGGCTTGTCAGGATTTAGTCTCAATTGACTCGACCTCATCCAGTCCCCCACGACGGCCAGATACAGGGACAGCAAGGAGACAGTAGGACCTGGATCAGTTGAAAAAGATAAGTACAGCTTATGTCATCTGCATATTGGTGACAATGAACCCTGCAGCTGCGCGCGACCTCCTCAAACGGCCTCATGTACACATTGAACGAGAGGGGACAGAATGGAACCCTGTGGGACCCCACATGAGAGGTCCCCAGAGGCCGTTGTACAGTCCCCTGTTACCACCCTCTTTGATCTATTCACGAGGTAGGAACGGAACCATTGCGAATCAATTCCGTTCACCCTGGCCAGATCCTGCAGGCAAGTCACCAGCATCTCATGGTTCATGGTATCAAAAGCCACTGATAAATCTAGTAGAACTAGTAGGGTCATATGACCCCTATCTAGCTGTACCAGGAGGTCGTCAACCAATGCCACCAACACCATCTCTGTGCCATAACCTGGACGAAAGTCCGAATGTGTGGGATCAAGAAAACAGATACTATCCAGAGGTGCCTGGAGCTGACGGGCCACCACCCATTCAGTAACCTTCCCTAAAAAGGGAAGGTTAGAAAGAGGCTGATAGCTCACTGGGGTGACAATGTCAAGGGATGGTTTCTTGAGGAGGTGCCGGACCACAGCCTCCCTGAGGCAAACTAGCACCCTCCCCTCCCGAAGGGAGTCATTAGCCACCCCCGTGAGCACCAGCGTTTCCCTGGAGCCCTTAACCAACCAGGACAGGCATGAATCTAACTCGCAAGTTGTGTCCCGAACAGATCCCAGTACATCCGTTGCCTCGGTAGGTGTCACTGATTGAAACTCATCCCATAAAACATGACCAGGCAGAGCATTTCTAACCTCTGACTCTACTATTGCCTCCGAAATGGCGGTGTTGAAGTCGTGCTCAGTGCAAGCGATTTTATTCGCAAAGTATGCTAAAAACATGTTGCAGTGGGCCTTAGATGACCCCTGTTCCAGGCGCAGACAGGGTGGACTGACCAACTCCCTCACCAACTGGAACAGCTCTTCTGGACAGGACTAAGTGGATGCTATGGGGGCAGCAAAGAACCGTTTCTTTGCTTCCCACACAGCCATGGCGTTGGCCTTAGGGAAGGTATTGCTCTATGCCGCAATCAATTGTCTTGGGTGCGAGCACAGCGACATCGTTGCTCCAACCGCCTCCCTTTGCACTTCGGCCGCCCCTGGTCCTCCGTGAACCATGGAGACCTGCAGTGACGAAACACCGGGAGTGGACACCTAGGAGCAACCTGATCAATGGCCTCGCCCAGCCAGATGTTCCCAAAAGCCACAAGGTCATAGATGGAGCAACTTTCAAGGTCAACAGGTATCTCCCACAGAGCATTCTGCAACCCCTTCGGTTCCATAAGTCTCTGAGGGCGGATCATCTTAACAGCTCCTGCACCCCTGCGGACAGGTAGATGTGCTGGGATGGAGGTTCGCAGGAGGTAATGATCGACCATGACAAGGGAGAACTTTCCACTCCCCCAAGCGTTGGAACCCCCGGCTCAAGGTCAGTGCAGAGATTGGGAAGGAATTTTCCCTCTGGGCAGATTGGCAATTGACTATGAGGGTTTTTCGCCTTCCCCTGTAACATGGGTGTGACTCACCTGTTTGGGACATCTGGATCTTCCTTTTTCTAAAATTATTTCCTGTCATTTCAGACATCGGTGTGCTCTGATTAGTCCCAGTCTCTAGTTGTAGCTATTGGTGTGATTTCTCTGTGCGGATGGTTGGGGTGTGGCAGGTCCTGCAGTGGTACAGGGAGCTGGACTAGATGACCTTTGAGGTCCCTGCAACCCGTGTGACTTTATGACCTGTGTAGGCGTAAGGCCTCCATCTTGGGCCTGGCCACAAAACCAAACCAGGATCCATTCTGGATTAGCTAGAGAGCAATAGTATTATTCTCTCAAACCTTCTGGCCAGGGCCCAGCTGCAGAATCAAAACTTAAGTAGTACTGAAAGCTGACTGTTTTTAACTGTTATCTGCCCAGTTTACCAAATTGGCAGCCGTGTTAGCTTTTCTCTATCAGGAGAGAAAAACAAACATAGTAACTATTTTTTTTTATTCCAGTTGTTTTTTTAACAGGACAATGTTACCACTAGCCCGGGGGCTGGATTAAAACTTAACCCTTCCAAAGCACAATTGGCTTTGCCTTCTGTGTCCTTCTTAGGGGTAACTGTTTCTACTAAAGGGCGCAGTTTTTCAGAAGATCTTTTGCGACTTCTGTGCAATCTTCCTGCCCCAACAGAGATAGTGGCCCTGCAGTATTTTGGGGCTCCAGTGGTTTTTGCAGGAACGTTTTGCAGCTCTATGCGGAAATTTCAAGCTCCTTGTTTCAGCTGGTTAGGGGCCCCGATTGGGAATTTCAGCAGGTTTGTTAAGATTGTTAAGGTGTGTGTGCACTGTAAGCCCCTGGCTTGGAAAAATAATGTGGCCTGTGAAGAAGCTTGGGCTTCTTTATCTAACGCTAAGTGGCCTGAACTCTCTCTAGCTGACTTTGCCCCACACCAAATACAAGAGCTCAGTCTGCCATACTGAGACATTTACAGGACTCGCACATTTATAGTAAAGAGATCCTGTACTGCAAACATTACTAGAGAAATTGGAGGCTAGACCTCAGGTAATCCATAGGGACAATTCCTCACAGGGGAACACGGTCACATTCTCTTTTCCCAACCCCAGGAAGCAATAATTGCTAAACAAGCCCGGCCCTTGCATTCCCAGCTGTCTTACATCTCACCCCCATTGTCACAGAAGGTTGGGACTACCCCTCTGCAAACACCCAAACATGAAACCTTGGGGCTGGCTCAGTGCCTTCCCCAGTGATAAATACATATTGCTTGCCTGGGCTAAGAGCTCAAGCATGTTTTTAGCGTAGGTCAGTCCCGTCCCCCCCCCCCCCCTTTTCTCAAGCACCAAGTCTCTAGCTCTCCCCTTCCCCCTCCTCCACCCACCATCAGACCTGGATAACTCAAATGGCAGAATGGATTTTCTTCTAGCTTTGGAACAAAATTAATCCTTGTGTTGCAAAGAAGTCTTGAAAACTTTATTCCTGAAGGGTGATTTTAAGATAAATTAAAAGCCTCTTGAAAATACTGGTTTCGAACAAGCTGCATCTATGCGATAGTGATATTTTCATCTATGTAAGTAATCTGAAAGTTGTAAAACTGAGAAAACTAGTGATAAGTGGTATGTGTTGAAGCTTTTTGGCCAAGGAAATATTGGTGTATAAGATTTCCTTGACTGAAACACCTCATCTGCACCGTTTAAAATTTCAACAATATGAATAGAAAAAAATTATCACTAGAATCTTCAGTGGAATATAAGAGCTGCTTTAAAAATAACTCTTCTTCCCTTGTGGAACCAATAAATAATATCTGTTTACAGCTTAATTTAATTTCCGTACTTTTTTTTTCTTCTTCAAGAGCTGCAGAAATATTGACAGATATATCGGAGAATATGGGTGCCTTAAGAGACACATTGCTTGGTGAATTTCACTCTGGTGAGCAACTGAGTAATGTTGCAGACCCAAGGACCATGAGTGAAAGTGTTGCAACAACTGTTGAACAAAAGGCTGAAACATCCAAATTATCTACAAAGCTTAAGTATGACTTCAGTAACTCCATGGATCATAAGTTTGATTGTGCTGATAGGGGAATCGCGAATCAAGGTGAAACAAAACCTAGTAAGACGGAACAGAAAGATCAACCTTCAGACAAAGGAGCAAAGGAAAGTACAGAGAGAGACTGCTTAATGTCATTGGATATTACTGAATATGAACTTCAAATGTTGGAACTTCAGGCCCAGGAAGAACTGTTAAATGAAGCTGCTTATGTGTCTGAGGTAACTGGGATGGCAGGGGAGGAAAAAATCTATACAAATTTCAGACTTTATCTAATAACATAGAATAATAGTATCTTAGAGTTGGAAGGGATCTCCAAGGTCATCTAGTCCAAACCCCCTACTCAGTGCATGAAATCCACAGCTACGACATCCCTCTTCTGAAAATCTCCAGTGAAGGAGAGCCCCAACCTCCCTAGGCAGCCTGTTCCACTGTTGAACAGCTCTTATCATAAGGAAGTTCTTCCTAATGTTTATCTGAAATCTGCTTCCTTGTAATTTGAGCCTATTGGTTCGAGTCCTGCCCCCTCAGGAGCAACAGAGAACAAGTCTGCTCCCTCTTCTCTGTGACAGACCTTCAGATATTTGAAGGTGGCGATCGTGTCTCCCCTTAGTCGTCTCTTCTCCAGGCTAAACAACATACCCAGCGCCTTCAACCTTTCCTCATAGGACTTGGTTACCAGACCCCTGACCAACTTTCTCACTCTCCTCGTAGCCCGTCCAATTTGTCAATGTCCTTAAAATGCCGTGCTCAGAACTGGACACAGTACTCCAGATGAGGTCTGACCAGTGCTGAATAGAGTGGTCATATCTCTATATATCAGTAACATGATATTGATAGTTAACTTTCCAAGGGGTGGAGGGATTTAAAGTATTGTGAGGAGGAAACAAACATCTTTTTCAGAGATACTTAGTCCTGACTGGCTTGGTATTGACATGAGCAGTCCGTGTGAAAACAGAAAGCCGCAATGTAAACCTAACCCTTTATTGAAAAACACAAGTTTGCTTTTGAGGCAACAAGTATGAAAACACATTTGCGCTCTTAGTGCTGCCCTCCTCAACACACGCATACAGCACTTGGCTCCCATCATGCACACGCAGAGCGTCTAGTAGCCCCCTCATTCACCATCGTCTAGGGCTGTGGGGAAGCAACATAGAATTGCTGCCAAGCCTGGGATCTGGCAAGAAGCTCTTGGCTTGGGAGTGCGGCCTGAATATCCCTGATCCTAATTATTTTTCTAAGGCTGAATGTAAAGATTTAGCATGGGAACTCTTCAGCCTCTGAGTGTCTCTTCAGCTCTAGTCCTAATTAGATGTCTACCTCCCCGCATATGTCAGACTATAGGCATTCATCCTTTCCATTGCTAGAAGTACATTCATGACACCAATTTTAGAAGGTATGGAGCCAAATATATATATATATATATATATATATATATATATATATATATATATATATATATATATATATATATATATATATATATTTCTTAGCTGTCCCCTCATGCCCATGGCATCCCGGGGTGGCTTACAGTATAAAAACAACAATTTTAAACAACAATAAACCAAAGAAAATTCAAACATTTTAAAGCCCACCTAATCTCCCCCCCCCAAACATATTAACCCAATCCCCCCTCCCCTCCGCCGAAGGCCTGGGAGAACAGCCAAATTTTTCAGGCCCGGTGGAAGGCCAACAAATTTGGGGCCAGACAGGCTTCCTCCGGGAGGGAGTTCCATAGTCACGGCCCGGCCACCGAGAACGCCCTCTCCATCGTGGCCCCCTGCTTTACACAGGGTACCTCCAAGAAGGCGCCCCTGGCAGACTGAAGGGTTCGCTCTGGGGCACGGAAGGTGAGGCGGTCCCTGAGATACGAAGGGGCAAGACCGTATAGGACTTTATAGGCCAAGACCAGCATCTTGAATCTGACTCGGTACGCTATAGGCAGCCAGTGCAGTGCGCGGAGCATGGGAGTGATATGCTCCTGTCGGCCCGTCCCATCAGGAGATGAGCCGCCACGTTCTGCACCAGCTGCAGCCTCCGAACCAGCATCAGGGGAAGCCCCACATAGAGCGCGTTGCAGTAATCCAGCCTTGGAGACACATCAACAGCCTCCATTGTGGTGTAATGGAGGGTTGATTTTGGTCCCTAGTGTTCTATAAAGCTGTTTAGGGACTTAGTCTTGTAGTTGGTAGGTTACTTGAACCTAGCTGTGGTTGGATTTATTTCCATCTTTTTTTATTTAATCATTTTGCCTGTATCCAACTTTAATGACCTTTTTTAGTTTCTCCTTACAGCAGTTTGCTGTGTATTCCCCTAACTTTTTTGCAGACATAACTGAGCTTAGTTGGATGCAACTATAATTGAAGGACATAAAGAACTTGTTTGCTATAGGAGGATAGGAGGATGGCTGATCTTGAGCAAAGTAGAGATTTATTTTGCAATTTTCCCTTAGGACCTAAATTCCACGGAGGAGGAGCAGAATCTTTTGTGTGTCATTGACAGTGACGATGAACTAGAAATGGAGATGCTGAAAGTAAGTTGTCTAAATGTTTGTAATAAAACACCTCAATGAAGCATTAACAGGAGATTGGGTGGGGGATGGGATAGAAAAATGGCCTTTTCCAGTATATTTTTGTGGTTTATGTATTTGGAAACCATCATATCTTAGACAACAGATTGAGGTGCAGCTTGCTTTCCTGAGTCAGACTCAGCCTGTCTCTACTTTTTTTGTTCTTTGAGTGGTTTAAGCCCTCCAGCTGAATCAAAATCTCCTTCTTCTAATGAAAACAAGAAGAATAAAGACCAAGAGAAAGCAAAACTCTCTCAACTACAGTTGATATTTTGTATTCTGGATGAATATCTCATCTATTCTGTGATTCACCCCTCTTCATGTATGGCTCCCAGATACTCTTTCACTTCCTTCCAGGCTTCCTACCCACCCTTTTTGTGCAGACTGCTTATTTAAACTCTTTCCCTGTGGCAAGATCAGCCTTCCTGCTACTCCTACTCCTGCTCCTTGATGTGGAGACTCCAAGCAGGTCTCACAATTTACTCACACTAAGGCAAGCAGGCCTTTTGCCAGAGATTGTATTGGAGGGAGTAAGGCTCACATACAAAATATGTGTCACCCAATCAAGTCTCTGAAATGAGATTGGGTTCACAATAGCTTGTACAGATATTCAAAGTATTTTTACTTTAAATGCATAACATGCCGTTAGCTTAGCTCTTAGTAATCCTTGTGTGGTTTATGCAGGTTTACAAATGATGCATGCTGCCCAGAGTGCAGTGTCAGGGTGGTAGCTCTGGCTCCCAAGGCTGGCTGAGTTGTGACCCTGTGTAAGAATCAGCCCCAGCCATGGGGAAGAGGAGGAAGTGCTGGTTTCCCCCCCCCTGTTTCTCCCTCACCATTTTTCTCTCCAGGGCTGTAGCCATAGCACTTTGGCCAGGAGCAGAACTCCTGGGGTTGGGATTCAAAGAATCCAGGAAGGGTTTAGCTCCCCAGTCCCTTTCCAAGAACACAGCTCTGTCCCATGCACCTGCTGTCTCAGCACAGGACTCCATCAGCCAACTCTCTGCCCTATGGCACAGAGTGACCAGCCCCAGGAGTTGATGTTTCTCGATTATCTAGGCTATTCCCACCCCCTTAACTTGAATAGTCAAGGGTTTAACTGTATGATTCTAGGCGACTATCCAAGTCTTTGGTACATTTCAAGTGACAACATAAACAAAAAGAACAACTCATAAATTTATTACCATCACTATGTTTTTTTCCAATCATGTATGCCTCTTGGGACCAGTAAGGTCCTTAATCCTGACTTTCCCTTTGGTGGGGCTTTTTTACATTCATTGGTTTGAATTTACCCAGTTGTGTCTAGATTATCTTCCAGCTGTTTTAATCTAGCAGAGCAAGATGCAGCAAGAATCAAGAACCCAATATTTTCTGAAATAACAATCTTGTTTTCCTTGGGCAACTGTATGTTTAACATCGTTTTCCACTTGTCTTTTCTTAAATTAAAAGCTATGTTGTCTGGAAACTGATCATTATCTTACAAGGAGTAGAGGTGGGTGGAATCTAAAATAAGTCAATAAATTGCTGACAATGCTAGTTTCAGGGCTCAGAATTGAGTGGTTTGCAAAAGGAATGTAAAGAGTCCAGCTGCCATGTTGTGTGTCTACTTTTCCCACTCTTGTTTCCTTAGCTCCCGCCACCCCTCGCAACATCCCGAGCACCGACCTGCTCCCCCTCAACCCCTGCCCCTAGCTCCTGCCCCCCCGCAACATCCCAAGCCCCCACCTCCCACAAAACCAAGAAATTAACCAAAGCAAAAAACTTGTTTAAAAAAAGCTTAAACGCACAAGTTTTCTTAAAATACAAAAAAAATAATAATTCAGTACAATTACAATTCAAAAAACCTTCCACTCCATACATTGCAACAAAACATAAACACAAAAAAACATAGAAATTAATTCACAATTAAAGCAATATTTAATATTTTATCCTCATCAATATACATGTAATATGTACTAAATTCCTTACCATACATACTTTAATTCATTTTTATCAATAACTAAATTTGCACATTTTACAATTATGAAACTGTAATTATCATAATTCGACAAGGAACAATTTTGTCAGAGTGCATTAAGTCTGTTATTTACATGTATACAAATTGTATACAGTTCATACAATGAAGTAAAGAATGTGAGTGTAGACATTATACAATTCATTGTACACAATGAAGTTCTATAGAAACAGATTTAATGCACTCTGACAAACCTCAACCCTATTTGTCTCCCTATCTACTCTCTTCTATTTCGCATAGGGGCAAGTACTTGTTATGTGCGCTCTCCTTAATGCCCTGCCGACTATGATTTTGGAAGGTCGTCGTTACCATGGCGTTAATTTTTTTGATCGTCTTTGTCTGTTCGATTACCAGCATGTAGAGACTGTCTCTCATATTTTATTAAATTGTCATCTTTATGATGACATACATTGTAAGTATCTGGTATCTGATAGATGTCTTCCATAGATTCCCGGATCGCACTGATTACAATCTTTCTATCTTGGTTCTGGCTGACGTAGATCCATCTATTACAGTTGCGGTAGATAGCGGCTATAAACAAACGTACTTTATTTCTCCAGTTTAAGAATTCCTTGACTAGTGACAGTTAGTCATGGCACGCCTATGGAGCATTGAGTTGTTTCTTTATGGTAGTTGGGCTTATCATCATACTACTTTTATATTCTTTTAGTATATGTGTTATAGGTGTTAATCTTATTATTTAGATATGTTTGGTTTTTAATGTATTGTCTGTGATGTTTGTTATGCATATTTTTTGGCCTAGGCCGCAATAAACAACAAAAACAATATTAAATATTGCTTTAATAGTGAATTAATTTCTATGTTTTTTGGCATTTATGTTTTGTTGCAATGTATGGAGTGGAAGGTTTTTTGAATTGTAATTGTACTGAATTTTTGTTTGTTTGTATCTTAAGAAAACTTGTGCATTTAAGTTTTTTTTAAAAACTCTTAAGTTTTTTGTCTTGGTTAATGTAACTAAACAAGGCGGCAAGATAATTCTAGCTTTGTTATGGAAAAGACTTTTGAGAGAGCAATTTATTTTGACTTCCACCATTACTATTGCTATTGTTATTGTTTGTTTTATTTATTTATTTAGGTTCTAATAAAATGCTAGCATTTGGGAACGTTCTGTAGAAATAGAATACATTGTGACATGATTGCTTTGAGAATATTTATAAAATGTGCTGGAGATTTTTCTGATCTGTCTGATGGCTTTAGTTATTTAATTGAGCCCTGAAGCCTATTGGCTGACTTGCCTGCTTCATTGGCCTTTGACTGTCTTGGAGGCAGTCCCTGATATTGTGTTTTACTCTCTGCAAACTTGTTTTTAGTTTTAGGTTGCTGTTTTGAATAGTAAAGCACCAGTCCACAGAGCAACAATATGTGCTTCGCCTGTCCCATTCAGGATAACAGCATATTAGATCTGTTAATTTTCCTCCCCTTTATAACAGCCATGATCAGGGCTGTAAACCACATGAATTGTACACTAGCCAAGCATACACACTTACTCGCCTGAAGTTTTCCAAGCTTGCTAAGTACTTTGTCAGTCACCATTTAATTATTTTTTAATTAAAATAATGCACTGATAATAAGTATGTTAATTTTCATGTTACACATTACTTTATTATAACAAAAATAATTATGCATCTTGACTATTTCAGAGTGCTTTCTATCATAAGACATCTTGTTTTCCTTTGGATTCCTTGCTGCTGCTGCTGTTACTACAAGTACATTGGATTTATAGGCTGCTCTTCTCCCACTTCCCCCTCAAAAAAGAGAGAGAGAGGGAGAGACAGGGTAGCTTACAAAGAATGAAAAAGTACAATACCAGAAATAGAAACATTTCAACCCTCTCTTGCATAACCCTTCCACACTTCATATCACAAATTAAAACATCTTTATAATTAAGCAGCTCCAATATAGTAAAAATACAATTAAGCAGCCCCAAAATCTAACCCCCTCAACTCCAACTCCCCAACCACAAATGGGTAGATAAACAGGCATATACGCAACGATTCCCAACCATCAACAACCCTCCCACCACCCTCATGCCTTTACTCCTGCTCTTACGGGGGTGGTGGGGGGAGGGTGGGCGTGGCATGGCATGGCAGAAACTCCACCCCCCCTCTGACATCCCCAAATATCCATATTCCTACCCCAAATGACAAGTGCAGAGGGGTACGAAGGAGCTCTTTGACATGCCACGTGGTGTTTCCATAAAATGCAAGCCATTCAGCCCCATGTCTTGAATGCTGCCAACTGCAGGATATGCAACTTTTAAATTACCTGATCATGGGAAGAGACACACACACAGAAGTTAAAGGAGGTGTGACTCAGCAGCTGTAACAAGCGGAGGGAGTTCCATCTTTTCCCTTCCACCTCTCCTCTGTTCTAGCCCAGTGCCTCATGATGTAGTTGGTTGCTTACTCCTGGAATGTGTTGCGTTGTAATGATGCTAAAATACAATCTTTGACTTTTCCTGGATTAGAATCCTGGTTTATAGACCCATTGAATGGCATCATCATTATGTTGTCCAAACTCATTTAAATGGGAACTGATATATTTTGTCTGGCTAAATCCTCTTCTCACATGAAGCTCTAGATAAGGCAAAACTCTTATTTCCAGGAGTTAATTGAGAAGAGGGAATCTGTCGCTGTTTTGTCATTGTTCTTTAAACTAATTGACTCAACTTCAGGCCTTGCCTACTTCTTTAAATTTGCACCTTGCATTGCTTGTGCTTAATATTTTCCTTCCAAAATACACTATCAGATCAATATGTTCATGAATGCCCTTTCTTGTAATGCAGATTAACTTTTTACTTCCATTTCAGTCTTTAGAAGATGTGACCAACCGCGGAATTGATCTTACTGACTCGACCTCTTGTGCAGCAAAGAGACAAAATGACACAAAATCGCACTTTCCTGCAGTTGATGATGAAGATGAAGGCGTTGAGGAGGAAGAGGAAGGGGAAAGTGGGGGTAAATATTGAATCCCTGTACAAAGTGTGGATAAATATCATACTGTGTACAAAATATAGAAGCAGACTTATGACAAACACTGAAATGTACTAGAAACAGTTGTATTTCCTGGCGTTGCAAACAACTGTAGAGTTTCTAAAGAAATGTTAATGGATATTGATTTGACCATAAGATACCCCAGATGCAAATTTTGTTCATGGTTATATGCAAATTCCATTATAAAAAACGCTCCAGTTTACAGTAATAGTTAAGGCTCTTGCAAATTCAATCGTGCATTAAAAAGCATGGAAATTGCAAGTTAAGGCTCCTGCCTTAATTTGCGCGCCATGTAAGCAGTAAAGCTGTTGTACAGTCACATATTGTGCTTGATTCCAACTTAGGCTCCATGCCCCTACACTTTGCATTGGTCTTTCAGTCCCAATTCTCTTCCTCTGTAGATTGGGGGCAATACTGAAACTGGGGAATGGAGGGTGTGAGGGGGCAGCGGCAGAGCTGGGGGGAGCCCAGGGATGGGAGAGCAGGGTCTGTGGGTGAGGATTGAGGGACAGGGCAGGGGAAGCAAGGGCTGCGAGTAGGGGTTGAGGGGCAGTGGAAGAGCTGAGGAGGAACTCAGGACTGGAAGAGTGGGGGCAGCAGTAGAGCTGAGGGGAGCTCAAGGATGGAGGAGCAAGGACTGCAGGTGTGGACTGAGGGGCAGTGGCAGAGCTGGGGGAAGCGCAGGGGTGCAGGTGGAGACGGAAGGGCAGCAGCAGAGGGGAGAGGTTACAGCTGGGGGAGCAGGGGATATCCTGCGGGTGGGGATTGAGGCAGAGCTGGAGAAAAGATCACACCTGCGGGAGCAGGGGCTGCGGGTGGGGAATGAGGGCGCAGTGGCAGAGCTGGGGGGAATCTAGGGCTGCTGTGGGGCCTGGGGCAGCAGCAGAGGTGGGTGGAGTCCAGGGTTGGGAGAGCAGGGGCTGTGGGTTGGAATTGAGGGGCAGCGGTAGAACTGGGGGTAGCTCATGGCTGGAGACAGCAGGGGCTGAATGGTGGGATTGATCCACAGCCCCTGCTCTCCCAGCCCTGGGTTCCACTCAGCTCTGTCGCTGTCCCCTTACACCCTCCATTCCCCAGTTTCAGTGTTGTCCCCAATCTACAGAGGAAGAGAATTGAGACTGAAAGACCAATGCAAAGTGTAGGGGCATGGAGCCTAAGTTGGAATCAAGCACAATATGTGACTGTACAACAGCTTTACTGCTTACATGGCGCGCAAATTAAGGCAGGAGCCTTAACTTACAATTTCCATGCTTTTTAATGCATGATTGAATTTGCAAGAGCCTTAACATTACTGCAGAGGAAGATTGGGACTGAACGACCAATGACAAGTGTGGGGGCATGGAGCCTAAGTTGGAATCAAGCACAATATGTGAGACAGGACAACTACTTTACTGCTTACATGACACGCAAGTTTTTTATTTATTTACTTTTCCTCCTTAGCTTTTTATTTTTATTTTTATTTTTTTTAAATTGGTTTGAAATTTAACCTTTCCTTATTTCTTTTTGTTTTTTTATTTTATTTAGTTTTTCTTATATAATAAAATTACATACATACATTTATATTCATCACATATTTGGACCAGTTTGGGACTATCCCATTACAGCATCAGTCCACTGTGTTTTTATGTAATTTTCTATCTAAATCTTTTACTTATATTCAAAACAATTAACTATTCTAAATTTTATTCCTCTCTTAGAGATATACCATTTCTGTCCCACCTCCTTTAGTTATATTATATATCTTTAACATTTCTTTTAGGAAAGAGTCTTTATGGTCTTAATTTTTTTTTTTTTTCTGGCACGCAAGTTAAGGCAGGAGCCTTAACTTGCAGTGTTCATGCTTTTTAATGCATGATTGAATTTGCAAGAGCGTTAACTATTACTGTAAACTGGAGGGTTTTTAATAATGGAATATGCACAGACACACACACACATGGGGGGACACAGACAAACACAAACAGGGAGACACACACACACACAAGGGGGTGCGCGCACAGTAGGACAAAGACACACACAAACATGGGGACACACGCTGGGACATGGGGGGACACACATACTGCGGGACACACACACACGGGGACACACAAACATGCACACACATGGGGGACACAAACAAGGGATCGTGCACACATGGTAGGATACTGACACACACACAGAGGGGGACACACACACACACACACACACACATACATACGAACATGAGGGAACACACCAACACCCCCCACACACACGCAGAGGGGGAAAACACACATGGAGGAAGACGCACACAGAGGGGGACACACATGGGGGACAAGGACACACACACACGCACATACGGGGTTGGGGGACACACCTACAGGGGACAGAGAGAGAGAGAGACCAAGACCAGGGACACACACAGAGAGTGGGAACATATACACATGGACACGGACGTGCACACAGAGAGAACATATATACGAATACACACACGCGGGGGGGGGACACTCTCACACACATTGGGAGACGGGCACACACACATACTGAGGGGGACAGTGAGACGTGGGGGACAAGGACACACATAGAGGGTAGAACGCACACGTGGGAACACAGACATGGGGGGGACATGGACACACGGGGATGGACACACACACACACACACAAAGGGTGACACACAGAAAAGGGGACAGAGAGAGAGAAAGAAGGGGATACACACACGGGGACACACTCCTCCCCCCCGGCCCAGTCTCCTGTTGCGGCCGCTATTTTAAGGCCTCGCATTGCTGCATGCATGCGCATGCTGAGGGCCACCATGTTTCCTAGTGTGGCAAGCTGAGAAATGTAGTCCCACCAAGCCACACTAGGAAACATAAGTGCAGCTTTGTGTACTCCCATAGAATTCAATGGGAATTTTAACATGTTAATAATTTCTCCTTCTGCCCCCTGTCAGTGCTCCGCACGGGTAGCTCTGCGTATGGCCGACAGGCGGCAGAAGAAGAAAAACCCTCCTGTGCATGCGTGGAGCTGCCCTCAGTCACTCAGTCTTATCTTCTGCGTTCGACCGATAGGACGTGTTCTCGGCTTCGCCGATTAAAAAACCTATAAATAAAAGAAGAAAAGGACGTTAAAGAAAACAAAACCTTAAAGAAAGAAAAATCAACAGTGCGCGTCCGAAGGAGACCATGGCTGCAGTATAAGCGGGCTCGGGGGAAATTTAAAACACCCCTCCCCCTCCCGCCTCTAGCGTTCCCGCGCAAAGTGCCCAGGAACCAGGGAGCTGAGAAGGGTGGAGATGCATCCTCGGAGTTGCCACGCAAAGTGCCTGGGAACCAGGGACCTGAAGGATTTGAGCTCCCTTCCTCCACCTCTCCATAACCGGACAGGCGCCGCGCAATGTGCCCGGCAGCCCTCAACGGCAACAGTGAGTAGAGCCCCGAGGGGCCGCGCGTCTATCCCGCTGGCCCAGACAGAGAGAGAGGCGCCTTGCAGCGCTATAATCATTCCCCTTCTCTCCTGCTCTCCTATTCTAAGTGCCCCGGCAGCCTACAGCTTGCCCGCCAGCACAGAGGGACAAGCGGCGGCCTCCAGCACTGCAGCCCGCGCTTCTCCTTGCTACTATCCCTCTCGCACACGTGTGTCCCTCAAGGGACAATGGAAGCAGTAACTGAGGGGGCAACAGGGCAGTCAGCCCCACTTCAGTCAGCCCCAGTGCAGGGGGATTCGCCCGCAGACATAGCTTCCCTCGCCTCAGCCATGTCACGAATCCAGCAATCCCTGGACCGGCTATGGGAACTACAGGGCAAGGGAGATGGCAGGCCTGCCCCTCCCCCCACCGCACAACCTAAGGCCGGAAAAGCCTCAAGCAAGGCAAAGAAAACTAAAAGGCCACCAGGGGGATCCATGGCTAGGCTACTTAGATCTCCTCACTCCTCGGCTGAGGAGAGTGGGGGGGAATCACACTCAAAAAGAGCGAGAGAGGCCTCTCACGCAGGCCTGGATTCAGAATCGGACCACGAGTCAGGGCAGGAGTGGGAAGACTTTGAGGACTCTCCTCCACAGGAGGTACAGGATCCCAGAGACAGAGAAAAAAAGTTCCCCCTGTCATGCAGGTGTGCATTCATGTCTCAAGTCACCAAGACTCTCAAAATAATAGAGAAACTCCTAAAAGAGGCCTCCTCTGACTCTCAGGAAGAGGAGGAGCGGGAGTACCTGCCATCCTATCACGGCAAGGAAATGGGGGTGCCCTTAGAAAAAGCTTTTGAGAAGCTGATATTAGGTGAATGGAAACAACCTGAAAGGAACCAAAGGATGAGCAAGACCCAAACTTCCGTTTACTCGCTATCTCGCAAGAAAGACCCCTTGTTAAAAAAAAACCAAGATAGATGCAGCAGCAGTCTCCTTGGCAAAACAAACGGTATTCCCCACAAAAGGGGATTGCTTCCCAAAGGATGCCACTGACAGGGGGATAGAGTCATCCCTCAGGAGGCGCTTAGACTACTCAGCCACCTCTATGAGAGTGTGTGTGGTATCTTCCTATGTGGCTAGAGCCTTACTAGCCTGGACCCAAGAGGCCCAGAACGCTCATATCTCTGATAGCAGGGCACAGATCCTGGCAGCCAGAATCAATTTAGCTACCGCCTTCCTGGCAGACTCCACCACTGATGCTATGCTATGGGCGGCCAGATCGGTAGCATCCTCGGTGGCGGCCCGACGTAAGCTGTGGCTGCGGTCGTGGCAAGGGGATGCAGCTGCAAAGAACCTGCTCGCGGCAGCCCCCTATAAGGGATTTAAACTGTTTGGTATCTGCCTAGACACCGTCTTGGCAGATGCAAATGATAAAACAAAACAAAAGACACTACAACATATGGGGAGTAAAAAGAATCTTTTTCGGACCCCTACGTATAAACCATGGGGAGCCTCTAGCGCCAACTATGGCATATTCAGAAGACAGGGCCAATCTAGATTTGACCAGTCTAACCGATTTAACCCCAGAAGGGGAGGTAAGGGTCAGGGCTTCAGACAACAGAGACAGAAAGCCTTCCCACAAGCCCAAAGAAAAACAGAGGCATGACTATCCAGAACCAGCGGAGGTGGGAGGCAGGCTGCAGCCTTTCTTAACAACCTGGGAGCAGTCAGTCTCCGACGCCTGGGTTCTAGACTGCATCAAGAACGGGTACCACATCGATCTAAAAAGTTCCCTCTCAGGGGTTCATCATGTCCCCAAGATCAGCAAACCATCACAAGCACACTGCGATGCTGGGGGAGATCCAAAGGCTCTTGACAATCAGAGCCATAGAGCCAGTACCCACAGAACAAAGGAAACTGGGACTATACTCAATCTTATTCCTTGTCCCCAAGAAGTCAGGCGGCTGGAGAGCGGTATTAGATCTCAAGAGACTGAACAAGTCGGTCCGATACCACCGCTTCAAGATGGAGACGGTTACATCCATCTGTCAGGCCATCAGAAGCCAGGATTGGCTGGCATCTCTAGACCTCAGGGATGCATATCTGCACATCCCGATATGCTCCTCACACTGGATGTACCTTCGCTTCTGCTATCAGGGACAACACTACCAGTTTCAAGCACTCCCGTTCGGACTCTCGTCCGCACCGAGGACATTCACAAAAATCCTGGTACCCTTAATAACGAATCTCCGAAAGGACGGGGTTCACCTGTACCCCTACTTAGACGATCTACTCTCAAGAGAAACTCCAGAGGGATGTACACAAGACCATTGCATACCTCGAGAACCACGGATTCCTGGTGAACAGGGAAAAGAGCCACCTAGTTCCAACCAACAAACTGGAGCACTTAGGGGTATTCATCCCATATAGGCAACGTATACATCCCAGCAGCCAGACAGCAGCGCATCAGAGCCATGCTCCAGAGCCTAAGATACAAGCAGCGAGCAAGGCTAAAGTACCTGGCTCAACTGTTGGGTCTATTGATATCTTGCACAAAGCAAGTACAGTGGGCGCGATTCCACCTTCACCCCTTGCAGCAGCTGCTCAGGCCTATGCAACTAGAACTTACCAGAGGTCTCAATCCGTGGGTCAACATTTCACGAGGATTCAGGAGATCAATGTCCTGGTGGTCAGACCCAGGAACCTTCAGGACAGGAGTGCCCTTAGCCGAACCAAACCGCGTGACCATCACCACGCACGCCAGTCTGACGGGATGGGGTGCCCAGATGGGATCCACATCAGTACAGGGCCTATGGTCCCAGTCGGACACCAGCCAGAACATCAATGTGTTGGAGCTCAGATCGATTCGTCTGGCACTCCAACAACTGAGCCACCTCATAGGACCGGCTCACGTCTTGGTCTACACAGACAACATCTCGGCAAAAGCATGTGTCAACCATCAAGGGGGGTCCAGGGCCGTTGCACTTCAGCGCGA
The DNA here is from genome assembly GCA_003113815.1 of Sphenodon punctatus. Taxonomy (NCBI): domain Eukaryota; kingdom Metazoa; phylum Chordata; class Lepidosauria; order Sphenodontia; family Sphenodontidae; genus Sphenodon; species Sphenodon punctatus. Next base: position 920,628 of record QEPC01003620.1, on the reverse strand, counting down.
AGCGGTGAAACTTTTCACTTGGGCACAGAACAATCTAAGTTCTTTGAAGGCCCTACATATCAAAGGGAAGGACAACATCCAAGCAGACTGGCTGAGCCGGCAAACTCTCGAACCGCATGAATGGCAAATACACCCAGATGTATTTCAATCCCTGACACAGCATTTCGGACAGCCAGTGATGGACTTGTTCGCGAGCAGGAGAAATGCTCAGCTGCTCGAATACATGGCAATGACAGCAGACGGAAGAGCATAGGCGGTGGGTTCCCTCAATCAGAGTTGGCTGAGAGGCCTTCTCTACGCATTTCCCCCGTTTCCCCTCATAGCGAGGACAATAGCCAAGCTGATTAGGGAAAGGGCCCGGGTCATCTTCGTGGCACCATGGTGGCCGAGGAGGCCCTGGTTCTCAGATCTAGTGCAGTTAAGTCAGGCCAGCCCAATGCAACTCCCATTGAGACAGGATCTATTGTTACAAGGCCCCTTTCGGACCCTAAATCTGACAGCGTGGCTCTTGAGCGCGCAGCTCTAAGGGCCCAGGGTTATTCAGAGGCAGTCCTAGCCACGTTGCAGCTAGGACTCCGGCCCTCCCTGCCAAACAGCATTAATTTAAAGGAAGTGAGTCTGTAGGGATTGTCAGTTACAATTAGTTCATTAACTGTTTAGATGGTTATTAAGTTCAATAGTTTAGTTAGCCCGGTAATCCCAAAGGGGAAAGGGCACACTCTAATGATTGTACATAAGCATTACAGGATTCACGATTCGGCCCTCGGCTTGGTTATCGACTGAGGGCAGCTCCACGCATGCGCAGGAGGGTTTTTCTTCTTCTGCCTCCTGTCGGCCATACGCAGAGCTACCCGTGCGGAGCACTGACAGGTGGAACGAAGAGAAACAAATTCACCGAGGTAGGTGAACAATTTTTGTTTTTAAAGTAATGGGCGGTTTTAAAAAAAACAAGGCCAAGGCACCCCTAGCCCACAGGCTTGAATCTTCTAAAATGATTTCAAGTCCTGGCCCATAACTAAAAAAACTGTCAAATTGAGACAGTTGCAAAAAAGCTGCTTCTCAGCCTCCAACCTTTCAGCTTTGGATCTCAGCCATTTTAAGTCCGATTTCTCTGAAACGTGAACAGATTAAACTTCTCACCCAAGCGACTCTCCATGCAAAATTTCACGATAACGTAAATTATCCCCGTTTTATAAGGAATAGAATGTTCGGGCTTTATAATGGAGCGTGCGAGATGCCTTAACTATCCAGGCACTCTCATGCCTGGATAATAACTCCTATTTAAGACGGTGAGCCCGATCCTAAGCCCTGCAGATGATGTGTATACCCGCATGCAAACCGCACGGATCTCAATTGTGGACACATTTGCGCAGAATCCACAGAGCTTGGTATTGGGCTCATTGAAAAATTGCATGTGTTTAATCAAGTGGGAAATTTGTCCTTGGACAGAAACATGTTCAAAAGGTGGGTGGGAAGCACAAAACAGATGAACTGCAGTTTCCCCCTGTGCCTTTTTCTCATCCATCTCACCAGGTACCTGTGTTTACTGCACCCAAAAAATTAATATATTCTGCAACTAGAGAAGCCAAATTCCACAAATTCACTGCAAGCATAGTAGCATAATCAACCTCATTTGCATGATTATTAGAATAACTAACCTCATTTGCAGAGTTGTCTGGCCTGGGACTGCCTTTCCCCCATTTTCCCAGGCACCTAAAGTACCGCCTGCCTGGTTCTCCATGCTGCCAGTAACCTCAAAGCCAGGCACCTGAACTCCTAAATGCCATAGCCTCATGCTGCCTGCTGTACCTGCTCCTGGTGCTGTAGCCAACTCCCCTGCCCCCAGAGCCCAATGCAGCTTTCACCTGCCTCTGCTCACCCCAGTTCCACCTCCCCAGCTTTGAGGCCCATGCAGCTCTTTGCCTGACCCCAAACCCTTGCATCCCAGTTGTGAGCAGTGTCCCAGGGGCACTTGCTTCCAGTCCCCCTCTTGCCTCCCAACACCCCATCACCACCTTTGAACATCCAGCTGTTCTCTGCATCATCAGATCCAAGCACCTCCCTCCAAGTTGCTCTTCAAACCTCCATGTCGCTCAGCGCCATGACTTGACTCCTCAGAGCCCTTTCTCAGCAGTGTTGTAGCTGATGCTGTTTCCAGATCCTTGCTTCCTACAACACCCACACGCATACACTACAATCAGTTTTGAACCCCTTGCTTCCCATCTCCTCCAAACCCTCTCCAAGCCCCTGGAAAGCACCATGCTGGCTCTGGGTTTCATCTCATCCTAGTGCTCAACCATGACATCCTGTGCCAGCTCTACCCCATCCCCTGCTGCTCTTTGCTCCCAGCTCCAAAACAGACCTCTGTAAGGTCCTGGTCTCCAGGGTTAGAGTGCTTGCTTACCAGCAGCACCACCGCCTAGGCCTGCCTCCTGTTCGGCCTCGCTCCCCTTGTCACACCCTGCTTGGCCCTGACCCAGCCTCTCCTCCTATCCATCTCTTCTGTAGCCATGCCTCCTAGCTTCCTGGTTGGCTGCCAGCAGTATAAAGGCATGCTGATAGCAACAGAAATCTGGATGGAACAGCTCCTTCCTCTACCTTTCCCTGCTTGCTCTAGTTCCTAGCTCCTTGCTCTGCTCTGGTTCCTAGTTCCTTGCTCTGGCTTTTAGTTCCTTGCACTGACTCCACTCTGAATTCTTGTTCCCTGACTCCCAGAATCTGGCCCTCTCTACCCTGCTCTGCTCCCCTCCGACTCTACTTTGACTCTGGCTCCTTGTTCTCTGGTTTGCAGAATCTGGCTCTGGCTCTCCCTTGTCATGTTTCCTTCCTCTCCACTTGGCCTATTCTCGATCACCTTGACCCTATTCCTTGATTACTCAGATCCCTAGGTCTTGTGCTCCTGCTGTTAGATTACCTTTCCCTCAAAACCTCTATGATGAGCTTTGCTCTTCCTGAGTTTGGAATAGCAGCTGAGAAGTCTCCCTTCCCCTTCTAAACCCTTGTATCTGTTTCTAGGCCTGGCCTGTCTCCTCTGGAACCCTTCCCTCGGCTACCTTTTGAGCTCTGACCTATCCCCCTGTTACAACTTCTTCCCCTGTGGCTCAGCTCCCAGTCAGTCCTTCCAGCAATGTCAGCAACAGCGTAGCCATCTCTAAGACATCACCACATATCCAGGCAATCGCTGTTAGCATTTGCCTGGCACCATGAGAAGTACCTGGATCCACGATATAGGGTTGGCAGTACAAGTCGTATCATGATTCAGGACTGTGTAGCAAGTGCAGCGCCTGCATCCCTCTCATCTGATTCCAAGAGATTCCTCCTCCAAACTCCAGCTGGATTGGTCATTTTCTTCCTGGTGTTTTTTGACCCAGTGGTTGGGATCTGCCCGTAATGGGAGATGGAGCATGTGGAGATAGCTGCTGAAGGCTGGGGCTTGCAGATACTTGAGGGGAGGGTCCCTACTTAACTTGGTTTTGTGTCACTGGAATTCCTTTTCCATCCTTGGAATAAGTGCCTTATTGCAATCCTGTTTCTTAAAAGGTGTCTTTAACAAATGTTTGTAAATAGATATGAAAAAGGACCTGATAATCTTACTGTGTTATAGTATTATTTCATAATGAAATGGTTAAGGAAAATAACTGACTCCCTAATTGCAACATTTGTTTGTTTATTATTCTGTCCTATCCCAAGAGCCCAGGGTACGTTACAACACACAAAATCATAAATAGACATAAATAAAACAAATTAAAGTTGCCTATCGCAAACCTCCCCAAGCTCTGTCCCTTGCCAAATGCCTGACCAAATAAAAATATCTTGGATTGCCTCTGAATGATTAACAGACTGGGGCTTAAACAAACCTCCAGAGGGAGGGATTTCCAAAGTGGTGGGGCACCCAGCAAGAATGCCTTTTGGTGAGCCCTTACTGTGTGAATTTGGCAGGCAAATGGTACATGCAAGAGGGTGCAGGTGACCTTAGAGACTGCAATGGGGTGAGGAAGCAGTCTTTCCAATATGAGGGGCCCTGGCAATATAGGGCTTCTATAGGTCAAAACCAGCACCTTGAATTGTGCCTGGAAAGCTGTTGGTGGCCAGCACAGATACGTGAGCACTGGTGTTACGTGCTCCTGACGAACCACCACAGACAGAAGATGGTCTGCCAGCTGCAGCTTCCAAACACTCATCAAGGGCAGCCCTGTGTAGAGCTCATTGCAGTAGTCTAGCCTCGAGGTTACAAAATCATGGGTGATGGTGGCCACGCCTGAATCTGTTAGAATGGGTCTCGGCTTTCTTGCCAGAGAGCATGTCACAAGGTTGTTAATATTTTTGTTCCTAACAGTATTTTGTTTTTCTTGATGGAGCTTTTCAACTAGATTTGTGCAAATTTAGGGAACTTCTCAAATAATTGCTATCAAGAAGCTTCCTAAAGTCTTTCAGTCATTGGCTTTCCACTTTCATTGAAACTATAAGCATGCATTTTCCTTTTTCTGAAGATCCCTTGCTGCCTGTACCTACTGCTGAACACATCGCATGCTTAAAGACCTATTTTGGACATTCCAGTTTTAAACCGTAAGTATCTGGTATGTGTTGCTAGCCTGTAAGTCAGTTGCCACGCACTAAGCTTAGCATCATTCAAAACAGAAACCTGTTATTGTGTTGAGTAGAGCTGCCATTGACCCAGCACTTTTGGGGCACCATCGATGCCCTAACAGGACCCAATGGGTGGGATTGCTGCAGATCTCAGCTCTGCAGTGTTCTGGTTGGGGCTGTCACTTTCAAAGGCCACTTCCTCAGTTAGAGTATGTCTCAGCTGAGAGGCGCTGTAGTGCTGGCTGGCCTTTGAAACTGACAAGCCCTGGCTGGGACCTCTGGGCTTGTCAGTTCCTCTGGGTAATGCTCGCATTTTTGGGCATCAAGCACCCAACAGGTCCTTGGGTAGCCTGTTGGGTGCCCGAAAATACAGACATTACCCATGGTTACTCATTTTAGTACCCGCTGCAGGCCTAGACGTGAGGTGCTAAAATGTATATAATAGAAACCGGTCTTCAAATTTCCAGTCACCTTTCAGGCTTCCTTCATCTAGAGTCACTGCTTGTTTCTTGGATGAATGAAACCTCTGGATGAGTTAGGGCAACTGCAGGTGCCCGCGGGGAAGAGTGGAGTGGGAAGCCTGATCCCTGCCGTGTCTTCAGCCCATCCCCTTCCCAGGCTCACTGCTCAGGAAGCTGAGGAGGAGGGTGTGGGGGGAAAATAGTGGGAGATCAGACACAGCCTTTCACTCTGCTCTCTAGTGCTGCGTGTTGTGCCCCTGCCTTTGTAAGTGTTGAACTGTGGATGGCAAAGGCTGATTCAACGGGTAGAGAATTGAGTTGGGAGACCAATGCTCTGCCAGGTCTCTAACTCCACTTTCTTTGCCTCAGACACATGCAGCTGCCTTAGTGCTTGGGCTGAGGCAGTTTTGAAGGGTTAAGAGGAGGCAATGGCGAGGGGGGAAGCCCCAGGCAGCATCACCGCTCCCTTGTTCCACTCTCTCCTTGGTCCTCTGCATCTGCCTCTCTCTCCAGTCTGATCATCTGTCAGGGAGCGAGCAGGAGGGAGACTGGAGCAGGTGGTCTGCTTTGCTTTCTTCCCCAGGTCTTTGCAACTGCCTCAGTGCTTGAGTCCCAATAAGTGAGTTGTCATGGCAGCGGAATGCTACCAAAGTACATATATAGTAAACATCCGTGTTCTTGTCAGACTTGCTTTAGCAGAACCCAACTAATTAAGCTTTTAAAATTTCACATGTATTTTAATCTTTCAGACAATAAACCTATTGAGCTATAAAGATAGGAAAGAAGAATTGTTCAAAGCTGTACTTAGTTCAAGATTTAGATATTCTAATGTCTTTGTGATGCTAGTAAGCAACACTTGATATCTTATGCTGGGGTGGGAAACTGGCTTGGGAGCCACAGGTGGCGGTTGGACAGTTCAAGTGCTACACTTGGCCAGGGCCAGTCCCAGGAGGCCCCGTGTAACATTGTCTTATTGGTCCTTACACCGTCTTATTTTATTTTTTTAAATCCGATACCATTTTTTGTTTTCCATCTCCTGTGAATAGTTCCAATATATTTTCAGTAGGGTTCGGTTGTATATTGTATTTGTGGAAAGGGAGTAAGTAAAGAACCCTAAGGGGCTTGGTGCTGTCCTTTTGACTTTTGGTCTGTGCTTTTATTGCCGTGCTTATCTAAATAATTATTTTTGAGTTCTAATGTTACATGGAAAGCAAGCATTTTATAGGCTAGCATGAGGTACAAAAATAAGATGCTGTTACATCAGAGGAAATAATGAAGTAGGTGCAGTTCAGCTGGCTTTCATGAAAGCTTCTGTTTTGAGTTTATTTTTTGACAATTGAAATCTTATATATTTTAACTTCAAGGGTCCAGTGGAAAGTGATCTCATCTGTGTTACAAGATAGAAGAGATAATCTTGTTGTCATGGCAACTGGTGAGTTAAATTGGCAGCCCATGGCAAACATGTAAGCTGCTTTTCGAACTGGTAATGAGCTAAAGAAATAAGATAGGAGCAAGAAGTAAAATTGTAGGTTTCGTAACCTTTTCATTAGGGATGTGTTTTCTTTAAGTGTATGGCAAGAGTTTGTGCTTCCAGTTTCCACCTGTGTACACAAGAGGTACTGGAATAGTCATCTCACCTCTTATTTCTTTGATGGAGGACCAAGTACTACAGCTTGAGTAAGTATGATAACCATAGAAGGCTGCTACTACCAACTCCTCCAGGAGAATCCCCATCCCATTTGCGACAAGAAACTGCACTTTATAAGCAACTTGCTTTCTGATGCGCTTTTTCAAGGCCCACACTGCAGTGTAAACTTATTAAAATTCCTGCTGGGGAAGAGTATGCACATGCTCTTGAGTTAAACAGAGTTCTTCTAGCCAATAGGAGCTGGTTCACTTAAAAGATATTATCTTTTCTTCATATTCTTGCCCAAATTATTTCAGAGACAGTAAAAAAAATCAATAGTAGGGCAAATAATGTTAAGATACCAAACCTATTTGTTTCCTTTCTTATTGATGTTTAATGAAGTAAACTCTGAATATTTTCAGACCAAACTCAAATTAAATTAATTTTTTTCTAATTCATTGTCTGTTTACTTAGTAGAGTCTAGAAGCAGGAGATGAAAATGGATTTTTGGAGGAGGGAATGGGGCAAATGTAAGCAAAGGGAGTTGAATTGTACTGAAGCAATGTGGGACTTGGATTCTACTGTATTATACACAGAGTTTTATAACCAATTTCTGATAAATGACCTATGTCCATGCAATAAAATATACCTAATTTATACGTTTGTAACAATATTTTGTTGTCTGGGCTGTGGAAATTGGTGATGTCTGGGAACCCACATCTCTGAAGCTACATGATACTGTGGCTGCTTCCATGCTAACTTCTGCCCTAGATTAACAGGGTGTAGTAGCTTTGAAAGTGCCTCTTGCTTCATTTCTGGCATGGTGTGGACATACCTTGCCTGACTTCCAGCATGGCAAGCGACCTCTGTTTCAAGCAGGAGCAACTGACCCTGCACTTCAGTGTTCATTCAAGGGAACAGTCAACATTGGTAACTTGCCCTGGAATTTCTGTAATGCAGGGCAAGGAGTAGAGGCAACTTCACTCCACTTCATACTAATCTGTTGCAGACACCTAGTGTGGAAGCAGCCTATGAGACAGCACTGTAATCCTTCTTTTATTGGACCAACTACAGTTGGTGGAGGTATGCAAGCTTTCGGATCACACAGGGTACCTTGAACCTTCATCAGGCAATGACGAAGGACCCTTTGATGTCTGAAAGCTTGCATACCTCCACCAGCTGTAGCTGGTCCAATAAAAGATATCACTGTACTACTTTGTCCCTATTGCCTATATTTTTGACCAACACAGCAAACTGAGAAGTTTTAAAATAAACAGGGGGTAAAGTTTAAAATTTAAAAGAAAGGAGGGAACTCTTTTTATTTGCAGTTAGAAAAACTTCCCACGCTTTCCCCGTCAGTTCTCCAAAGAGACTTCAAACAAAAACAATGAAATATTGGATTTGACAGTCCTAGGCATTTAAAGTTTTTTTTCCTTCTTTTTTCTGTAAAAGTGGGGTAAAGGTTGGAATAGTTCTCATCTTTACATTGTGTGAAACAAATAAAGGACACACATCTCCCCCCCCCCCCCCCCCTTTGTAAGTCACAGTTAGACCATTGCCAAATTGCGTAGCTGATCTAAATTTTGCTGGTGCTCTTCTTTTACAGAATGTCAGGTATTCCAGCTTGTTTACTCGGATCAGCTCAGTCAAAAGATGTCCGAGAGGATATCAAAGCGTAAGCCTTCTTGGGTTTTTTGCTCCCCTCCCCACTGTTAAGCCCTGAATACAGATACTTAAGTTTGTTGAAGAGAGTGAATAATTTTGCTTAATGAAATTCTTAGTTTAATAAATGGGACAACAGATATATGAATTCACACACAGGTCCATTGAGTGAACCTGGAATAAAACCAGGGACTGCAAGGCAGCAGGGGCTGCTGCCCTGGCCCCGCAGGGGCAGCCCCATGCCTGGTCTGGGCTGGAGGAGGCCCGGGTGCAAGGCACCTGCACATCATGGAGGTGTCCCCATCCCAGTGTGTGGGCAGGGCATGCACATGGCTGTGCACATATCCCCACTCACCCCCCACTCATCCACACCCATGGAGCAACCACCGTTTCCCCCGGTTGCTCCGTGCGTGGGGACGAGTGGGGGGTGAATGGGGATGTGTGTTAGGCATGCACGCAGACATTCATTCACCGTGCATGGACTGCATCGTTCACACGGGGCTCCCCCGGCCATGAACATGCAGAAACAAAAATTGGTCACCTACCTCAGTTAATTTGTTTCTATTCTGTTGTACTGTCAGTCCTCCACATGGGTAGCTCTGCGTATGGCTGACAGGAGGCAGAAGAAGAATTCTTCATTGCGCATGCGTAGAGCTGCCCGCCCTCAGTCCATGACCAAGCCGAGGATCGTCTCCACCTTCTGCAAAATGCTCATTCACGCTCATTAGTGTCAGAACCCCCCCACACACTGGGAATCCATGAGGATCTGACTTATAACCTATTTCCCTCAAGAACCTAAGACTTAACGAGAACTACGTAACTGAAGAACTAACAAGACATCCCTTAATGCCCCCTCAACTCGATCAGTGCTATTTGACGGGGGGACCGGAGCACTGACGGTACAACAGAATAGAAACAAATTCACCAAGGTAGGTGACCAATTTTTGTTTCTCCTTCTGTCTCCTGTCAGTGCTCCGCACGGGATGTACCTGACCCCGAAAATTATGGGTGGGAGCAAACAGCCCTGGGATCCTCCAGAACTGCCTGCAAGACCCTCCTGACAAATGTCACGTCAGCGGACCTAAACAAATCTAACTTATGTTTAACTAATGTATGCAGGGAGGACCAAGTCGCCGCGCTGCAAATCTCGTCGTACAACGCCCTAGACTTAAACGCCTGCAACGTGGCTGCGCCTCTAACCAAATGCGTCCAAATCTGCAAGGGAGGAACCTTATTCTTTGCTTTGTAGGCTTTGATTATGCATTGCTTGACCCATTTGGAAATCAGTGCCTTCGAGGCCTTCTTACCCCCATAACTAGGTCTGATATTAATAAATAAGGCTGGAGTGGATTTCAACCCTTGGGTCCTTCTCAGATGGATTTTCAGAGCCCTCCTCACATCTAAGGTGTGCCACACCTTTTCTTTATGGTGCGAGGGCCTAGAGCAAAAAGACGGCAAACCTTCCTGGAGGAACTGTAGTATCCTGTGTACCCCTGCCTGAGACGGGTTTATTCCCCTATCCTCTGCCCGCCTAGCAAAGGTCTTCCAGGTGGAACTGTAAACTTTCTTGGTGGCCGGGCGTCTGGCTTGCTGTAAAGTGTCCAACACTGCCTCAGAATAACCCTGTGCCCTTAACGCCGAGCGCTCAAGAGCCATGCTGTCAGCTTTAATATGTTGATGTTGCTGCACATTAGCGGACCCTGCGTTAAAAAGTCCGGTCTCAATGGAAATTGCATCAGCTGGCTCTGACTCAGTTCCGCTAGGTCGTAAAACCAGGGCCTCCTTGGCCACCATGGCACCACCAAAATCACGAGAGCCTGTTCCCTGATGATCTTGGCTATGGTCCTGGGTATTAGCGGGTTCGGCGGAAAGGCATACAGAAGGCCCCATGGCCATTCTTGGTTGAGCGCATCTACCGCCTCTGCTGCTCCGTCTTCCACTCCTGACATGTATCTCTGTACCTGCCTGTTGGATCTGTTCGCAAACAGATCCAGCACCGGCTGCCCGAAACGTCTTGTCAAGGCCTGGAACACTTCCGGGTGTAACCTCCATTCGTGGGGATCCAATGTCTGTTGACTGACCCAGTCTGCTTGAACATTCTCCGTCCCTTTTATATGTAGGGCCTTTATCGACCTCAGATTGCGTTGAGCCCACGTGAATAGCCTCACTGCTTCGCGCTGGAGTGACGGCGCTCTGGATCCCCCCTGGTGGTTGATATAGGCTTTCATGGATACATTGTCCGTGTAAACCAAGACGTGAGAACAGCCTATGATGTGGGAGAGCTGCTGCAGGGCCAGACGTACCGCCCTTTGTTCGAGAACGTTGATGTTCTGGGAGCGATCCGTCAGAGACCATATGCCCTGCACCGAAGAGGATCCCATCTGAGCTCCCTACCCCGTCAGACTGGCATCCGTTGTGATGACTGTGCGATTCGGTTCTGTCAGCGGAACGCCTGTCTTGAAGGTTCGTTTTCTAACCACCAGGACATTGATTTTAGGAACCCTTTTGGTATTGCAATCCATGGATTGAGACCTCTCGTGAGCTCTACTTTCATAGGCCTCAGCAGCTGCTGCAAGGGCTGAAGATGGAATCGCGCCCATTGAACCTGTCTGGCGCATGAGACCTATAGTCCAAGTAACTATGTTAGGTGCTTCAATCTTGCCCATGGGCGGTGCTTCAGCTGGAGAATCATCGACCTGATACGTTGTTGTCTGGCTAATGGTATGTAGGCGGTGCCTGAAGAAGTATCGATCAGCACCCCCAGCTTTTCTAGGCTGTGCGTCCGCACTAGGTGGCTCTTCTCTTTGTTGACCAAGAAGCCATGGTCCCCGAGATAGCTTATCATCCTGGTCAAGTCCGTCAAGATCTTTTCCCTTGAGTGAGCTTGGATGAGCAGATCGTCTAGGTAAGGGTAGACGTGTGTTCCTTCCTTCCTGAGGTTCGCTATCAATGGTATCAAGACCTTGGTGAACGTCCTCGGGGCTGACGATAGGCCAAACGGGAGAGCCCTGAACTGATAGCAGCTTCCCTGATAACAGAAACGTAACCACTGACGGTGCGGTTCCCATATTGGAATATGCAGATATGCATCTCTGAGGTCCAGAGATGCCAACCAGTCCCTGTTCCTGATGACCTGGCAAATGGAGGCCACCATCTCAATTTTGAAACGCTGGTAGCATACCATCTTATTCAGGGATTTCAAGTCCAGTACCACTCTCCAGACTCCGGACTTTTTAGGTACTAGGAAAAGGATGGAATAAAGGCTGAGGGTCCAATGGTACTGGCTCTATTGCTCCGATTGTCTCAAGCCTCTGTATCTCTTTCAGCATCGCCAGGTGTTTTTGATGATTTACTGACTTCGGTGAGGAAATGAATCCGTGTCTGGGGGTGCCTTTTAGTTCTATGCTGTACCCTTGGGTGACGCAGTCCAGGACCCAAGCATCTGAGACGGACTCAATCCAGGAGGCTGAGAAACTTTGAAGCCTGCCTCCCACTTCTAGTGTTCCTGGATAGTCACGCATCTGACTTCCTCTGTGCTTGAGGGAAACCCCTTGAGCACTGTTTGTCCTGTCTGGTTCCCTGGCCTCTCTTTCCCCCTGCGTGGGGCAAATCGGTTCGTCTGTTCGAATCTATACTGACCCTGTCTTCTAAATGTCCCGTACCCCGAACCATAACCCCCTCTGGGCCTATAGGATGGGGCACGAAAAGGGTTCTTTTTTACCGCCATCTGTTGCAGATTTTTCTGCTTTGTTTTATCAATAGCGCATGCCAGCACTGTGTCCAGACAGATGCCAAAGAGCTTAAACCCCTTATAGGGGGCCGCTGCCAGAAGGTTCTTGGCGGTGGGATCCCCTTGCCAGGTTCTAAGCCATAGCTTGCGTCTTGCTGCAACTGCGGTTGCTACCACCCTCGCAGACCGCGACATGGCGTCCATGGTAGAGTCTGCGAGGAATGCTGTGGCAAAGTTAATGCGGGCGGAGAGCACCTGAGCCCTTTTGTCTGAGATAGAGGGGCTCTGAGCCTCCTGGGGCCATGCCAGTAGGGCCCTCACCACATAAGAAGAAATCACGCTGACCCTCATGGTTAATGCGGAATAATCGAGACCTCTACGCAGGGCAGCTTCTATCCCCCTGTCCGTAGAGTCTTTGGGGTAACAGTCCCCCTCTGTGGGAAAGACTGTCTGCTTAGCCATGGATACCAGTGCGGCATCCACCTTAGGGTTCTTCAACAGGGGTTCCTTCCTACGGGAGAGGGAATATAGCGCCGTCTGGGTTTTATTCATTCGTTTAGTTTTATCCAGCTTCTGCCATTCTTCCAATATTAACTTTTCAAATGCCTTATCTAATGGGGCCCCAGTTTCCCTGCCATGCACTGAGGGGATGTAGTCTCGTTCATCCTCCTCCTGTGAATCTGATGAGGCCTCTTTTGGTGGTTTCTCCACCAACTGAAGTGTCTTGGTTACTTGGGCCATGAACTCATTCCTGCATGTGAGGGGGAACTGTCTATCTTTATCTCTGGGGTCCAGTAGTTCCTGTGGGGGGATGTCCTCCAGATCCTCCCACTCCTGGTCTGAATCAGTATCAGAGCCCAGACCCAGCTCTGTCTGGGCCTGCTCCCTGGGCCTCTTGGCCCGCACTTCCCCTTCACTGTCCTCAGCGGCGTGGCTCGGAGAACTGAGGAGTCTGAATAGGGAGCCCCCTGGTGGTCGTTTGCTCCTTTTTGCTGACTTGCGTGGAGCTTTTCCCGCCCTTTTTTCTACTGGGGGCATGGGGGAGGGGTTGGTGGGCCCTCTGCCCTGCAGCTCCCACAAACGGTCCAGAGATTCCTGTATCCTACCCATGGCCGCCGCCAGGGACAGGATATCTGTTGGGGGACCCCCCTGTGGCTGTGGCGCCTGGGGCACTTCAATGCCAGCAGCCCCTTCCATTACCTTTCCCCTCCGGCAGAACTGAGGGAATGGGAAGCGGGAAAACGGCCTCCCGGTTACGTGGGTGCCGTGGGGTGGTTAAGCTCTGGCGGGGGAGCTTGCCTAGGTCTCGGCTGGGGCTTATTCACTGTGCCTCGCCCTGGTTCCGGGTTGCAGCGTTACTGCGCCCACACTCCTAGCGCCCGCTTGATGTCTGTGATGGGGGGGGAGCTCCGTCTCCACCGGCCCCCGTTAGTCAGTTCCCGGGCTCTTGCGCAGCAACCTGAGGCGTAGGCCTTGCGTAGGCTCGCAGTCGGGGGTGTGTGTGTGTCTACCTCCGCCGGCCACTGTTCTCCGGCTCCCGGGCGCTTTGCGCGGCAGCCAGTTGAGGAGTCTGCAGCGGACCGACTTGTGGCTTCAGATGGCGGGGGTGGGGGAATTCGCCTCCACCACCCTCTGTTCGCTGGCTCCCGGGCGCTTTGCGTGGCAGCCTACTGGGGGCCGATGCTTCCCGCACCGGTCACTCTTGCTGCCCCTCTCTGATTGTGCTGCTGCCCTATGAATTAGGCCGGCGTGCACTTCCTCTCTTTTCTTCTCCCTATTTATTTTATTTATTTATTTATTTATTTTACTTTTCGGGAGAGCCGTTGCTCACCTCCCGACGGCCGAAGGCAGAAGAATAGACTGAGGGTGGGCAGCTCCACGCATGCGTAATGAAGAATTCTTCTTCTGCCTCCTGTCGGCCATACGCAGAGCTACCAGTGCGGAGCACTGTCAGGGGACAGAAGGAGAAATCTGCATGTTCGTGGGTGGGAGAGGCCTGTGTAAAAAAGGCCACATTCTTACAGCTGTGTCTTATAGTATCTTAGGTAGGAATTTAGGATGTAAAGCAATATCTGTTCTATCCAGGAAAATCTGCAAATATGGTTCTGAGATTATTATGGCTGCTATTTCACTAACTCTTAATGAAGTTATTGCGAACAGGAATACCGTCTTTAAATCCCCACCCCATAACCAGTTCATTTACGCTCTCCATATAATTAATTCACACTGCCCCGGGGGTGCAAATGAACTGGTTATGGGTGGAGGGCAGTGTGAATTGATTATATGGGGGTGGGGGTGCAAAGGAACTGGTTATGTGGTGGGAGCAGCATGCATTGATTATGGGGGCAAAACTGAATTCATGGCATAATGCGCTTAATAGGCTGGCTGCATTTTGGGTGTCTTGTGTGTTTCATAGCAGCGCCCCCAGGCCTGCTGAGCTGGGCGGCACCCCTAAGCCAGCTGGCCGGACACAAAGAGGGGGGCCCATCTTGATGTCTTGGCCAGGGGCCCATTTCATCCTCGCTATGCCCCTGTTCACATATCTGGTACACAGGGGGTTTGGAACCTTTTGGTCAGCTGTGACCATTGGGATTGAGCATGTGCCCTGATTGTTCCTTTACCCTACACCCAAGAGTCTAAAGGGTGTGCAGCCCAACCACTACTCAGTTCCCTCTTACCGACTGTAGAAACAAGCTGGAACTCAGCAGTGTTTGCCCCACTCCTACTGCAGACTTGTGTATTTAAAATTTCTACTTGTGAGGATATCCAATTTTCTACTTCATTTTAAAAGTATTCAGTTCTGCCAATGGGATGAAGCTACTGCTAAGTTGCTTTTTCTTTTTAAAAATCTTATGCATTAAAATATTGGCACCAAATTTTAGTTGGATGAACTGTTTGTTATTTCTTCTTCATTTGTTGTGCATAACAAGGTATTTTTCTTACTTTTGTAGGGGACACTATAGAGTTGTCTATATAAGTCCAGAATTCTGCTCAGGGAACTTGTCGTTACTTCAGACTCTTGACCAAACAATTGGTACGTTGGGTAGACTAATTGTGTGGAACTCTTAACAGCTGAATTGGGTTCCATGTACTCAATTGCTGTGGAGGGAATTTGGTGTCTTGTCCAACCCTTTCTTCATTTGTGGAGTGTTTTTGATCATGTGCTGCCAGAAAAGAGCTGAACAGGCAAAGTAATCATTCAAACCATAATGTGTAATTCATGTATGTGGAGCTGGTATTCCACAGGAATATTTAAATTATTTTATTTATTTATTTAAACTTATATGCTGCTGTTCTCATAATGACTCAGGGCGACTCACAATCACTAAAAGCCCCTACATAAGAACATAATTAGTGCCATACTGGGTCAGACCAATGGTCCATCAAGCCCAGCACCCATCTCTGACAATGGCCAATCTCAGTCACTTGGAAGAAGTACCCAACAGGTCACAATGGGGAGATCCATTCCTTGCTGTTCACTCCCAGCTCCTGAAAGTAAGAGGTTACATTCCCCAAACTTACCTGCCTAATAACTGCTAATGAACCCTCGAGAAACCTCTCCAACCCTTTCTTAAACCCAGCCCTAAAACATATAAAAACCCCAATTCCATCCCCAGGAACCCTGCACCTAACCCCACCCCCCTGAAAACTTCTCTAACCTCATCCTCCAACCCACAATCAGACATAACCTCCAAACCAACCCCACTCCCTATCTCTGCCAGCCAAATAAATGCCTTTCCAAATAGAAACGTTTACACCACCTCCAGAAGATGCCCAGACTTGGGCTCAAACAAACCTCCATGGGAAGGGAGTTCCATAGAATTGGAGCAGTGATGGAAAACACTCCCCTCCCCCCCTGCACACCCTGTCCTATGGACAAGAGTAACAGGTGGAACCCGAGGGAGGATGCTCCTGGCCAACCACAGGGGCTGCAATAGAGCATGGTAGGACAGGCAATCTTTCAGATAAGCAGGGCCCAGGTCATTTAGGGGCTTTAAAGGTCAAAACCATCACCTTGATTTGTGCCTGGAAAGCTATAGGTAGCCAATGCAGACTCTGGAGCACTGGTGTAATGTGCTCCCAGTGACCAATCCCCAAAAGAACCAGCTTCCCAACAGTCACCAAGGGCAGTCTCATGTAGAGCACATTGCAGTAGTCTAGCCTCAAGGTGATGAAAGCATGGATGACAGTGACAAGGTCTGAATTGGAAAGAAAAGACCACAGCCTCTTCACCAGATGAAGTTGGTGAAAAGCACTCCAGGCCACAGCTGCAACCTGGTGATCCAGGTGCCACCTGGGGTCCAGAAGCACTCCAAAGCTGTAAAGCTCGAGTGACCAGATGGCGTAGGATCCCATCAATAACGAGTCCCAATCCCTTCCACGCCACAGGACCAGCCCACCATAGTCACCTGTCTTGTCAGGATTCAGCCTCAATCGGCTCCCCCCACATCCAGTCCCCAACGGCAGGCAGGCAGTAGCTAAGCACCGAGACTGCAGGACCTGGGTCGGATGAAAAAGAGATGTAAAGCTAGGTGATATCGGCATATTGATGACTCCTCACACCAAACCTCTGAACAATTTCACCCAGTGACCTCATATACACATTGAACAAGAAGGGAGACAAGATGAAACCCTGCAGGACTCCACAGGGGAGGTCACAAGGGGATGATAAGCAATCACCCATTACCACCCACCGAGACCTCCCCAACAGGAATGAACAGAACCACCCGAGAGCAGTCCCGCACACCCTCGCAGGTCCTTGAAGTCATGTCAACAACACGTCATGATCAACTGTGTCAAAGACCGCTGAAAGATTTAACAAGATGAACAGGGTACAATTCCCTTTGTCACTCTCCAGATGCAGATTATCGACCAAGCGTAGTGTCTGTGCCATACCCAGGCTGGAAGCCAGACTGAAAAGGGTCCAGGAATCCAACAGCATTGAGATGAGCCTGAGCTGTTCAGCAACCACCCATTCAGTAACCTTTCCTAAAAAGGGAAGACTAGAGACAGAGCGATAGCTGGCCAGGAAGTCAGTGTCCAAAGTTGGTTTCTTAAGCAGGGGCCACACAACCGCATGTTTAAGGGCATCTGGCATCCTACCCTCCTTCAGGGAGGCATTGACAACCCCAGCTAGCAGTGGCCCCAATATCTCTCGGCTGGCTCTCACCAGCCAAGACGGGCAAGGATCTAATTTGCAACTGGTCGCCTGCATCACTCCAAGCACATCCTCCTCATCGGTGGATGATACCGATTGAAACTGGTCCAAACAAACAGGACAAGATTAAGCTTCCATAATCCCAAACTCTGACTCTGCAGTGGAAATGGCAGCACGCAAATTGTAGTGAATACGAGTAGTTTTGTCTGCAAAGTAATTAATAAAAATGTGTCAGCGTCCAGTAGATGGTTCTAATTCCTAGTAGAGACTGTCCAAATTAATCAGTCCCCTCGCCACCTGGAACAGCTCCGCTGGACAAGATTTTGCAGATGCTATGACAGTGGAGAAGAAAACCTTCTTGCTGTCATCACAGTAATGGCATAGTCCTTCATGAATGATCTATGCTGCAATTGGTCGGCTTCAGCATGAGTCGAAGACCACCTGCGCTCTAACCACCTACCTTCCCGCTTCAGCTGCCTCAGGTCCTCCATTTACCACAGGGATCTGTGCTGTCACAATGGTGAGAGTGGTTGCCTGGGTGCAACCATGATCATGGTCAAGATGTCATTCCATAAAGTGACCAGATGATTGACAGAGTAGCCGTCAAGCTCAGTTGATAAATCCCTCAGAGAGTTCTACAAACCAATTTGATCTATTGGTCTTCGAGAGCAGACCATCCTAATGGGCCCACCGCCCTGTCGAGGGTATAGAAGGGCAGGGATCTGGGCCTACAGATGGTAATGATTTGACAATGACGTTGTAACACCACCCCTGATAATCGGAACCCCTGTTTCCAGGCTGGTGCAAAAATCAAATCCAATGTATGTCCTGTCTCATGTGTTGAGCCAGATATTACCTGAGATAGGCCCATGGTTGTCATGGTGGCCATGGACACCTGGTCTGTCCAGAAAGGCTGGCCTCAGCATTCATGTTGAAATCACCAAAGACCATAAGTCTGGGTGATCCCAACACCACCTCCGAGACCAGCTCGTCTAGAGCAGTTAGGGAGTCAGCTGTGCAGTGGCATGGTCAGTATACCAGCAGGATCTCCAATCCCCTGCCAAATCCAACACAAGGTGAACACACTCCATATTGGACAAGTCAGGCACCAGATACCTCCAAAAGGTCAAGGGGTCTTTACAGATCACAGCCATCCGCCCCCCTCCATCTGCCTCCCAATCCTAGGCTGATGCTGCACCAAGTACCCAACTGGCACCATCGGGGACAAAGTTGGCCCAGATGCCTCATCCAGCTAGTTCTGTGTAATGCAGATGTGGTTGGCGGCCTCATCCTGAATAAGATCATGGATGATTGATGTTTTATTAGCCACCAAACTCTCATTGAGCAGCATCGGTGTCCAATCAGGGGCCCTACCAGCCTTAACCCCCAAATATCTCTAAACAGGGGGAGTAGGACACAGGGAAAGACAAAAAGTGTCTCTCCTGACAGTCCTGATGGTCTGTTCTCTCCCCCGTCATACCTTCCCTAGCTGCCACCTCCCAAACACCTCCAGACAGATTTCCCTGGCACCTGATTGTCAGTCCCCACTCCCCAAAAGGGCCCACAAGGACCCAGGGAGGCAGGTAGCTGGAGAGGGTCTCCTGAGCATAGCATCCCCAGAGGCAAAGTGGCAAAGGTGGCAGACAGGGAAAAGCGCTCCCTCCCCCTTGCCCATACCCCCTCTCAGGGGGCCATGGTACTTCCACACCTGAGCCCATACCTACTCTCACAGGGGGGCCTGGGCAATCTTTCTCCTCCCCTCCCTCCCCATTCCCATGCCCCCCTCATAGGGGAACCCTGGCACTTCCAGCCTCTTTCCCCGTGCCAGTAATCCCTTTCATCGGGGGGCAAAGACACTCCCTCTGCCTGCATACCCATACCCCCCTCCCATCCTCTTCCCACAGGCCCATAACCCCCTGTGCTGCCCTATTGGCGTCACAACCCTTCAGGGCTTGTCGCAGGGTGGACCCGGGTGGTAGATTATTCTGGAAGGTCAGCGTGGTTTCCGTCAACCAGGGCACAGGAGGGGACAAGCACCCCAGGTCTTTGGCGGGGGTGGCCCTATTTCCCTTCCTTTAGCGATAGCAAAAAGTCACTTACCTGGGGCAGGAGTCCCAGATGGGGAATCCCCACCCAGCCTGAAGTGCACCCTCAGGCTCTGTCACTCCTCTCTAGATTAGGGGTTTAGTTGCTGTTGCTTGAAGCGGGTGATTCCCTCCTATGACCCCCAAGCCGTGTGGTGTGGCTGAAAGCAGAGGGATGGTGGCATGCACAGAGTTGCTCCCACAGCCCTCTTGCCCTGCTGTCTCATGCCCTGCTGTGTGAATGGTGAGACCTTTTGAGCCTGGCACCCCAGGAAGCTCTGCCTTCTGGTGCCTTGGGCTTCCCCAGCACAGGGATAGCCAGGCGCGACCTGATTATGTCATCAGGAAGCGCCCTGGGTGTAAGGGCCATGGGGTTACTTCCGGGTGGCGCAGTGTTGTGGAGTCCGTCAGAGGCTGGGCTGCGTCAGGGGAAGCTGATCCAGGTAAGTCCTCACACACCCCTTCTCACAGGGGGCTTGTGGCACCCCTTCCCACTTCTGACTCCTCATAACCCCCCTTACAGGGGGATTATAACAAAATTCCTTTCCCTTCCAGTCCTCTGGCTGGGTAGCTCTTCCTTTTGACCAGCAGGAGGCAGAAGAATCAGAAGACCTTTGCGAATGCACCCTCTGTGCTACCCCTCCTTACGTTCACCAGTTCGTCTTCTGCCTTGGATCGGCAGGACCAGCTTCTTCTAGCTCTGTGAAGAAGGAGACATAAAGAGAAGTTTTCTTTTACTTGACGGGGCCTGAGGGGTTCTCTGCCTGGGCGGGAGCCACTGCAGAGCTGTAGCAGCACCCTGGCCGGCTCTTATGCAGCAGCCTGAGAGCAAGGGGAAGTCCGGCACAGGAGACAGAAGGGCTTCCCCTCTGTCCCAAACAGCCTTCTGCTGCGGCAGCAAGGCTGTTCAGCCCGGCTCCCCTACTGCTTTGAGTGATCTCGGGCGAGGATTCAGCCGAGGCTTGCTGTACTTTCCCTCGCAGATGTGGTGGGAGAGCAGCCAGGCATGGAAAATCCCTCCAGATCGGAGGTAAGACGCTGATCCCGGACCCATTCCCTGGGGCGCAGGACTAGTCCTGAAGGCTAGTGACCCAGCTTCTATTTGTTCCCCGGCAGGCTGCACTCCAAGGAGAACCGCCGGCAGCTGCCGCTGGTAGTACCACCCTGAAGGGGGTGGGCACTCAGAGCAAGACCTTCCAAACCCTAAATGCCAACATGGAGAAAATTTTAGACTCTCTCTCTTATCTTTGCGAGAGACAAGGAATAAAGAGGAAAGGGCCCCCAGGAAAGGGGAAGGCCTCACTACCAAAAAGGAGGCACCTTAAAAGGGCGGTAAAACACACTCGTCCTACAGGGGGCGCTATTTCCCGCCTTTTGGCCTCCTCGCAGTGCAGCAGCTCCTCAGAGAATGGGGAAAGGGGTACGGGCACAGCAGTGGCTGGCAATAGTAATCAGTCAGATTCTGGCTCAGAGTCTGTCTTGCATCAGTCTGATTTAGAGGAGGGAGAATGGCTGGAGCCCATTCACTCGAGCAGGGATCAGGATAGGGAATTCCCCCTAAATTTCAGGGAGGAACTAATGATTCACATAATAAAAACTCTAAAACGAGAGGAAAGATACAGGAAGGCGCAGTCCTCAGAATCTGAGGAGGAGGATGAACGGCAGCTCATCCCCTCGGTTCAGGGAAGGGATGTGAGAGTCCCCCTGGACAAGGCTTTTGAAAAATTAGTCCTGGCAGAGTGGAAAGCTCCGACAAAATCATGCAGGTTGAATAAGACTTAGGAGAGTCTTTATACTTTTTCTAGAAGAAAGGAGGGTCTTTTCAAGAACCCTAAGGTGGACGCTGCCGCTGCCTCCCTGGCGAGACAGACGGTTTTTCCTACCAAAGGAGACTGCTTCCCTAAGGATCCTTCAGACAGGGCAATCGAGGGAGCCTTGAGGAAGGGCCTAGAGGTCTCATCTCTTCCCCTCCGTATAAATATTTTGTCTTCGTACCTAGCCAGGGCCAATATGGCATGGCTGCAGGAGATGCAGTCTGATGGCATTTCGGAGGAAAGATCCAGGGGGCTCCTCTCCTGGGTTATGTTGGCTAGCGCGCTATTGACTGATACCACCACAGATGCCCTTTCCTGGTCTGCCAGAGCAGTCTCCCTATCAGTGGTGGCTAGGAGGATTTGGCTTAGATCCTGGCAAGGAGATGCCACTGCAAAAAATATTTTAGTAGAGGGGCCCCACAAGGGGTTTAAGTTATTTGGTACCTGTCTGGATAAGGTCTTGAGTTGACAGAGGCCAATGATAAATCAAAAACAAAAACCTTACAACAGTTCGGGGCTAAGAAAGGAGCCTTTCGAGCTCCAGCCTTTAAATTCAGGGACCCCTCATCGACTACTTCTTCCTTCCAGAGGCGCAACCAGTTTACGGGGAGGGATTTTTCTAGGCAGTCCTTTCGTTTCAGGTGCCAAAGGCAACAGAGATCAGACTGAGGCAGGCCCCGAGAGCCTACCGACAGCCAGTCAGGCAAACAAACATGACTTGCAGGGGGATGGACACATAGGGGGCAGGCTGCTGCTTTTTTAGATTGTCTGCAGTGTCCTCAGAAATTACACATAAAAGCAATAGAGGAGGTTCCAGTAGTCGAGAGAGGCCAGGGTCTTTATTCTATAATTTTTTTGGTTCCAAAAATGACGGGCCAATGGAGAACGATCTTAGATTTAAAACGTTTGAACAAGTGGATAAGACCACAAAGGTTCAAAATGGAATCGACCAGCTCCATCTGTCAGAGCCTATCCAAGGGGGATTGGTTGGCCTCCCTGGACTTGAAGGAGGCCTATCTCCACATTCCCATTCTTCAGTCTCACAGGAAGTGGCTCCAGATTTGGGAGCTTTGGCAATTCAGTGCTCTGCCGTTCAGTCTTTCATCGGCACCCCGGACGTTTACCAAAACACTCGCCCCCTTAATTGCAAATCTACGCAAGGAAGGGATTCATGTCTTCCCATACCTGGACGATCTCCTCATAAGGGCTCCGTCTCAGGAGAGGGCGACCAGAGATATTGCCAGGCTAATCAGTTACCTCGATTCCCATGGTTTTGTGACAAACCTAGCCAAAAGACAGCTAGTCCCAAGCTGCAGGATAGAGCACCTCAGTGTTATCATAGATACAATCTTAGACGCCGTGTTTGTACCAGAGTCGGAAGACAGTACGATCTCTAGTTCGTCTGGTCCGGTCCAGCCGCCACCTGAGATTAAAGACTCTAGCGAGTTTGTTGGGGTTAATGGCATCCTGCTCTTGACAGGTCCAGTGGGCTCGCTGCAACCTAAGACTCTTGCAGCAGCTCCTCAGGCCTTTCCAAAGAGAGCTCACGTAAGGAGAAAATCTTAGGGTCTCAGTCTCCTCCCTCCTAAAGTCCTCCATATCTTGGTGATTAAACCCGACCATTTTCTCAAAAGGAGTCCCACTAACAGAATCCTCCGGGAGGGTAGTGACTACTGATGCCAGCCTCTCGAGTTGTGGGGCTCACATGGAAGGACGGTCCATTCAGGGCTGCTGGTCACTGGAAGATCACTCCAGGTCCATACATTTCCTGGAGCTCAGAGCTATCCAACTGGCCCTGCAGCGGTTGTCTCCCCTCGGAGCATGTCCTGGTTTACACGGACAACACCACAGCAAAAGCATATGTGAACCATCAGGGAAGGTTGAGGGCTCTGGCCCTTCAAAGGGAGGCCTCAAGGCTCTTCAGCTGGGCCCAACTTGATTTGACCTCCCTGAAGGCTCTGCATGTAAGCGGGGAAGACAACTGCCAGGCGGATTGGCTCAGCAGAAGGGAATTGGACCCACATGAGTGGTCCTTGAACAGGGTTTTTTTTTCTCCATATAATGGAGGTGTTTGGTATGCCATTCATGGACCTCTTTGCCACCAGGGAAAATGCTCAGGTGGAGTGGTTCATGACAATAGCAAGAACTTTGGGAGCCACGGCCCTAGATGCCCTGAACCAGATCTGGCCTCATGTACGCTTTCCCTCCCTTCCCATTGCTGGCAAGGACAGTGGCAAAGATCAAGCGAGAGAGGGCCCTGATCATTCTGGTGGCCGGGATAACCCTGGTTCTCGGACCTCATGGAGCTGAGCGTGGAGCCATGAGCTCCTTCTTCTTCCTTAGATTTCAGAGCTGCTCTTGCACGGTCCTCTGCTCCACGAGGACGCCAACAGGCTATGACTGACAGCTTGGAAATTGAAAGCGTAGCTTTTTGCAAAAAGGGCTATTCAGAGGCGATGCTTGGAACCCTCCTGACGGCCAGAAGGCCGGCTACCAGGAGATCCTACAGGGCGACCTGGGTTTTTTTTTCTCTCTTGGCACTAGATAGAGGTTTGGATCCCTGCAGATCCTTGATCGCTCATGTCCTGAAATTCTTGCAGGCTGGTTTGGACAAGGGACTTAAATATAATACCCTGGCTAGACAGGTATCAGCCTTAAATTCTGTTCTGACTACTCTATCTAGGAGAGACATTGCGTCTCTCAGACATACCTGCCAGTTCTTAAGGGCAGCCAAACACATTTCCCCTCCGGTGGTGCACGGATGCCCCTCGTGGGATTTAAATCTTGTAATTGACGCTCTAACAAAGTCCCCTTTCAAACCTCTGGCACAGGTATTCTTATATATGTTATCTCTGAAGGTGACTTTTCTCATTGCAGTCACATCAGCTAGGAGGATGTCAGAACTGGGGGCTCTCTATAGAAGAGAACTTCTGCATTTTCCAGAAGCATTCTGTCACCCTCAGACTCGATCAGGCTGTAATCCTTTTTCATAGATCCCAGGAGCTGTGTTTACCCTCCTTCTGTCCCAATCCGGTACACCTGAAGGAGAAACTGTGGCATACCCTAGATGTGCGACCTGCTCTTAAGATCTATTTAGCTAGAACTCAGAGTTTTCGTAAGGCTACAACGCTCTTTGTTAACATGCGAGCCAGCCTTAAAGGTACTAAGGCTTCCAAGACGTTAATTTCTAAATGGGTAAAGCATGCCATCATTGAGGCGTACAAAGCTAAAGGAAAGTCTCCACCCCTTCAGATTTGGCCTCAGTCGGTGAGGGGGGCTGCCACTTCATATGCTTTTAGGGCTAGAGCGTCTTATGAGGAAATTTGCCGAGCAGCAACTTGGTCGTCGTTTCACACTTTTGTGAAGCACTCCAAGATAGATACTTACCAGTCGGCTGATGCTGCCTTTGGGAGGAGAGTTCTTCAGGTGGTCTTGGACTCGTCTGGGACTCTCTCTTCTGCCCCCGGGAGATAGCTGCTGCTTGGGTACATCCCAGCCGGAGGACTGTCTGCGGCAGGGGGAGAAAAGAGAATTGGTCACCTACCTCGGTGAATTCTTTTCTTCCTCTGCTATGCAGACAGTTTTCTGGACCCACCCGGAGACAGAGGTGGGTTCATCAATCGTTATGTCTGCTGAGTTCAATAGTTTTTCCCTACGAGGTTGGAATGTGGGGTTCCCTTTGTGGTAATTTTTATTATAATAGTTGTCAGGAGACCTACGCTAGTTTAGGTTGACCTATCGGTTAAACCTAGGACAGGTTTTCGGGGAGGGTGAGTGGCTTTGTGTCATCACGAGACTGCCGATCCTCTGCTGTGGTACTCCTGGTGAATGTAAGGAGGGGAAGCACAGAGGGTGCATGCGCAAAGGTCTTCTAATTCTTCTGCCTCCTACTGGTCAAAAGGAAGAGCTACCCAGCCGGAGGACTGTCTGCATAACAGAGGAAGAAAAGAATTCACTGAGGTAGGTGACCAATTCTCTTGTCATCCAGGTACTCCACCCAACCCAGTAACATCAAGTACAAACTGGTGACATGATTAGTGTCCATGTAACCAAGCCAAGCGTGCACCTGGGACCTCGCATCTTTGTGAATGTTACACTCCTTGGTCTCTCCCCCCCCCCGTCTCTCAGATTGTAAGCCCTAGATTCAGTTACTTTGTAAAGCACCAGGTACATTGCTGGTGCTATATAAACGCTTGCTAATAATAATAATAATGATGTGTGAGAGAGAGATTTGAGGACACAGAGTCGATGAAAGTAAAAATGCAGCAGTGTATGAAATTCTACATAATCTCTTCAGGCTTCACTTTCTTTTCCTTTTATTTCCTCAGTTTTTTGGTAGTAATTTAAAAATTCCAGACCAGCATTTTCATGTATTTCTTGGGTTGGGGTACCAGTGGGAGCCCAGGTACTATGCATTTTGCACAGACTTCTGACTGTATCAATAAAGGCCTAACTTTTTAATAAATGAGGTTTGATTTCCTAGAGCTTTATGTCTCCTTGCTTAAATCTGCTGGCAGTATGTTAACACTTTTGGTTGGTTATGTGTGTGTGTGTGTTTTGTTTCACCTCAGGCATCACGCTGATAGCCATTGATGAGGCTCATTGCATTTCCGAGTGGGGACATGATTTCCGAAATTCATTTAGGACTTTAAATTCATTAAAGAAAAGTCTTCCTTTGGTGAGATGTCATGTATTTCATAGTTATCTAGGCTCAATATATGATGTCATCTATATTTAAAGTCAGTTTTTTGCATGTAGTTCTATAGCATTTCACCTTGTGACATCTATCTCGTTAAAAAAGTGCTTGAAGCACCGAGAAATTTGAATAAAAGCAAAATGTTTATCTGAAACATTGTTTGCTCTGCACATGCAAGCTGCAGTGTGATTTTGCTTTTCATTCTTTTGAAAGGCTGAAGTAAGTCCTCTAATACATGCCAAAGTCAGTGGGCGAGAACACAATAGTTTGTGTGTGCAGGAAAAGTGTGATTCTAGAATTACTCCCTTTTAAATTCACCCTAAGAGAGAGGGAGAAACGTCATTGGTTAGGAGGTTTGCTGTAACCCTGGAAATCTTAATTTTATTTCCTTTTTTTAATGGGATTTGGCTCAGTGGGTTTGAGAGTTGTGGAGCAACACTTAACTCATATTCTGCATAGTGTCTTTTGTGAGTGAATATTATAAATGAGCAACTGAAATATAGGATTTTATACAAGAAAAACATTTTCCTCTTTCTTGCGGGACCATGCAGACTATTAGTTTTCCTCTTCTAAATAGGCTATTTTTATTTATTTTTGTGGAATGAGATACAAATGTAGATAATAAAACAACACTTATTTAGTTAAATAGCATCTTCTTCAAGAACATCAAGTTTTTTTTCTAGTGAATATAAGCAGATCCTTATAATTATTCTTGTCCTGTTTTCTTTGGACCACAGAGTGATGAATGTTCTTGATCCCACAACCCCTTTCCCTAATTTCTTTCTGTCTTTATTTTAAGGTTCCTATTGTTGCTTTAACTGCAACAGCAAGTCCTTCCGTTAGAGAGGATATAGTGTGTTGTCTAAACCTAAAGCATCCTCAGGTCACGTGTACTAGTTTTGACCGGCCTAACCTGTTTTTAGAAGTTGGACGAAAATCTGGAAATATCCTTCGGGATTTACAGCAGTTCCTTATTAAAAAGGAATGGTGAGTGTAAACGAGCTTATTTCTTCTATAAACTGTCTTTCATTGAAGACACTTGTGTACTAGATATTATTATCGGTATGTTTCACTTAGGAATGAGCTGGGAGTCGGTATACTTGGGTTCTCTTTCCAGCTCTCTCAGACTTCCAATGGGCAACCCTTGGCAGAAACTGAGAGCTGTCTAGCAGTGGGGAAAGAAAGCAAGAAAGAGTGACCTGCTAGTCTAGGATGAGAGAGAGGTGCAGAGCTTGGGAAGGCTATAGTAGTAGCATGTGGGTGGGAGAGGCCTACCTGAAAAGATGAATGAGAAGAAGGAAGTGAGTGTCAGGCTAAACGTGAATCTTTTTTACAAATATTTGGCAGCTTAAAAAAAAATGTATGGTGCCTTTAACCACAGCCTGAGTATTTCAGGATATCACTGTGATTCAAAGCATACCACATGCAAATCATAACCTTGCCCACAAAAGCTGCACCTTGTAGGTAGGAGAGAGAGGGGAGCCTCCACATGTACTATATTTGTGAGGATTGGGGAACTTTTCAGGATAAAAAAATGCTGTAGAATGGTGGAAGAGCTTTTAGCTCTTCAGGCCTGTTGTGTTTCTGTTATGCTAATGATCTAAATTGGGTATATAAAATAGTTTTTTTCATCTAACAATTTAACTTAAACCAAAAAACAAGCACATAATATGCAGTATAATGATACATTAAATCAACATTTTTCCCCCAGCTCTTTAGCTATTTAGTCAGAGGTTTAAAACATATTTCAGAAACCGCTTTCTTGTCATTTGCACTGTATTGATTATTATAACATTTTATTCTTAGTTCTGTGTATGAATTCGAAGGTCCCACGATTGTTTACTGTCCTTCGAGAAAGACCACAGAGCAAGTAGCAAGTGAGCTAATGAAATTAAACCTAGCCTGTGGCACGTATCATGCTGGCATGGGAATCAAGGCAAGGAGAGATGTTCATCATAGGTTCATGAGAGATGAAATTCAGGTATTAGGACAACTTCCATTCACTTGTTTTTGTCCAATGATACTCTGTGAAAATAGTTTGCCTGTTGGTTTTATTGGTTGAGATTTCTAAATTCTTTCATTATGCACATATTTCAAATTCCTTCAGTACTATGCACAGTCTTATGACTTCTAATAAAAAACGTATGACTGACTTGACTTCTGAACTATATATGAACCCAGTATATGTGAATCAGTATATTTATACTGATCTTAAAAATATATTTAAAATGTAAAGGCTTTTATACGCGTAAGACTTGTATACAAGGTATAATATAAAAGTAAGAATTCCCAGGTGCTAAAGCTTAGCTGCTTTTGAACAGCAAAATACAAAGTGCCAGGTACACTGCTGGCGCTATATAAATGTTTGTTAATAATAATAATAACACTACCTAATAATTTCACAGGAAATGAACCATGTTAAGTGTTATTTTATAATACAGTATTTTATAACCATTGCAAACTAGAAACAATGTGTGAATGAATTGTGTTTTTTTAAAGCCTCTTACCCAACTTTTTTTTTCTTTTCTGGTACATTCAGTTGCCTTAACATGCTTTTTCTTTAGCTTGTTTAGGAAAAAGGCCAGATAAGAGTTGGTTTCATCACAGGATCTAGTTCTGTAACTGGAAGCTTGTACTTTAGTTTCTGGAGTTGTGTGTTTATTGTTAAGCATATATTCGTGCAACAATTAAGTCTTTTTGTTGCACCAGGAAATTAATGTAGTCCATTCCCATGAATTAATTCTGTTTCACTGAGATGCAGGGTATTTTCAAACGAGACAGTAGCCCACTGGAGTCCATGTTTGGTGCATGCAGCCGTGTATCCAACCGACAAACCTGCATGTAGTTCTTGTGCATTCAGGCAGCCCCCGCTCACAGGTTTAGCCCAACGAACCTAATATGCGGGCGGGCATTCTTCCCTGCTGCACTCCACCCACCGTACCCCCCCCTCCCTTCCCATGGCGAACTATGGGAAGAAGAAGCTGGCCCAGCTGTTATGACTCTAGGAGGACACATGACCAATAGTGGACAATAATTGCTCAAGTGTAGCACGCAGCCAGTCCTAGCTAGGCAGCCGCCCAACTCTATGGTCACCTATCCCTATGGGGTAGTGCAGGGAAGTAACCTTTTGCTGTGCACACAGTGCTGAGTTTATGGATTAAATTGCATACTTTATTGAGCACCTGTAGTGAACATAGAAGGCGAAGGTAAACATTAAAAGCAAAAGCAATTAGTCTTTGCATGTTGTCACCACCCAGTTTGGGCTCACAGTGATGTATGGGTGATAGGGCTGGCGAGCCAGGTCCCTCTCCCAGCACAGAGCCAGTTGGGGGTGGACAGATCCTGTTCCTGCAAGGGACCTGGCAGAGATGCATATGGGGAGCACAGCACTGTGTCCCTGCCGGGACTCAGCGTCTCCTCTTGGCTTTGCATCCACTAGCCCAGGAGTGGAGCGGATCCCTGGGAGCCCCAGCTGCTGAGCTGGCCAGGGCTAGTCCCTGAGTTTCCCTGAAGCTCTGTATTCACAGGCTAGCTGGGTCTGGGAATGGCAATAAGAAGTGCAGAGGCACAGACATGCTATCGGCTACTGTGAGCCACCCCCCGGGGGCCTTCAAGTTCTTCCAACCTCCATCCCCCAAAGTGGCTTGTGTCTGTGCCATATGGACATTCTCCATGGCCCCTCCCCCCTCCTTCCCCCCTGTTCCCTTCAGCCCCATTTTTTACCACCAGCCCCCACCCCCGTGTTGGGCTTTTAAGACTTCAATAAGAGCAAGCATGAAGAGAGGGCATGTGATACATAGCATGAAAGATAAAACCACGTTTTGTCTATAAAGCTGCTATCACTGGAGCCGGGGCTCAGTTGCAGCAACACAGAGTCCCCGGGCAGTGCCCCACCCTGCCCACCAGCCCCTCTGGGGACAACATTTCCTTGTTTTTGGTGCACCTGCCCCCCCCCCAATTCCCTTCCAAACCCCATCTCCAAAGGGCCTTAGCCAAAGAGCGATGTCATACTGCAGTTCTCAGTGCTCCCCCTCCTCCAAACTCCCCCTGCCCCCTTCCAAGAAGAAACATAGAAACCATGGGATATGAAAAATAAAGAATTTTTTAAAAATTGAAAGTTTCCTTAGTTGTGGCGGCAGCTGCAGCAGCTGAGTCACTGCCAAGCCAGCCCATGGCTCCTGCCCTGCTGCTGTGCAGCCAGCCCAAAAAGAAGCTGCTGCAGCAGACGCCAGACCCAACCAGACCCAAACAACAATGAATACCCCACTGCCCACCATGTTGCTTCTCCCCTCTTCAGCCCATTCGCATCTGGTTCTACTGTGTCCCTGCAAGTATCCTCATGCTCCCGAGCATGCTCCCGAGCACTCTCCTGGCTGGCCACCCATGAACACAGGAAAGAAAAAAACCACATAAGTAGATAGCAATAAATAGAAGCCTTTATCATACAGCTGTGTAAATGCAGCCCCCTCAGGCAGGTGCATTAACTTATAATCGTTTCCTGGCTGTTGTTCTGGCAGCCGGAAAGTGCCTGCAGTGGAACAG
>QEPC01003620.1:848628-875015 GCA_003113815.1 Sphenodon punctatus | reverse complement strand
ATGTCCATAGAGTTCAAGACAGAGAACTGATGTTTCCTAATGTCCATCTCCCTCTTGCGCAATATGAAGACTCTCACTGGCAGGATATATACTACAGTATTTTAACCACATGCTGCCACGATATCATTAATACACTGAAAGGTCCTAATATTTTCAGCTGGGTGGTATATCCATGGTTTTTCCATTTCTCCCTCCCCACCGCAGTAAGTGTCATAAATTAAACTGAGCATCCAAATGGTCTGGTGAATGTTGTCAGAATGATTTTACCTTTTTGAATCGTCTTGACTGCTAGATCTCACAACTTGAACACTGGATTTTTGTATTTAAAACAATGTGTAATCACATGTATAAGTTTGAAAGCTGTAGTACAACAAACATGCATCTAATAAATTTGACTACCTTTCATTAATCAGCAGACCTGTATTTTTGATGGCTTAACACTTTATATCCTTTGGTTTTTGTGTGCTTAGGACTATGTGCGTCTCCTCTGTAAATGACACAGAGGATAGTATGGAGAACTTTGGTCAGCAAGCATACCAACTGATGTCTGCAGTGAGTGTGTTGGATGAGAGGTTTGGGATCGGAGTTCCTATCCTGTTTCTCAGAGGATCTGTAAGTGTTGTTGCAAGGGAATGAGTTGACATGCAGCTAAGGAGGGGTTAAGTTCTTGGCACTTGGGGAAGACTCCCACCTACTGGTGGTAATTGCAGACTCTGCACACAAGATTGGGTGGAGGGAGTTCTGTGCCAGTCAGAGTATGGGGGAAACAGAGGGGATGTTCTGCCTCTTGTAGCAAGGCAGCCTGATCAAATGAGTGGCCTGGGTCAGAAAAAGCTATCAACTGCTATAGAACTTGAAGAAAAAAAACAAGGAGGCCCGGATAGAAGGAAACTGTAACAAACACTAAGGGTGTGGGATAGAAATAAATAAGGGTACTCTGGGGAGGAACTGAAAGGAGGACAGAGTCTATGTGTGTTACAAATAAGATAGCTTGAGCAATAGATGTACAGGTCATGGAGATGTGACCCATTTCCTGCTGACCGCTCCCAACTACTGGTAGCCAGGGGTTTAAGGCCCCAACTAGTAGGTGTTTGTGGCTCTATCCTCTAAGAATTTATTTGGTTTCCATTTGAAGCTAGTTATGCTGCTGACATTTACAGTCCCCTTCTGACAATCCGTTCCATACCTGTATTGTCTGCTGTGTGAAAAAGTACTTCCTTTTGTTGTTTTAAATCTGCTGCTGTTTAACTTCAGAGAGTGTCCCCTTGTTCTCTTATTGTGGGAAAGAGTAAACATTTCCCTACTTACTTTGTCCATGCCACTCGTGATTTTATAAACTTCTATCATATTTCCCTCTTAATTGCCTCTTCTCCTAGCTAAACTGTTGAGTGTCTCCTCATATGGAATTTGATCCATCCTTTCTGTCACCCTTGTTTGTTTTATTTATTTATTTATTTATTCTAAAATTTATATGCTGCCCCCTCCTTCCTCAGGCATCTCGGGGCAGCTCACAGCATTTAAAAACATATCAAACAAACAATTATAAACTACAATTAAAGCAATATAAAACCCATCCCACCCTAACCCAACCCACCCACCCCATCTCCCTCCGGAAAGGCACGGCAGAACAGCCAGGTCTTACATTGCCTGCGGAAAGAGGGGAGGTCGGTAATCAAGCGGATCTCCAATGGGAGGGAGTTTCACAGCCGTGGCACAGCCACAGAGAGCGCCCACCTCATGGTGGACACCTGGGAAACCCAGGGGACCCCAAGGAGGGCGCCCCTGGCCACCCGCAGGGGCCGATCCGGGTCCCGGAGGGTGAGGCAGTCCTGCTGGTAGGTGGGGCCCAAGCCGTTTAGAGCTTTAAAGGTGAGCACCAACACCTTGAATTGGGCCTGGGAAACTATTGGCGGCCAGTGCAAAGTGCAGAGCACTGGTGTAATGTGCTCGTGTCGGGCCGTCCCCGTTAAGAGACGGGCCACCGCATTCTGCAGTAGCTGCAGTTTCCGAACCAGCACCAAAGGTAGCCCCATGTAGATTGCGTTGCAGTAATCCAGTCTCAAGGTAATAAAAGCATGAATGACTGTGGCCAGATCCGAGTCTGAGACATACGGTCTAAGCCGATGCACCAGATGTAATTGGCGAAATGCCCACTTTGCCACAGCCACCACCTGGGCATCCAGGCGGAGCCCTTTTCTGAACCGTCTCCAATTCTATTATACCTTTCTTGAGATGGGACAACCAGAACTTCACACAGTATTCAAGGTGGGGTCGTACCAAAGTTTTATACAGTGGCATTATACTTTCGCTTTTATTCTCTATTCCTTTCACAATAATGCCTAGCATTTGGTTTGCCTTCTTGATTGCTGCCGCACACTGAGCCAGTATCTTCAATGAACTATCCACAATGACTCCCAAGATCCTTCTCCTGAGTGGTTACACCCAGATTAGAACCTAACATCGTGTATGTATAGTGAGGATTATTTTTCCCTATGTGCATCACCTTGAACTTATCAACATTGAATTTCATTTGCCTTTTTAATGCCCATTCACCAAATTGTGCACGATCCCTCTGTAGTTCCTCACAGTTTGCCTGTGTCTTAACTATCTTCAATAATTTGGTGTCATCTGAAAATTTAGCCTCCTCACTCTTTATCCCTTTCCCCCAATCATTAATGAATATGTTAAACAATACTGGTCCTAGTACTGACCCATGAGGCACCCCACTAGTTACCTCTCTCCAACTTGAAAAATGACCAGTTAGTCCTACCCTTTGTTTCCTATCTTTTAGCCAGCTACCAATCCATAACAGGACTCTTGCTCTTATTCCATGACTACTGAGACTATTGATTATTATTGATTATTATTTATATAGTACCAGCAGTGTGCCTGGCACTGTACAATCAATAGTTATAGATGGGTCTCTACCCCCAGGGGGCTTACAATCTAAGAGACAAGGGAGAGGCGAACATAGGGAGAGACAAGAGTACATTCATGAGGTTCAGAAGTTGCAGATGCACATGCTTCACTTAGTTACAGGGGAATAGATTCTGAGTGAGGGGGAAGAGGACGCAATTTCTCTCATGATGAGCTAGAGAAGACATGATGGAAAGGTAGGTTTTCAGGAGGGATTTGAAAGTTGGGAGGGAGGGAGCAGAGCAAATATATCCAGGGAGGGAGTTCCAGGTGTGAGGGGCAACAAGAGAGAAAGGGTGAAGACGTTTAGAGGAGCAAGGGGATCGCAAGCAGGTGAGGACGAGGAGCGAAGCTCCCGGGCAGGAGTGTGGTTGGATACAAGAGTGGAGATATATGGGGGAGCAAGGCCATGAAGAGCCTTGATGGTGAAGACCAGGTGCTTGTGCTGAATGCTTTCACGTAAAGGGAGCCAGTGGAGGGGAGGGCCTGGACATGGTCAAAGTGATGGCCAAGATGGAGATGCTTGCTCAAGAGTTTCTGGTGAGGGACCTTGTCAAATGCTTTTTGAAAATCCAATATACTATATCAACCTGATCACCCCTATCCATATGCTTGTTAACATTCTCATTAGATTCTAATATATTACTGAGGCATGACTTCCCTTTGCTAAAGCCATGCTGGTTTTTAACCATCAAATCATGCTTGTCAATATGCCTAGTAATTATTTTTTAACGATGGTCTTCCAGCTTTGCTTACTGTTCTGTAGTTTCCAGGGTTACCTCTAGAGTGCTTCTTAAAAACTGGTGTTACATTTGCTATCCTCTAACCTCCTGGCACAGGGGAGGGTTTTAGCAATGTTGCATGTTACCGATCATAATTTAGCAGTTTTAAACTTGAGTTCTTTCAGTAACTTTGAATGAATACCATTGAAGGGTGACTTGCTACGTGACACTAATTTCAGATAATTCCTCAGATTCATCACCAACAAAAAATAGCTCTGGTGTAGATATCTCTCCAACTTCCTCTGCAGTAAAAACTGACGCAAAGAACTGATTTAGTTTCTCAACAATGGCCTTGTCATCTTTGAGCATCCCATTTTGTTCCCTGAGAATCTAGTGGTCCAGCTGCCTCTCTAGCAGGTTTCCTGGTTCTGATGGTACCGGTAACGAACTGTTGGTACTGGATTTTGCATTCTTAGCAAGTTGTTCCTCAGATTCCCACTTGTCCTGCCTTATACTGGCTTTACGCTTTCTCTGCCAATGGCCGTTTTTACACTGAGAGAGGTGGGTGGGGGGATGGGTGTTTTGCCACAGTGGGTGGAGGTGGGTGTGTGTACCTCCACCCACAGAGCCTCCTCTGGTTTTCCAGAGGGTTCCATGGGTGGAGGTGGGTGTTGCGTGGGAGTGTGCACGCACCCTCACCCATTTCGTTCGGTTTTCACACGGATGAACATGGAACGCACACCCATCCCCCCACCACCACCGGCCGTATACACAGATGCCCCCCCACACACGCACACCCAAACACCACCAAGTGGTGGTGTGTGCGGTGTCTGTGTAAAAACGGCCAATGTCTATGCTAATTCCCATTTACCTCATTTGGAATACTTTTCCATTTTTTGAAAGACAACTTTTTGGCTCTGTTAGCCTCCTTAATGTTACCGTTCAGCCAAGCAGGCATTTGTTTGGTTCTCGTCCTGCTTTTTTTTAATTTGTGTGCTCTGCATACAATAGAGCATTAGTCGTGAAGGTCCTCGTTATTTGCAGTATTTATTGTCTGGTAGTGCAGATAGGCCAGGACTCCATTGTACGGTACTGTCTGTACGAACATAAGATAGAGGGCCCCAAAATGATTTACAGTGTAAACGCTCACTCCTAAGAGAGTAAAATGCTCAATACTTTGTCTTCTCTAACCAGAACCTGGGTTGGAGTTGTGTCCCTAATCAACAGTATCCTCAGCTGCAACCTGTCTCCTAAACATTTGACTTTTTTTTGAAGGGGTATTTAGTTTTTAGCTTTCTGATGAGTGGAGAGCATTATAATAGTGTAAGGGTTACAAAAACTTTCCCACCAGTTGTTATGATTTCCCCCCCCCCTTTAAGCTGAAACTTTTATGTCGTTCATAGCAAATGAAATACTGAAGGGTTATCCTTCTCCCCATGCAGAAGGGTGATGCCTGGTAATATTAAAGGGAAATGTTCATCTGCTTTGATGGGAAAGTAAGTCCCTAAGTTTCAAAATATCTAGCCTGTGGTTTAATATCTGAATATACCAGAAAATTAAACTTGTGTTTGTGAGTTTGTTTTTGTACTACAGATTTTTATCAGGTGAGGCATGGTGAAGTGAAACATAGTAAATCTAAATCTTCACTGTCAAAAGTTTCTTAAATAGGTTAGGAAAAAAACACCAAAAAAGAAGGGCATCACCAAAACATTTTGGACAAGAATATGTAGTTAGCGTGGAAAAACACTACTTGTTAACATTAGGAAAGTTCACAAAACTGGACTAAAATTACTGGTGTTTTCTCACATTTTATTACAAAAAGCATGTGTTAGAAATTCGGTGCTGCTAACCTCCAATAGAATATAATTTATTACTTTTTAAAGAAAAAATGTGTGGGGGGTTAAGATCACAATTTCTATGGCACTTCTATTTTTGTAAATTAGAAGGCTGAAATGTGAAAGCCGAAGGCTGTCCCAAAGGACAGTGCTAACTAATGAAGTATGGTTTTAGCTGAAAATGTATAGCTTGGCTTATGTCTGTAAAGTTTTCTTTAAAAAAAGTGCAAGTGTTAGTAGTGGTGTAATAAAGCTAGATATTTCTAGGAAGTTATATGAAATGTCTCTTATCACTGTAAAACTTGCACCGTGCATGCATATAGCTTTTTTTTTTTTTAATAGTCTACATTAAAAAGGTTCAGGCTTCATTTATGAAAAATTGTGTTGACTTCAATTTTGTTTAACATGGCAGAACCTTTTGATAACAAATAAGCACAGGTGGGCTCCTAGACAGACTTCAGGAGGGTCACAGGAGAGATCAGATTTCACCTATTATTTGAAAACTGAGTCAGTATGCAGTAGTGAATAGGTCCTCCTGGGACTCTTTAAATTAAGAAGTTGCGTTGACTGAAATTTTATACTACCCTTGCTAGACAAAGAAATACATAGAGCTTTAAAATGTGCCTGCTGAAATATTATAGAGAGAGGCTATTTTTATTGCAACATAGTCCATTGTCAGTATTCTCTGTGGCTACCTAAGGGACGGCATTTTATTGTGATTCTGATTTTTTTTTTTTTTTAAATGTCTGTTAAAGCTGTTAATCACTTTTTCAGCTAATTACGGATAAAATGTTTTGCTGTCATGGCAAATAGCTAGTAAAACTCAAGGTAAAAAATTCACTGTTGGGTGCGTTTTAAAATCTACATGTTCATTGACCCTTTTAGGGAAGCCAATACAGTACATTACACATCTCTGATATATAGTATTATTGTATGCTATCTAAAAAATATGTATAAAAAGGTTAAAGCTAAAAAGAATGTCCTTGAATTTGCAAAAAATGTATTTTTGTAATTAGAACAACAATATCAAGAATTAATACTAAAGAAACCCATTTTGTCCCAGCTATTTTTTAAAAAACTTTTTTAAAAAAAAGATACTTGTAGTGATTTCAGGATTATTTTCATATCACAAATATGGTACTTTGTACAGTCAGAATGCAGTTGTCTTTTGTGTTACGCTTGCCAGTATCTCAATATCTAATTTCCTAATAGTTGGGCTGTTTCTTTTCCCAATTAGAATATCATTGTTGTTGTTGTGGACTTTGGCATTGCTAGACAACCCTACCTTTATCTGTCAATTTCTTGGTTTCCTTGCTTTCAGCTTTTGAAACAAGACTGTGGTCTACTTTTTAGACAATGGAGATTTGCCATTGACATTGGATTCAGGATTACAGCCAATGCGTTTAACTGATCATCCCGCTCAGTAGCTTGTGATTTCAGGACCATGGACCAAAGAGGAAAATAAAATATGTTCCTGACTTCCCTCCCCCTGCCCCTTTTCTCAGTACAATGTAGTAGGCCTGCTGATATGCAAATATATATTTGTAGAAATATATTTTTCCAAGTTATAAAAGTTTCTTTTCTTTTTTTGACCTGGACACATGCATAGCCAGTTCAAATAATCAGATTCAAAAATAATATATTGACAATTTAACCTCCGTTAAGGACACCTCTTTCACAAGGCAACAGAAACAAAGGGTGTGCTGAGATGAGCTGCTTACCTTGGGGTATTTTAATCAATAATAGTCTCTTTCTCCTCCCTGATTGTGAACATTTTGTAATGCACTATTGGTTTACAGGATTAAGTACTTAATCCCATTCTGTATCAGAAAAGAGTACTGGAAGTGGAGGGGGGTCGTGGGCAGCAGCACATCATGAAATTACTGTAGGTTAAAAACATGTTCAGATTTATTTTATCTAAGCATGAAGTACATACAAGGTACTCTACTGTTAATCCAGACAAAGTAATTTGCCCTGGTGTAAAAGGTTTTTACTACACCGTTTTCCTAGACATGCATGAATGCAATGCAAACTCTTCAGATAAATCATGAGATAAAGGCCATTTACAGCAGTATAAATGTTTCATGAGAAACACTTGGCCCTAACCCCTTTCATGTACCTTTCATGAAACAAAAGTCTGTGTGACAATATAAACTTGTCATAAGAACATAAAAGCATAAGTTGTGTGCCGTACTGGGTCAGGCCAATGGTCCATCAAGCCCAGCATCCTGCCTTTAACAGTGGCCAATCTCTGTCTCTTGGGAGACGTTCCCAACAGGTCACAATGGGCAATCCATTCCCTGTTGTTCCACCCACACCAGTCAGAAGTTACATCCTCAAAACCTACTAGGTTAATAGCCATTTATGGACCTATCAACCAAGAACTTATCCAGTTCCTTTTTAAAACTAGCTACACTACCAGCCTTGACCACTTCCTCTGGCAGTAAATTCCACAATTGTGTGCTAAGTGAAAAAATATTCTCTCTTATTTGTTTTAAATCTGCTGCCACTTAATTTCATGTTCTAGTACTGTTAAAGAGGGTAAATAACCGCTCCCTATTTACATGTTCCACACCACTCATGATTTTATAAACTTCTGTTCCTCTCGGTCATTTCTTCTCCTTCTGTCTCCTGTCAGTGCTCCGCACGGGTAGCTCTGCAGATAGTCGCTAGGAGGCAGAAGAAGAAAACCTTCCTGCGCGCATGCATGGAGCTGCCCGACTCCAGTCTGACCTTCTGCCTTCGACCGTCGGGAGGTCAGTGCAGTTCTCCCTGGGGGAAAAAAAAGAAAGAAGTTAATTGTCTGCCCAGATCCAGGACAGCAGCAGCAGAACCGGGCAAGGGTCGGCGGGAGATCCCGTGTCAGCGAATCCTGTATGGCCAGTGGGTTGCTGCACAAAGCGCCCGGGAACCTGAGAGCTAGGGGTGGCGGAACGGTATTCCATCCCCCTCACACACAACGAGCTTGGGGACGCCTCGCAGCATCCGAGGCCACTGGTTGTCGCACAAAGTGCCCGGGAACCAGAATCCCACCACAACTGTGAGTAAGGCTCCAGGTAGGAGCCGAAAAGCTCCTCACCCACAGATCTCAGGATCGCGCCGGGGTCCACGCCACGTTCCCTCTGCAGCGCGAAGCTAAGAATCTCTCTTCCCCCCCTCGCTTCCAGCCAGACCGAGGGAAGGGAGATGGAAGGCGCAACCAACGCTGAGGCGCCCCTGGGCATCCCGGAGCAGGGTGGCTCCCCAATGGACATTCCCGCCCTGGCAGCCTCCATGGAGAGAATCCAGAAATCGCTGGATAGACTGTGGGAATTACAGGGCAAGGCCCCTAGCCCCCTTTCGGCCCCCCCGATAAAAGTAAAGGTGCTAAAAGTCCTGTGCAAAACTACTAGGAAGGGCGAGCGGGGCCACTAGGGGGTGTCCTCAATAAGCTTCTGAGCTCAGCCTATCAGTCTGCTGAGGAGAGTGGGGGGGAATTTCAGCCCAAGTGACCCAGGGAACAGGCCCTAACAAAGCTGGGGTCTTACTCCGAGCTGGAGTCGAGTCAGGACTGGGAAGATATTGAGGAGGCCAGGCCCCTGGATCTACAGGACCCTAGGGACAAATACAGCCAATTTCCCTTGCTATACAGGGCTGAATTCATGGCACAGGTGGCCAGGACACTGCAACTGGTGGAAAAGCCCCCAAAGGAGACCTCGTCAGACTCCCAGGAGGAGGAGGAATGAGAGAAAATTGCTTCTGTCCATTGTAAAGAAATGGGGGTTCTTTTAGACAAGGCCTTCGAAAAATTAATCCTGGAGGAATGGAAACAAGCCTGAGAAAAACAAAAGAATGAATAAAACTCAGACTAGTCTCTATTCTCTCTCCCGTAAAAACGAACCACTCCTGAAAAATCCCAAGGCGGATGCAGCAGCGGTGTCCCTGGCTAAGCAGACAGTCTTCCCCACGGAGGGGGACTGTTTCCCCAAAGATGCCACAGACAGGGCGGTAGAATCGACCCTACGCAAGGGTGTGGATGATTTGGCCACCTCTATGAGGGTCAGCTTGATCTCCTGTTACGTACTGAGAGCTCTGCTGGCATGGACCCAGGAAGCCCAGGCCCCCACAATCTCTGACAAGAGGGCACAGGTCCTGGCGGCTGGAATCAACCTGGCCACGGCCTTTCTAGCAGATTCCACTATGGACTCCATGATTTGGTCTGCTAGAGCAATGGCTTCTTCAGTATCAGCTAGACGTAAATTATGGCTCAGGTCATGGCAAGGGGATACTACGGCTAAGAATCTGATTTCAGCGGCTCCCTATCAAGGGTTCAAGCTGTTTGGCGTCTGTTTGGACACTGTCCTGGCAGACACCAATGATAAAACAAAGCAAAGGAATCTACAGCAGATGGGCGTAAAAAAGAATCCTTTTCGTACCCCCACCTACAGACCCAGAGGAGGCTATGGCTCCGGGTATGGAGTATTTAGGCGACAAGGGCCAAATAGATATGACCAGTCAAATGGTTTCTACTCTCGCCGGGGAATTAGAGGCCAGGGACCTAGACAGAACAAGCATCGCACCAGAGCCTTCCCTCAGTCTCAGAGGAAAGCTGATGCATGACTACTCAGGAACGTCGGAAGTGGGAGGCAAGCTTCACTGTTTCTCAGCCGGCTGGGCAGAGTCCGTTTCAGATGCCTGAGTTCTGTCCTGTGTCAGACAAGGGTACGCCATAGAATTAAAAGGCACACCCAAACACGGCTTTATACTTTCTCCAAGATCAGCAGTCGAACGGAAACACTTAGCGATGCTGGAAGAGATCCAGAGACTCACCACAATCAGAGCTATAGAATCGGTCGGTCCCTCCCCCCCCGACCAGTGGGGGCGCGGTTTGTACTCAATCCTCTTTTTGGTTCCCAAGAAATCAGGCATCCTGAGAGCAGTGCTGGATTTGAAAGCCTTGAACAAGGTGGTACGATATCAACGATTCAAGATGGAAACGGCCACCTCCATTTGTCAAGCCATCAGGACTGGTTGGTCTCCCTGGACCTCAGGGACGCATATCTCCATATTCCAATATGGGAACCACACCGCCAATGGCTACGGTTCTATTACCAGGGAAGCCACTACCAGTTCAGGGCCCTACCATTCGGCCTCTCAGCAGCCCCGAGGACTTTCACCAAGATTTTGATTCCCCTGGTAGCCAACCTCAGGAAGGCAGGGCTACACATTTACCCTTACCTGGACGATCTTCTCATCTGGGCCCAATCAAGAGAAAAGATTCTAGCAGACCTGAACAGGACGATAGTGTATCTCGGGGAACATGGCTTCTTGGTCAACGAGGAGAAGAGTCACCTAGTGCCGACACGCAAAGTAGAGCATCTGGGGGGCCTAATAGATACTACTTCAGGCGCCTCATACATCCCTCCAGTCAGTCAACAGCGCATCAGGTCAATGATATCCCAACTGAATCACCGACCACGAGCAAGACTGAAGTATTTAGCACAACTCCTTGGCCTACTGGTCTCGTGTACCAGACAGGTACAGTGGGCAAGGTTCCATCTTCGTCCCTTGCAGCACTTGCTGAGGCCTATGCAAGCAGAGCTCACGAGAGGTTTCAATCCATGGGTGAGAATACCAAACGGGTTCCTAAAATCAATGTCTTGGTGGTTAGGAACAGAAACGTTCGAGACAGGCATTCCACTGACCGAACCTACGTGCACAATCATCACGACAGACGCCAGCTTGATGGGATGGGGAGCCCAGATGGGAACCACATCGGTGCAGGGACTATGGTCCTCGATAGATCGCACACAGAACATCAACATCCTTGAGCTCAGAGCAGTGCGTCCGGCTCTGCAGCAGTTAGCCCACGTCGTAGGCGGGACACACGTCCTAATCTACATGGACAACATAGCCGTGAAGGCCTACATCGACCACCAGGGGGGATCTAGAGCCCCGGCACTCCAGCGCGAAGCAGTGAGGTTATTTACATGGGCACAACACAATCTGAAATCAATAAGGGGACGGAGAATGTACAAGCAGACTGGTTGAGTCATCGGACATTGGACCCACATGAATGGCAGTTGCACCCGGAGGTATTCAAGTCACTGGTGAGGCGCTTTGGTCAGCCGGTATTGGACCTGTTTGCAAACAGGACCAACAGACAAGTTCAGAGGTACATAGTGAGAGTGGCAGATGGACCAGCAGAGGCAGTGGATGCGCTCAACTACGATTGGCCAGAGGGCCTTATGTATGCCTTCCCTCAGATTCCATTGATACCCAGGACCATAACCAAGATCATCAGGGAACAGGCACTGGTGATTTTGGTGGTGCCGTGGTGGCCAAGGAGACCCTGGTTCTCTGACCTAGTGGAGCTGAGCTGGGGCCAACCGATGCACCTTCCATTGAGACCGGATCTGTTAACACAAGGGCCACTGTGGTGCAGCAACATCGCAATATTAAGACTGACAGCATGGCTCTTGAACGTGCAGCATTAAAAGCTCAGGGGT
Organism: Sphenodon punctatus; assembly: GCA_003113815.1. Taxonomy (NCBI): domain Eukaryota; kingdom Metazoa; phylum Chordata; class Lepidosauria; order Sphenodontia; family Sphenodontidae; genus Sphenodon; species Sphenodon punctatus. Next base: position 863,054 of record QEPC01003620.1, on the reverse strand, counting down.
ATTCTGAGGCAGTACTAACTATCTTACAACAAGCCAGGCGTCCAGCAACCAGGAAAGCTTACTCCTCCACATGGAAGACCTTTGCAGGGTGGGCAGATCATAAGGGGATAGACCCGGCTCAGGCGGGGGTTCACACGATTTTACAGTTCCTCCAAGATGGGTTGGAAAAAGGACTAAAGCTGAACACACTGGCTCGCCAAGCGGCCGCCATTGCGTTGGTCTTACAATCTATCTCATGCAGAAAGGTATTTCCCCATAGACATATTAGGCAGTTTCTGCCCCCCGGTCTCCCACAGGTGTCCTTCGTGGAGCCTTAGCTTGGTTCTGGACGCTCTTACCAGAGCCCCCTTTGAGCCACTCCGACACGTTTCCCTGTACATGCTTACCATTAAGGTGGTGTTTCTGGTGGCAGTGACCTCGGCCTGTAGAGTGTCGGAACTGGGGGCATTATTGATGGAGGACAACTACTGTTCCTTTAAAAATCAGTCAGTTACTCTTAGGGTAGACGAGGCTTTCATACCAAAGGTGAATTTCTCCTTTCATAGGTCCCAGGAATTAGTCCTGCCTTCCTCTTGCCCCAGGCCCTCTCACCCTAATGAAAAGATATGGCACACCCTGGATGTGAGGAGGACTCTGAAAATCTATTTGAAAAGGACCCAAGGGTTGAGGTCTACCTCAGCTCTGTTTATTAATATCAGACCGTCTTATGGGGGTAGGAAGGCCTCTAAGGCATTAATTTCCAAGTGGGTTAAGCAATGCATCGTGGAGACCTACAAAGCAAAGAATAAGGTACCTCTGTTACAGATTTGGGCTCACTCAGTTAGAGGCTCAGGCGCTTCTTATGCCTTTAAGTCGAGAGTATCCTACGATGAGATTTGCAGGGTGGCCACTTGGTCCTCGCTGCACACATTCGTTAAGCATTACAAACTAGATTTATTTAGGTCCGCTGAGGCGGCATTTGGCAGGAGGGTCTTGCAGACAGTTCTGGAGGCTCCCAGGACTGTTTGCTCTCACCCATGATTTTGGGCTCGGGTACATCCCGTGCGGAGCACTGACAGGAGACAGAAGGAGAAACAAAAATTGGTCACCTACCTCGGTGAATTTGTTTCTATTCTGTCGTACTGTCAGTGCTCCGGCCCTCCCTGTCAAACAGCACTTTCAAGATGGGGGGCGGGGGGGGGCATTCAGGGATGTCCAGCCCTGTTGCTCTGTATTAGTTTTAGTCGTTCCTGTTACAAGTTAAGGAAGGGTGTTCTTGTACATAGGTAGCCATCACCTAAGGATCCCTAGAGCGGGAGCGTGTAGCACTACCAAATATAAATAAGACTTGTACAGCAAGTGGAGATGACCTTCGGCTTGGTTACGGACTGGAGTCGGGCAGCTCCACGCATGCGCAGGAAGGCTTTCTTCTTCTGCCTCCTATCGGCCATCTGTAGAGCTACCCGTGCGGAGCACTGACAGTACAACAGAATAGAAACAAATTAACTGAGGTAGGTGACCAATTTTTGTTTCTCCAAGCTGAAGAGCCCCATCCTATCAGGCCTCTCTTCATACGGGTGCTGTTCCATACACTTGATCATTTTTGTTGCCCATCTCTGTTTCTTTTCTAGTTCTGCTATGTTGTTTTTGAGATGGGGTGACCAGAACTGCACACAGTACTCCAGGTGTGGTCATACCATAGATTTACATAGAGGCATTATGACTCAAGATTGCTTTACTTGATGATAAAACTGCACAGGGGAAATTCCGTACAAGTGAGATATGGGGCAGGAGGTTTGCTGTCTAAGGCGATCCCTGTCACGTGGGGAGTCAGGCAGGGATGCCTGCTGGCCCCAGCCTTGTTCAATTTATATCTGAACAAGGTGGTCCAGCATATGAATTTGAGGGACACCCATGCGCCGCGGTTGGGAGACAGACGCCTCCCAATACTCCTCTGTGCGGACGATACCATCCTGATTTCACAGATGAAGGTGGGCCTTGGGAGACATGCTCCTTTTTGGGGAATTTTGTAAGGCTGAACTATTAAGTATAAATTATTCTAAAACTAAGATCTTAATGGTGAAATCAAGGAAAAGCTCCAAGATTCATTCTTGGTATTTAACTGGAGAACCCATCAAGCAAGTGAGTGCCTTTAAATATCTGGGGGTTATGTTTTCATCTGCATTGGGTTGGACGACCCATGTGGGGCAGGTCAAATTACAAGCGAAAAAAATAGCTGCTGCAATCCTGAGATTTTTTTATGGACAGGGAGGAAGGCTGATTAAACCTGCATTAAAACTCTTTAGGGACAAAGTGCTGAACCAGGCCCTATACGAAGCCCCAGTTTGGTGCCTTGAGTTTTTGAATAAGCTTGAAGTCATCCAGAATGGTTTCCTGGCCTCTATCCTTGCTCTGCCAGGAGGGACTCCCCAGGCTCTCTTGAGAGCAGAGACTTGTATGTCCACAGTAAGGACAACTTTAATCCAGCTTGTGATAAACTACTGGATAAAGATAGTAACATCTCTGCCCGATGGGGGTTCGATATTGTCTTTATCTTGGGAGACTGGATTACTGGAGGACTGGGTACGGTTGACAGAACAGGAGGTTCACAAGTTGGGCTTTTCAAGGGAGGTGCTGAGGAGAGTCGGTATAAAGCCATTCAAGGGAATGGTGCAGCAGAGACTACGGGACCAGTCCAGCCAGCTAGAGGGATCTCTCTTGAAGGCCCGAAGGGTGGCCCCTGATTTTGTACCCTTTAACCATTGGCATTTAGGACAGTTTTATTTGCTCAGCTGGACAGACCACACGCGAAGAGTATTATTTACGCGGCTGCGATGTAATACATTCCCATCGAGATATCTGGAGGGGCGACATAAAGGTATTCCCCATGAGCTAAGGTATTGCGATCTCTGTGACATGGGGACCGCAGATTCAGTATCGCACATTTTACTTCATTGTCCAGCTTTGGAAAGCCTTAGAGGGAAGCACTTGGGGAGGTTTCTTCCCCAATTCCAGAAGGTCCCAGAACCTAAATTATTATCAATGCTGCTCAACCCAGCTGACACAGATCTTACCAGGAAGGTGGCAGATTATGCATGGTGGGTCATGCGATTAAGTCGGAGGGAATGGGGATTTTATTAAGGGGGGTATTTTTTAGGGCTGGTGAGGAAAGAAGGATATAGGATTTGAAATCCACACTAGTGGCTAGAGGTCAGAAGAGGTTTAGGTGTTACGGTAGTCTGGGACTTGGCAGCCTTTGCCCGTATTTAGTAGATGCCAGGTGTAATATTTGTGCAAAATTGCATTGAATTTGTTGTATTGTATGTACTGAGTTTAGTTTTGTGTAAGTGTTACTTCTTCTAGGGCCGTGGTTGCCCTAGAGGTTTTAGCTAAGATTGAATATAAGGTTCTAAAAGAAAGGTATAAGGTTGGATATATGCCCCGGTGTTAGCCTAGAGGCTGTATACAAAACTGAACTGAAGGCCTCAAAGCCTGGCTATGAGATATACCTGGAAGCAATTGAGGTGTCCTCTAGGATTATTGTGTAAGCGCCTTTTAGGACCTCCTGATAGTTTTATTAGTAGTATTGGTATTACTATTTTAATCTGTGTTGTGGTGTTCTTTATTTGTACTATATTGTAATCGCATCTGCTACGCAATAAAATTTCTTCTTCATAGAGGCATTACGATATTTTCAGTTTTATTCTCTGTCCCTTTCCAAATTATTCCTAACGTTCTGTTTGCTTTTTTGACCGCTGCTGCACACTGAGCTGAGAATTTCAATGTATTGTTCACAGTGACTCCCAAGATCCTTTTCCTGAGTGGTAACTCCTATTTTAGAACCTAGCATTGTATACATAGAGTTTGGATTATTTTTCCCTATGTGCATCACTTAGCACTAGTCCACATTAAATTTCATCTGCCATTTAGATGCCCCGCCACCTGGTCCCACAAGGTCCTCCAGCAATTCTTCACAATCTGCTTGAATTTTAACTACCTTGAAAAACTTGTCTCATCTCCAAATTTTATTGTCTCATTCTTTACTCCCTTCTGTATATCAATAATGAATGATAGTTCATTAGTTACTTCTCTCCACTGAAAACTGACCATTTACTCGTACTCTTTGTTTCTTAACCAGTTGCCGATCCACGATAGGACTGCTTCTTACCCCATTCCTCTTTAATTTCCTCAAGAGTCTCTCATGAGGGGCATTATCAAATGCCTTCTGAAAGTTCAGATACACTGTATTGATTGACTCACTTTTATCCACATGCTTATTTAAACCCTCAAAAAATTTGAGTAAGTTAGTGAGGCATGACTTCCCTTTCCTAAATCCATGTTAACTCTTCCCCCCCATTAAGCCATGTTTATCAACATGCTCAGTAATTCTGTTCTTAAGTTTCCACCAATTTGCCCAGCACTGACATCAGGCTTACCGCGGTGTCTGTAGTTTCCAGGATCACCTCTGGAGCCCTTTTTAAATATTGGTGTTACATTTGTTACCCTCCAATCTGGTATAGTGGCAGATTTTAGCAATAGGTTACAAATTACCAGTAGTAAGTCTACAACTTAATATTTCTTGTCCTGGAAGAGCAACAAGCTCTTCCTTTGTCAATCTAACAAGAAATGCGAGCCTCTTAATTGTATTAGAGCCAAATGTAAAACCCATTTCTTTTGCCGGTCCTGCTCACAGTACTTCCCTCTATCTTGTATCTGTTCACTTGAAGACCTTAGGCATCTTTCCTGGTGACTGGAAAGAAAGAATATACCTCCTTGCTCATTTGATTTGCTTTAAGCTAGGGTTTGAGGTTTTAAAAAGAGGCAGTAGGGTGAGGTTTGACTTGTTTGTATGAAAGCAGCCTGATTAGATGATCTGAAGGTTCCTTCTGACCTAGGATTCTGAAGTCTAATTGCTTATCACATTTTAAATTGGTTATGTCAGAATTTTGAGGGAGTGAAAGAGTTTAACTAATTCTTCTTCTTTCAGAATTCTCAGCGTCTGCCGGACAGGTATCGAACTCACACTCTCTTTGGTAGTGGGAAGGACTGGCCAGAGAATTTGTGGAAAGCATTGAAACGAGAGCTAGTAACAGAGGACTTCCTTAAAGAAGTTTCTGGTCGAAGCAAATTTTTAACCCTGTGTGCACTTACAGTGAAGGTAATCCTTAGGGTGAAAACCTTCCTTTATCAGGTATTTATTTGTTTTGGCAATTTAACACTGATTTGCCCTGCATTCCACAGGGTAGAAACTGGCTTTGTAAAGCTAAAAGCGAGTCATGTCGAACACTGCTGCTTCAATTGAATGATGAGCTATATATAAGGAAGCATCCTACCACGAGGTAACTATACTTGTAGACATCTGGAATTTATGTTGGGGAGAGAGTTTCTGAGGCTATCTTTGGGCTACTGAAAATTGGACTGGGTTGCACAAGGAGTTTTTACGCTGGGTTTCTTTGATAAAGCTTAACACTTGCTACCACCGTAGCATTGGTGTAGTAAGAGATATGCTAGTGTAGGCATAACTGACAGTCATGGGTGGTGGAGATACTAGAAAGTCTAATGCCACTCAGGGCAATACTACAAAACATGGTTTCATAATGCTGGTCATACCCTGACTGTACTAGCATTCTTGTTATTGCTGCATCCACTGCAGCTCAGCTACTTGGCTCAGCTATAATAAGAGAATGTTTTTTAACCCTGAAGTTACTTGAGGTAAAATTGTAATGAAGGTAAAATTGAAGTCTCTTTTACCTCTGGTAATAACTTGAGGTTAGCCATGGTTTGGAGGAGGAGGAAGGCGTACATTAACTTGCTACTTGGAGGTAATGCTTATTGTTTTCTAGTCTTTCATCTAGGGTAAAAGATTCTTCCCCCCCCCTTGGTGTAGTCGAGCAGACTGATGAATTGACTGGGATATTTTTGGCAAACAGCTTGTGTATACTGGACAATAGGAGGGACTTGCTTCATGTGAGAGAGGCTAGCAATGGGAGTGTGTACATTTTTCTTGTGAACTGATGTTAGGAAAAACAGTGGCATTCTTCTGGAATGCTTGCATTCTGTCATCTTGTGATTTTTCTATGCTAGAGATTTATCTTGAGATGGAAATCAAGCACATAAGGAATGCCATAGTAGGTCAGACCAATGATCCATCAAGCTCAGCATCCTGTCTCCCAACAGTGGCCATTCTCAGTCACTTCAGAGGAGTACTCAACAGATCATAATGAAGTGATCATTTCCCTGCTGTTCAAATGATCCTTCTGACTCCCCTTTTGTTCATCAAACACAAGACCAAAAGGGACCATTTATAATCCTATACTCCAATCACCTGCTTAACATAGGCCAGAGAATGTCACCCACTCATTCCTTTACAGGGGGAGAAACTGAGGTAGAAGGTGTGACTTGTTCAAGTGTTGTGAATTGAAAAGGGGTTCAGCTGCCTTTCTGCACCCTGGTGAAGCAGGTCCCTTCCAATTCCGGGATCAAGTGGAAATACTACTGTGTTTTTAAGAGGGAGGGGAATTACTCTTTTTGTTTCTAATAATGACTCTTTTGTTCAATCCAATAGGCATTTATTCAATAGTAATAACACAATTAATATATCAATTATTAAAGGAATGCTTGCACTTTAACATATAATCCCTCACCTACACTGACTACTTCAAATACATACAAAGCATATATTCTTACGTGATCAGAGGTCAATGGTCTGGTTCCAGAAGGAGGGCGGGCAGGGGGCCCATACGAAGCCTTGAGAGAGAGAGCCTAGCTGTAGAGTAAGTTGTAGGACTTCCTAGGGAGAAGCCCCAGAGAGGGCCAATCACCGAGCTAGCCGGCGTCCTGATAAGGGCTAGCAGACAAGGACCATGAAAGGCAGCTTCTCTGTCTAGGGCTGGCCTTTTTATCCAGTGACTGCCTTATGATATCCAGAGTGTGGGGCTGTCAGTGCTAAGCCTGGGAAGTACTCCCATTGGCTGTTCAGATCTGGGGTACCTTCTGCTTAGTCATTGGTTTGGGGGTTTGCCCTAACTGATAGGGTCCTGCCCACCCCTCCCTCCGGAGGGAAGGCTTGACTCCCTGGGTCGCCCACACCCCTCCATGGAGGCATCTGGTTGTCTGATCAAGCCATCTCTTGTCTCACTTTGTAATGTTAGTTCTGTTATCAACTTCTGACCTTCCTCTGTTCCCAATGTCCCTGTAAGTTATAAACTATTCAGCTTTGCTTTGGAACACAAAGTTTCTGCTTTCTCTCAGGCATCCTTTGACAGGGATATTGCCTCCTTCACACCAGCTCACATATCATCCTGTGATTTACTGACCAATTGACCATCTTCCTTCTAACACATTCTGTTCCTCAATTATCTAAATCAGTGAATCAATGTATGTACTAAATAATGTCTTACTTAATTTATAACACTCTACATAATCTTAAATGAGGGCCACATTGGCCTATACAGAAGTTTCATTTAGTTACAATATCATAATTATAAATCCAGCATACTTTTGGTTACATTTCAACAGAGAATGAGTTACAATAGCATTCAATGTCTGCTCTGGCACATTTGTGTCAAAAGAAAGTACTTCTGCTTTGGTTACATTGTAGCAAAGAAATCAGCATTTCTTGTTAGGCCTGTGCCATTTCACAACACAAGGTCACAATAAAGTTGGCATCAGAACCAGAGCTAGAACTTGACAGTTCTTACTAGTACCACTTCGTTTAAGAAGCCACAGTTTCCCTCTTGCACCATGTCTGGTGTTTAGACTGGTTTATTATATTGTCACTCATCACCATTGTAGCTGGCAGCAGCAAGCTAACAGCTACTAGTGTTATGGGGAAGATAAAGTTCATTTACTTCAGAAGAGAGCACAAAAACCGACTTGACTTAAGAAGGCAGAAAGATGATAGCTGGCTATTTCTTCCAGAAGTGTACAGTGCTTGGATTTAAAAAAAATTAAAATTAGGGTGTTCTTAAATAAATGGATTTACTTACCAGCTTTTCTCCCCGAGTTTGCAATCTTGTGTGCAACTATGGTTAGCTTGTTGTCCTTGATTAAAGTTTTAATGCTTGTAACAAATGCTCCTCTTTAAAGTCGTTAACATTGGACCATGTAGTAGTGATGTATTAATTTAAAAAGTCATAATTCCTTAAGTTGCAAAACCATTCCCCCAAGATAAAACAAACAATCTGTTTTGCAAGATGACAGTTAATTTTAAAGATGTGTCCGCCTGGCCCTCATTTTGTGAAATGTAAGCCTTGCCATAAGAGTGGTGCCTGTTTTGAATAATACCAAGTTTATTTTTTTTTTAGCCATGCGCAAACATCTTCAGTTGAGGGACAGCATTTATCAAACACAAGGTTAACGAAGTTAACAGCAGAGAAGCAGGTCTGTATTACAGAAAAATATTACTCATCGTACACTTGTGATAACTGAAATGTTTAATCTTTTAGTCAAAGACATGTGGGGTAACAGACCTTCTTGTTCAGACAGTCTTCTCCAGAAGTTTTAAAACTTGGAGTTGCACAATGCAGCAGTGCAAAATGTGGACTGTGAATTGGGTGGTGGATAGAATGCACTACTGGTTGAAACACATTAAATGCATTTAATGCATGGATACACTCAGTCAACTATAATGTTGTTGTAATATCTGTTTAACAGATGTGTGCTTAGTGATTTACTGACCTATGTAGTCACAGCCCTGGCCAAAGGAGTTTTAACAGTTTATAAGTGACAGAATGAGAGGCACAGAAGAAAGGGAAGAGCGATGAGAGGAGTTAAAGTGGTAAAACTGCACATTGCACAGTCTAGATGTGTGTGTGGTTTGATGGTTAGTAGGGCTGGGAAGAGTTGGTGTGTGTGTGTGTGTGTGTGTGTGTGTGTGTGTGTGTGTGTGTGTGTGTGTGTGTGTGTTTACATGCTGAAGATAGATTCACTTGTGAAGGCTGAGGAAGAAGTATTTTCAGAAGGGATTTAAATAACGCAGATGGTAATGGCTTGATGGATCAGACCATGTTGCATGTAAAGGAGTCACCATGAAAGAAGGTACAATGGTGCATATGGGAGAAGTAGAAGGTTGACCCTGTTGAGGAGTGGAAGGATGGGATTGCTGTACAGAGGTACCAGGTATGTTGAGCTGGGTAGGAAGAGGCCCAGAGACTCTTGATGATTCCTTAAAATGTGTCCTCTGAGCAAAATATTTGAAAAAAATCAGGTGTTTCATTGAAATAATTTGTCCCCATAAATCTTTTATAAACATGAAGTATAAATTGTGAAGAAATGTTTTGCTGTTAATATTATTTGTCTTGGACAGAACTTTGGATACCTTTTTTTCTGTCTAATGCTTTTGTCTTTTAAGCAGACGTATTTGCATGAAAAGTTTTCTTACAAAGAAGTAAATAAAACTTCTACAAGGAGCTATGTTTCTGATAAACGGTACAGTCTTGCTTTTAAAAGTAATTTGTTTCTTCTGTTCATTTGTTCTTTCACCTGTTGGGAGGAGGTTGGGTGGAAAGCAATTTTTTGGGATATAAATTTAATATTTCATGGATATGTATTCAGGAGTAAATATAAGCTTTGTTAAATCAAAACATATATGAGATCTATAGACAGGTGATCTATAGAGATCTGTATGAGATCTCTGATATACGAGATCTATAGACAGGATAAATAGCAGGTGACAAATTTTGTGGCATCGCTCAACATAATTTATTCAGTTTGTCATACTTCCTTAGAGTTAATCTACCTATAAGGATGTGAAGATTTTACAAGGGGAGAGCACATGATTTCTCTACTATTTTATTAAATAAAGTCTCCATTGTGTACTAAAAGATCACAAAGCAAAGCTGGATTTAAGATATGAAATGAGATAGCCTTGCTATCTTTAACCTGACATGGTAAACCATTCTTCATTAAAAATAACAGCAGCAAGTGTATTTTATAGTCCAGAGTTGGGCAAATGATGCCTCAGAAGATGCATGTAGCTCTCTGGCACCTGTACATGGCTCTTGCCAGAAATGGCTGTGTGTGGGGTACATCCATGCAGCTCTCTTGGGAGCAAGATAAGTCAAACCACCGTTTCTGTTTCTGTTGGAGCCTCCTGGGGTCATGAACTGGGATGGGGGGTGGGAGTATGTTCTGAGCCCCATTCCTGGCATCTGGAGAAGCTGCATGGCCTGGCCCCAGTTTCAGAAGCTCCTAACCTGCAGCCAGTCAGCACCTTCACCCTGGTTTCCCTGAGTCCTGCACTGGAAGGTAGTTGCAAAAGTGAAAGCACAGACAAGTGGCTTCGGTTCTAGCAGCATTTGCAGGAAATTTGGGAAGAATTGGAACATGGTACTTGAGGTGTATGACTCTTTTGAAGTGTGAGAGAGATGGTCTGTTTTTGAGCTTCCCTACCTACTTCATGTTTTTATTGCCTTTCATTTATGCAACTTAGACTCATGAGCTTTTCAAATGAGAGATTCCACTTTCAAAAATTCTTTAAACAATATTAAGTCATGGCAAACGCCCTTCTTCCATGCCCTATGATATAATTTCATGTGGATCTCTTGGTTGAGTGGGAGAGGCAGGGCATGGCAATTGCACCCTGGTAAAACAGCCAAAAATCTGCTCTCAACTAATACTGTCCTTGGCACTGTTAACTCCTGCTCCACTGTTTCCACCTCAGTAGGGAGTTGTGCCCTCATAGTCAGGAAGCCAACAGCAACATAGCATTGCTGGCAAACCATGTGGTCAGGGGCAAAAAATGAGCTGAAGATTCTACTAAAGAGCAGATGGGGAGGGGGTTGATTTTGCACCCATTTGAAGAAGTTACTAAATAAACTGTCCTGATACTATTCCTATTTCTTTACATGATTCTCTTTTGTTTTTAAACAGTATCATGGTGAAGTCACCAGCAAAGCCACTTTCAGTGCTGCCCTTGAAACCCACAGACTCTGCTGTATCTTCCAGGGAGAAGGAAATGCAGGTAATTCTCTCAATAGGATGTCTTATTTGTTAAGAAGCAATTCCAACTCTGATTTTATATATCTAGCAAACTTAAAAAACAAAAAAATCCACCCCACTAATTTCTGCTCCCATTTAGACATTCAGCCAAGAGGAAATGATGTTGAACTGGAATTCACAGCTTTTATGCTTAATAGAAATCATGTGCATTGAACTGCAGACCTTCATGAGAATTTAAATGTGTTGAGCTTTTTTGTTATCACTGAAGCAAAATTCCGTTTCAGTTTTATATGTGGATCGTGGTTTACTTCTTCCTGGTGGGGGGGGTGGGGGTTTCTTCTGCAATTTGTGTATCAGGTCCTTGCTGTAAATGGCTCTTTTAAATAATTCAAAATGTGTCTTTGTTCTTAAGACGTTACTATATGGCAAGCTGGTGGCAGCCAGGCAAAAACTAGCCAATGAGAAGGACATTCCTCCCGCTGTGCTGGCAACAAATAAAGTGCTGGTTGATATGACAATGATAAGGTAAAGCCTTTCATCTAAAAATAAATCTAAGTCTAAAGAAGTGCTGGTATCTTAATTTCTGCCAAACTAAGGTGGTGGTGAAAAAATGAAAAGACGTGATATCACAAAAGCACCACGGATTTAAGGTGTTGCAGATAAACAAATTAAGCACCAACTGTCCTTTTTATTATAGTTACTTGTAGCTCAGTAAACTTCTATGCCTGTAGCTGTTGGAGAACTTGAAAGGAAATCTTTAGTATAATCATTTTTTAACTTTCTAGGAAATAAGGCTTATGCCATCACCCTGTCTGTGTGTATCCCCTTAATAATTCTTGATCCTGCAGGCTGATTTCAACCTGGTTTGTTAGAGGGGCAGAAGGTCCAAAGGTAAATTGGTGACTCAAAACTTTGTACCACTAGATGCATCTAGAGGGAACGTATGGTCCTTTTCCTACCCAAAAAAGGGGGACAGGGGACTTCCATTGATCATTGTCCCCTGTCTTCTGGAGCCAGGTTTCCATTAGCTTTGCTGTTTGCTGCACAGAACTACTTGTTTGTTTTGTTATATAACCCTGGTCTAGCAAGAGATACTGAAATTGATAGTTTTGTTCATCACCAGAATTCTGTGCTTACATTTTGTAAGGAGTGAGTAAATAAAAGATTCTTATTTCCTTGCTCCACACCACCTATTACTTTGAAAAATTCTGCCATATCCCCCTTCATTTGTTCCTTCTGTAAGCTGAAGAGACCTAGCTGAGTCAAATATTATGCTGACAGTCTTGTTAGTCACTGTTTGTTTTAAAGATGGAGAGGAAATAGGACTTCATTACATGATTCTTCACTGCAATAGTGAGTCCTGCAAGACTTCTCTGGATATAAAACACCTGCAGTTTGTTGTTCAATTCCATGGAAATCTTTTTAAAAGATATTCTCATCCCCTCACACACACACACACAGCATGGTCTTGTTCAGAATCATTGTACTATCGCCTTTTTGGAAGATAGGTGGAGAAAAGCTAATGATGCACGCAACTTGTTGACCTTGTGGACCCAAGCGCCAAGGTCTTTTCCAGCAGATCTTTAGAACAGTTTATGTACATTATGTAATAGTAGAAAATAAAACGAATAGACATTAGTCACTAGCTGCAAAATTATGTATTTGCTTGTTCTTAATAGTTTTTGACAACCAGAATGACATCCATCAATTGTAAGCTTTACAAGAGCTTTAAGAATGTTAAAACATGACTAAAGCACATAGCTTTGCTGATAGTAACTATGTTGTCACTTCTATTTGTTGATTTAAAATGGAGATTGTTGTCCAAGTATTACTACTATACACTTAATACATCATAAACCTCAAAGCTCCCTACTGTTTTTTGTCCATTCTGAAACAGACCTACAACTGTAGAAAATGTGAAGAGAATTGATGGTGTGTCTGAAGCTAAAGCCACCATGTTGGCCCCTCTCCTGAGTGATATCAAGGAGTTTTGCCAAGTGAATAACCTTCAGGTAACATGGCATTCAATCAAAGTAATTTCCTTCCATGAGGTTTTCTGCCTCCTTGTTTTAGTTCTCAAGATGCAATCCGTTTTCCATTTGCAGGCTTTTTTCCTTGGTCCCATTATGATTCCAAGTACAGCAAAAAGTTCTTGGGGAACTGAAGTCTTTTGAGACCACAATAAATGTTCAAGTCTCAGAGTCCATTTTGTTTGGAGGCTAGAGCTGAAATGAGTACCCACAGCTCTATACCTGTCAAAATTGCAGTTCCAGAACTGTCTCAGATGGATCAAGTATTAAACAGCACCTGAAGACTTACCAGAATTACTGATTTTACCATTACCCAATTACTGGTTTTCTGTTAATGATTTCCCATTTTGCACCATTTCCAGATTTGCCATGTTATCATTTTCCCATTCATTTTCATTCAACATTGGGCCTCTGTTGGGGGGCGGAGGGGAGGGAGGGTATGTGTGTGTGTGCAAAATGGTAACTAAGTTGGAATGGGTTGGTAAAACAGAAAATTGATAATTCAGTAATGGAAATACCTGGTATTTCCGGTAATTGGGTACCTGTTTAAGTATGTGAGTACCAATCTGGCACCTGATAAGCTACCTGAAATTTTGGTATTACCCATGGGTACAAAATATACTAACTGCTCAGCTCTACTGGAGGCCTGATCCACTATAATTTTCTCAATTTTGCTTTCTGTTCACTTAAAACATCAGACATACCTCTGCTAAAAATATGAATAGTTTTTTTCAAAGAGGCTCTGTTTTGTTTTTTTTTTTTTTAAAAGTTAATCATGTCATCTTCACTTTTGTATCTGGAGATGTGCAAAATATTTTTGTTAGTCTTAACTTTAGAATATTAACTACTTGCATTTTTATTTATTTTTAAAAAAAAATAAATTTTGTTCAATAGTAGTAAAACTTGTAATGCATGTGGCTTGGTGCCATGTATGAGCCATATTCTGAAGCCGTTATTTTACTTTACTTTACTTTATTACGGCCAAAGCCAAAAGGAAGAAGCCGTTATTCAGATAAAGAGTACCTGTGGTGGGGTGAACTGCTAAGTCTTTGTAGGACCAGGGTAACAGGGATGAGTCTCTGTGGGATGCAACTCTTTTCTTACCCCAGGACAGTGGACCCCAAAAGGGATAATGGCTGTGGCAGAGTTGGTTGCTCCCTGCTAGATGAGGTTGACTCAGGGTGAAGCACCGCCAGGTAGCCTACTCTTCCTTTTGGCCCACCCCTCTTGACGCCTTTCAGAACAGTAGCCAGGGGGAAATGAGTCAGTTTGCTGCTGGCTCTGAGCAAGATAGGAGCTCTGTTCTAGCAGGGTCACACACGGAGCTCTCCAAGGTCCTGAGCCACAATTCAGGAAGCAGGCTGGCTGAACCTGAACTTGATGCGAATTTTGGGCTATATGAAAACTAACCACCTTTTTGTCAACCTTAATAAACCATCACCGAAGTAACAGGCCACCGGTGTTTGGAGGCCATGG
>QEPC01003620.1:829305-844452 GCA_003113815.1 Sphenodon punctatus | reverse complement strand
CCCAGGCAGTTTGCCAGCATTGCTGGCACTACTAGCTTCTCCATCTTCTCCCTGGGAGGAGTCCTGGCCAGCCAGTTGTAAACAGTGGGGGTTAGATCCCCACCACAACCACTAGGAGGCAGACTTTTGATTTTAGCTGGAGCATGTTCAGAGGGGATCTAGCCCCTGTACTCCAGTTCTTTGTTTGCCTCCACACCAACAGGACGTAGGCTAGGCAGCCTCCATCTAGAACAGAGTTTTTCTTCCAACTGCTTCAACTTAGATGGGGACTGAGAGCCCTCTCCTTGGTGCTGGGGAGGGAGCACTCCCTCAACGTTCACTGTCTTCCCCAGGAAGAGTTACTTTTGGAGGGCACTACTTTTTCCACCAGAGGGGAAAGAGGGGAGGTCCGGGCACAAACGGGCCTCCAACGAGAGGGAGTTCCACAGCTGAGGTGCGGTCACTGAGAACGCCCTTTCCGCCATCGCCACCCGGCATACCCGGTGCACTTCGAGCTGAGCGCCCCCAGCCGACCACAGGGGTCGCAAAATAACCTGAGGTCTGAGGTGGTCTCGCAGGTAACCAGGACCCAAACCGTTTAGGGCTTTGTAGGTCATAACCAGCACCTTGAATTGGGCCCGGAAGACAATAGGCAGCCAGTGCAGAGTATGGAGCACTGGTGTAATGTGCTCACGATGGCCCGTTCCCATCAGGAGATGGGCCGTCGCATTCTGCACCAGCTACAACCGCCAGACTGTCGTTTATAGCTGACTTCTCCACTGACCTCCTATCCTGGGCAACTAGAATAGCAGCCTCTAATGTAGCTGCTTGTCGTCACTTGTAATTCAGATCATGGAAGTGAGACAACACGGCTAAGAACACCCTGGAGGTAGGGGGCCTTCCAGGAAGAAAAGCTTTTGACAGCCTGCTTAGATAAGGTTTTAGCCAATGCCTCTGATAAATCCAAGAAGCAAACATTACAGAGCCTGGGGATCCCTAACAAGCCATTTCGTCGCTTCAATACTCTCATAAAAGTCTACTCCCAAAAACACAAGCACCGCTAGTATAGACAGAAGGGAACAGGAGGGCCAAGACCCAAGCATGGCAGGGACATCCCTTGCCCTAAGCCTGATGCATGACTACAACCCTCAAACCCCTCAGGAACCCCAAGCCTTAGGGGGAAGATTGCAACTATTTGCAAAGCAATGGCAGGTTGCATCTTCAGACAAGTGGGTTCTTCGCATGATCCAGAGGGGATACTGCATCAAATTTTACCACTCTCCTCTAACCTCTTTCTGTGTCTCTCCAGCATCTCCCAATCCAGTGAAATTCTCAGTCATGCAGAAGGAGATTCACAGACCCCACGCCATTCAAGCCATAGACCCAGTACCTCCCGAAGAAAGAGGATTCGGGCTGTACTCCATACTATTCCTGGTCTCAAAAAAGTTGGACAAGTGACGCGCAGTACTGGACCTCAACAACGTAAGTCAAGTCATAAGGATCCAGAAGTTCAAGATGGAGACTCTTCAGTCCATCCATCTCGCAATAACCAAGGACGAATGACTGACCTCCCTCGAC
Source organism: Sphenodon punctatus (assembly GCA_003113815.1). Lineage (NCBI taxonomy): Eukaryota > Metazoa > Chordata > Lepidosauria > Sphenodontia > Sphenodontidae > Sphenodon > Sphenodon punctatus. The sequence goes on along the minus strand of QEPC01003620.1, from coordinate 842,895 downwards.
CTCAAGGAAGCCTATCTGCATATTCCCATTCTACCATCACACAGACGGTGGCTCAGGTTCACATACGCCCAACAACATTGGCAGTACACAGCGCTGCCCTTAGGACTCACCACCTCCCTGAGGAAGTTCACCAAAGTACTGATCCCACTCATCACACTCTTCGAAGAGAAGGGATCAGGCTCCACCCACACCTCCTTATCAGGTTGCCATCCAAGGCCAGAGCCCAGGCGGATGTCCACAGGACAATACAATACAGTATCTCCAGGACCTTGGCTTCATCATCAACCTGGAAAGAGCCACCTTGTTCCATCTCAATCCCTCGAGCACTTGAGGGCTATCCTGAACACCAAGCTGTTCAGAGTATTCCTCACCGCACAGAACCAAAAGAAGCTGAGGTCCTTGGCCCATCAAATCTCTCAACAGCACAGAGCCTGGCTCAAGTCACTGGCAAGCCTCCTCAGCCTCATGATTTCCTGTCTAGGGACCTTGCAAGGGGCAAGATGCCACGCCAGACCCCTTCAGCGCTTCCTTCGCTCCTGGCAGGACAACATCACAGACCACATGAACCCCTGGATCGAGTTTCCAGTTCAAACAGTCCCTCCACTGGTGGATGGACAAACACAGGTTCGAGAAGGGAGTCCCATTGTCGGACCCAGACAGGGTCTTGCTCACAACAGAGCGAGTCTAGTAGAGTGGGGAGCCCATGCGCAACACAGCTCGGTACAAGGCAAGTGGCTACCATGGGAGCGTAAATACCATATAAACTGGTGGCGCTTCAGGCCATCTACCTGGCGCTAAGAGGCCTGTCCTCATCTCTACAGAGCAAACACGTACTCGTCTACATGAACAACACGGATCCTGCTCTGAGTCCCTGTATCACCAGGCCTCTCTCTTGATCTTCTGGACAGAATGCAACCTAAGCTCCATGACAGCAGTTCATATCAAAGGGATAACCAACATACAGGCAGACTGGCTGAGCCGTCAGATGAGCGACCTGGAGGAGTTGTCATTAAACTACAAGGCATTCCAGATGATCATCCGAGATTTTGGCCACGTGCTGGACACGTTCACCATAGCAAACAACACAAAGACTCCACTCTTTGTACCCAGGTCCCAAGACCATCATGCTGTGACATTCGACGCGCTTAAACACCCACTGCCCTCGAGGCCTGCCGTACACCTTTCCTCCATTCCTGCTCCTCAGCAAGACCATGGCAAAGATCACAAGAGAACGGGCAACCAGTATCATAATTGCCCCTTCTGGCCAAGGCGCCCGTGGTTCACGATCTGCAACACCTGAGCACAGCGCTCCCACTCCATCTTCCAGAAGACCCTGACCTCCTGGCACAGGGCCCTCTTCGACAACCCAGGCCTGCTGGAACTAACAACCACGATATTGAACTGTGAGCCCTGAGAAAACTGGGCTACTGCAACCAGGTCCTCGGCACTATGCTTCAGTTCAGATGGCCAGCCACCAAAAACGCATTTACCAGGGAACCTGGGCTGCTTTCGCACAGTGGTGCAATCACAGGGACATTAGACCTTCCAAGGCTCCTTTTAGAGTAGCCTTACAATTCCTTCAGGAAGGGCTGGGTAAGGGGTTGAAGCCCAACACTCCTCAGCAGCAGGTAGCAGTGTTGAACACTGTACTTAGCACAGTGCAGGTGGTAAGACTAGCTAAGCACCCACACGTGGTCCGCTTCCTAAGGACTGCGAGAGTTCTCTCCCCTCCTGTAGTGCACTGTTTCCGATCCTGGAACCTAAATCTAGTCATGAGGGACCTGCCGAAGGTCCCGTTTGAGCCCCTCAGAAAAGTCTCACTCTACTATCTCTCCCTAAAACTGGCTTTTCCTAGTAGGGATCACATCAGCTCAGTGGTCTCTGAACTGAGTGCCCTTTCTGTCGACCCTGGCTTATGCTCATTCAAAGAGTTCTCTGTGACTCTCCGCCTTGACCCAGCCTTCTGCCCCAAGGTGGATACCCGATTTCATAGGAAACGGGACATCTTCCTGCCCTCCTTCTGCCCCAACTTGTCCCATCCCCACTAACGGGTCTGGCATAACCTCGATGTGAGGAGGGCTCTCCTCATCTACATTGACAGGCCCTCCTCCTTCCATAGGCCCTTGGCCCTGTTCAGGGCCTACAGCCTTCAACGACGGGGCCTCAGATTGATCAAAGCTGTAATTGTGCGCTGGAAGTCTCTTTGCATAGTTGAAACATACAAGCCGGAGAACAAATCACTGCCTCAGAAGGTGTTTGTACACTCCTTAAGAGAAGCGACCACCTCCCAGGCCTTTCACAATGCAGTCTTCTATGGGGAAATATACTGTACAGCCACCTTGTCACCAGTACATACCTTCACCAAGCACTATAAAATTCCCCTGCATGGTTCGGCTGATGCAGCCTTTGGGAAGAGGGTGCTCCAGGTGGTTCTGTAACTGACGCCTCGGGGCCATATCTGCTGGACACCGATACTACTTCTCTCCCCCCACCCTGTTACTCTATACTGGGACACCACTATGGAACGTCCTCACTGCTTACATCTGGCTGGCCAGGAGGACTCCCAGGGAGAAAGGAAAATTGGGTTCTTACCTGGTGAATTTTCCTTCTACTGGGAGTCCTCCTGGCTGGCCAGTTCCCACCCGGAGTGAGAGAGAACTCTGGGTGGTGGACTGGAGCGATCCACAGATACAAGTTATGGGCACCAGTTTTGCCCCTCCACTTTTCTGGCCCACTGCAGGGTGGAGGGCCAGGGGTCCCTTCTTTACCCGTCTAGTTCAGTTTTCCTTTTTACAGGACCCTCATGGGCCTTAGAGTTGAGTTTTAGAACTTAAGGTTAACGCTAGTCAGAACTTTAGAACGACTGGAGTACAGGGGCTAGATCCCCTCTGAGCATGCTCTAGCTAAAATCAGAGGTCTGCCTCCTAGTGGTTGTGGTGGGGGTCTCACCCCCACTGTTTACAACTGGCCGGCCAGGAGCACTCCCAGAAAGAAAATTCATCTGGTAAGAACCCAATTTTCCATTCTGAGAAAAAGGAATACCTTTTATGTGGAGGGAACCTAACTCAGTAAGAATTGTTCCAGGTTAATTTCTTCCCTGGCAAACTCTCCAGATTTCTGGCTGAAGGAACGTTGTTTGAAACGTACCTGAAATTTTCATGTTTTCGTGTTGGGTATGATTTGGACACCTGGTTTAGCTCTCATGCAGCACCTTGCTGCAGGCTCAATGTTAGACCTACCTCCAACACTGACTGGTGGCATATCAACTCCCCAGTGTGTTTAGGTTGATATTGTCTTACTGCAAAATCTAGTTTGCTCCAAGTATCACTAGTTCATTCCAAGTGTACAGTAAATTAGTTGTTGGAATGCTTTATTAAGGTAGCATCTTTAAGTTTTATTCCTTCTAAACCTTGCTTGTGACATTGTAGGCAGACAGCTTTCAGACTTCTGGATCTCGAGAACAACTGCAAATAGTTGTTCAGAAGGATGTTGACTGTGGCCCTCTGACAGAGTCAGAGCTGATGACTTACACATTGTTCCAGGAAAAGAACATGTCTTTGGTAAGTTATTTTCTTAATAAATGAGTGTGCAGTTTGTTTAAAACACAGTTGACGTAATACAAGTATATGGACTGCAAAATTTCAGCATGTAGATTCTTCAGAGCAGCAGGTCCCAAACTTCTTTCTTGCCTGGTTTGCATTTTGAGACTTAAATATGATACAATGACCCCGGGCAGCAACAAAGATGCAGAATATATCACATATCAGTTGGGATTGTGACCTCATCTGCACATGGCGGAACCCCAATTTATATTTATTAATAAAATTGATATGCTGCCCCCTCCTGCTAAACGCATCTCAGGGCGGCTAACGATATTTTAAAATACATATTAAAATAGACAACAAAACAAAATTTAAGGACACAAGCCATAGTTTGGGACCTTGGTTTTAGGGGGGTGGGGGAGGCATGTTCATGTACCTGCTGCTTCTCTTATAATTTATTATTATTTATATAGCACCAGCAATGTAATTGACACTATACAATCATTAATTAGAGACAGGTAAGGACCTGTCTCTAATTAATGATGATGGAGTCTGAGGGGCTTACAGTCCAGGAAAGTCAAGGAAGGGGAAACGAGAGAGAAAGTGGAACAAAAGGAAAGAAAGGAATACATTCATTAAGTTGATCAGTTGCAGGTTCATGTGCTTAGTTTACTTCAAATCAAATCAGATTTTATTTATTGTACAGCCCAAGGCTATTACAATATAGGGTATATAACATCACCATAATTTTTTTTTAAAAAAAAAAAAGTAAAATACAATACACTATTCAAAAGGTGCTAACCAAAGATAATATACATATACATCCCATATCACTCCAGGCTGCCCAAGCGAGATTTCCTAATCAGCATATAAATATGGCAGAATTTAGCTACAGCTCTAGACACCTCCGAATCTACATGGGTGAGAAATTCCCTTACCAAGACCCTTAGATCTCGGGAGCCTATAATAAACGTACCTAGAAGCTCTCGTCTAGGGCCACTAAGAGCAGTACAGTGAAGGAGGACATGATCTCTAGAGTCCAATTCCTGTAAATCACATAACTGACATAACCTTTTATGTCTGGGGACACCCTTTATAGCACCCTGCTAATAAGGCTGAAGGGTAAACATTACACCTGAAACAGGTGAAAGCTCTCCTATGGCCAGAATCTAGCCAAGAATATAAATAGCTGGCACCCACGCAAGAGGGACTAGGGACCTGATATTCTGGGGCCACTGCCTGAGCAGAAAGCATAGCCCTCTCATTTTGGAGTTCCTGGTCCAACAGTCTCTTCCATATCAAGGAGAGAGAACCAGCAGGACCCACATGCCTTAAGGAGTCGCATGAGAACCCCAGGAGATTGATTTCAGTCTCCACCGCACGTGTCCAAGAGCTATGTAGCCCCTCAGCAACCACCCGTGCCAAAAGGGAAGCATCCTGAGGTGGAAATAAATGGCCCCTCACCCAGTATTTCAAAAGCAGCTGTAGAGCCCTAGTCCTAACAGTGACGCTCGAAGTCTCCAACCTCAAAATCACCTGCGGGGTTCCCCTAGGGACCCCCAGGACAGAGCGTAATAGTCGATTTTGCAAGGGTTCCAACCTAGATAAAAATAAGAGGCCCCAGACAGGGAAAGCATAGAGACATTGGGTAATAGCTTTGGCTCTGAAGAGCTGCAAAGCCGGCAGTACTAATCTCCCCCCGCCATTGAAAAAATGACCGAGGATAGCGGCCAAAGTTCTTCTAGCCTGCACCACTGCCGCCTCCCAATGAGATTCCCAACTCAGAGAGGAGGAGAGAATAACGCCCAAATATTTGAATGTCTTCACCTGCTCTATCACATTATCACCAATTGCTCAATGATGCACTGTTTTAGCCCCTCGCAGACACATTACCATAACTTTAGTTTTTGCAAAATTAATTCGGAGATCTTCCCTGGCACAATATTCCCCGAATCTATGTAGTACTCTCCTAAGTCCCACCACAGTCTGGGAAAGCAAGACCTTGTCATCGGCGTACAGAAGAGCTGGAATCCTTCTGTCGCCTATCCGAGGAGCATGGGTATCTATGGACTTCAAAAAGGAGATCATATCATTTTTAAAAAGATTGAATAGAACTGGGGTCAAAAGGCAACTCTGCCTAACACCACGGTGGACAGGGACTGCCTTAGAGCGCACTTGGCCAGGCGCTAAACGTATGCGAATTTGGTTATTACAGTGCAGTTTAATAAGCAAATAAATTAACAGTGGGTCCATTGCCATAGCTCTAAGTTTAAGCCATAGTCTTTTCCCTATTAACTGAGTCGAAGGCCATGCTGAGGTCGATGAAGCCTAAGTAAAATTTACCCTGACGGACTACATATCTGCCAGCAAGGAGAGAGAGAGAACAAAAATCTGGTCCAAAGTGGACTTCCCATTTTGGAAACTAACTTGCTCAGGCTCCAACAAATTGTTTTCCCCCAGCCAGAGCAACACTTTCTCCAGCAGATATCTAGCATAAAGCTTTCCTACAATGCTAAGCAGACATATGGGACGATAGTTCCTGGGGAGGGCAGGATCGCCCTTCTTGAAAACTGGCACTACTATGCCACTTAGCCAGGATTTTGGAATCTGCCCCGATTCATTAATTGCAGAAAAGAGAGGGGCCAAAAAGCTAGCCCACCATTCAGGTTCGGACTTCAGTAACTCAGGGGGAATGAAGTCCTCACCAGGGGCTTTCCCTGGCCGTAGCTTGGTAATAAATAGCAAAACCTCCTCTTTAGAAACTGGAGGCCACATAGGGAAACAACCCCATGGTGGAAGGCTAACCAAGTCACCTGTGGACAAGGCAAAGATGTTCTTATAGAAATCCACCCAAACCTCTGGGGGAATTGCCTGTTCATTCCCAACACCTCTAGCCGGACGAATAAGCTCCCAGAAACGTTTTTGATCACTCTGGGTCGCAGCCTTAAATAGCTGTGCCCATCTCAGTTTCTGGGAGGTCAGTCTTTTTGCCCCTACCAGGAGACAGTAATCTCTCCTGGTAGTCTGCAGGACTCTCCTGAGGGGCAAAGATGGGTCTTTCTTCACCCTTTTGCCCAGCCGTCGTAACTTGGCTCTCATGATCCGGCAGTCCCTATCAAACCAAGAAGGATATTTCGGCAGCCTAGAGCCCTTAGGTCCCCTAATCGATAAAAGGGGGAATAACAAAGTCATTAGGCCATCAAAGGCCGCAAGATGATCACCATCCGCAGCTATGATCCTACCGAGAAGTTCCTTTACCATGTCCCCTCGAATAAGCTCACCAAATGCCAATCTAAGGTCATCAGACCACTTAGCATATAAGAATCCTGCCTCTTCTTCCTCAGCTGGATCCCCGAGCCTCACCTTTTTTAAAAACAGGTCTACTAATAGCAGCACAATCGGGAGGTGGTTGGTATCAAATTTTGAAAGTACAAAAAAATCCAGAACATTAGGGAAAAAAAGGTCCGATAGCAAAAAATAATAAATAATGCTAGAACCCTGGGCTGAGTGAAACGTAAAATCCCCATTGGGGTCCCCTCTAGTACAGCCGTTTATCACCATCAGCCCTGACTCCAACAAGAACTTCTCTAGACAACCAGCACCTGGGCTAATTATATTATCTCTAGAGGAACGGGAACAGAAAAAATATCCAGTATCGTCAAGTCTAGGTAAATTCTGTGACAGGGATGGCTTCCCCAATCTGATATTGAAGTCACCTCCCAGAAGTATGGTAACCCCTGGATAGGAGCTATAGGCTGCATCTAGTATTCCACCAGTTTTTGGCCAGAAAAAACGGGGATGAAGGGGGAGGAAGATACACATTCCCCACCAACAATTCCAGCCCAGAGGGGAACTGGCAGTGAAACAAGGCAAAGTATGACTCCACAGAATCACACAACGTGACCTTAGCACGACAAGCCACAGAAACAAGAAGATTAAGTCCCCCACTAGTCCGGCCAGGGCAATCAGAGGAGGTAGCTTTAGAGCAGAATACTGAAAACCCCTTACAGGCAAAATCGGATAAAGCCCTTGTTTCCTGTAATAGTATAAGACTATAATCAGCCAAAACCCGAAAAAAATCAACATCCCGACAACGAGACTTCCACCCGGAGATGTTCCAACTAAGGAGCTTATAATCAGGGGGCCCCAATGCAAATTGTCATTTGCCAGATAGAGTATGGGGCTCCACTGGCTGAACAGCACTCCCCTTGTCTCCGTCTCCACTCATCAGGGAGTGGGCCTTTTGGGGAACAGTGCTGTCGGGAAGCTGTAACGGGACTAGTTCTAAAACAATAACTAAAATAGCTCGGTCAGAGTGGGGATACTTTGCCTCTCTCCCTATATCTACTGGAGGTTCATCCAAAGTCGGCACAATTAAGGGGGTAGATGACCCCCGCAAAGGAGTTGCCCCTAAGGGCAAGATGGACTCATAGGCACATAATTGATGGGTAATAGAACCATAATTAGCTCTAGACTCCACACCACTACCAACTTCTATCAACAAAGAGGACTTCAAAGGATGAAGAGGGGACAAAACATTCTTAACCGCCGCCGTTGATCTTTTATCAGAGGTGGGGGAGGAACAAAAGAACCTCCTCCGTGCTTTAAAATCACAAGTTTTTTCGAAAGAGATCCAAACCTATCCCAAAGGGGTCTCTGCCCTCCTAATGTAAGTGCTTGGATAGGGGCAGTACAAGGGGGGGTCCAACCCCAAAGACCTAGAGGGGACCGACCCCAGGGTCAGGGGTTCAACTTCCATACTCCTCCCTCCCCCCCGCCTGAACAACAGCTCTCTAATAAGGGCAATGGGGGCCCGGAACTCGGGCCCCTAAAGAAAGACTGAGTCACAGAAGTCTGACAGCAGGGGGTTGAGCCTATGGCCCTATGCTGGGCTAAAATCATAGGGCAGGGGGCACTACCTATACCTCCCTCCCCAACACAGCCACCCATCTCTTGATGTAACAAAGGTCCTAAAAGAGGGCGCCCAGTGGAGGGTAACTCCGCATTAGATGGAACTTTAATACTAGGCACTTGATGGACATCAGACCCAGTCTGCACAACCTCAGTCCCCTGAGTTAAAGGAGCACTCTTTGCCATAAGGAACCGATCTGCATCGATCTGGAATGCTCTAGAGACAAAGACTGCTTAGGAGAATTAGGAGAATCAAAAAGGATATTCACCATCCGTCGGTCCTTAGAACTAGCAATAATATCAATTGATATGATATTCCGTCTAGTGATGGGCTGATGTATTAAAAATTGCAAATGTTCTGCGGCATCAAGTGGCGTACTCCAAAAGGGAAAACAATCTTTGGCCAGAGGAAGAATTGTAAAAATCAAATTACAGGAGGAGGCCCTAAAAGGAACTACTGTACCTGAATCCGGTAAGCTAAAGCTTCCAGGGCCATTTAAGGTGTCTCATTGATCTCAAGGGTACAGCTGCATTAGACAGCCCTAGGCCACTAGTAGGGCCTTTTAGACCAGGGCTAGAGGCCAACTTCCCCGGTCTTCTCGTGAGGGAATTAGCGCCGTTCAGGCCAGGGTTAGCAATATTACTCACATTCCCACCCACTAGCCCCGGCCTATCCATAATTTGAGCATCTCGATGGAAATTTAGGTTCAAAGCATCTACTTTATCATTCAAATAATTCAGCTGCCTAAACATAAATTGCAGCATTTCGGTCGTTAGAACAACATGTTTAGAGAGGAAGCTTGATAGTCCAACCTCCTCCCCAACAACTGCCCGCTGCTCGTTAGAAGATGGCCACACATCTGCAGCCAAAGATCTTTCCACAGGGGCAGATGGGGTAAGCAAATCCCCAGAGCCCAGCAGTGTATGCAAGGAGGGTAGTGCTGAGGTCCTGCTCCCAGTAGATAGAACTGTTAAGGCACTAGCCCTCCCAGCAGGCAAATCTGTGTGGGCACCCCCAAAAAAACTCTCCATGCTCCTTTGCTTTGGCATTTTAATCGGGGTGGGGGGGGGGAGGAAATAGCAGCCTCTGCCCTGGTACGTTTAACTTTCTTCATGCCCACCGATAGCTATTAGGGCGAAAGGAACCTGGTGCACCTGGCCCGCGCCTAAGGCCACGCGCACAAGGGCGCGCCCTTGCAGCCCTTAGGCACGCGGCGCACGCGTATGGCACTAGCCGCAGGCAAGCTGCCTCCTTTTCACAATGTGCCCCAAGAGTCACAGGTGTTCTCAATCGTGCTCCCCGCCGCGTAGAATCAGGCTGCCTCTCCCAAACATCCCATTCACCACAAGCCCCTTGCTCCACAGAACAGGTGTCAGCACTGGACCTGCAATGGAGCTGACAAACAGCAAAGGCTCCTGGCTGGCTCAGGCCCGATCTCCCTCGCTCCTCCGCTTAGTTTAGTTACAAGTGAGAAGAGGACCCTGAGTGTGAAAATATGGAAGAGGGGGCATTGGCAAATTTTTTTACACTACTGATCAAATGTTATTTTGAAACACAAAATCCCTGTCCTCTGTCCACCATTAGAACATGGTTGCCGAACAAGTAGGTTCAGGTGTATTCCAATCCTATACTGAGCTATCGTGTTTCAATGCCAATCCAGTACCATTCTGGCACTTCAAATACCACATTCTAATCCATCCATTGTTTGTTCATCTGCAGCATTTTAAAATTTATTTATTTTTGCTGCAGAACTGTAGGTCATTTCTGCTGGATTTATCTCCAGGTATAAGCAGCAGAAGTCTTCTGCCTGTCTGTTACGTTAGGACACTGTGCAACACAAGTAATAGTGCAAGTTTAGGTGCCTGGTGCTCAGTTCTGTGAGAGGTGTCTAAATAAAACTTTTCATGTGTACTCCCATGCAATAATAAAATGGCTTGAAAAGAGCCCATAGGAAACTTGTTGTAGAATGAAAAATGAATATTGGAATTCAAAAGTCTTTGTTCTTATTTATTTTATTTATTTCAATTTGTTATCCCACACCTCCCTAAAAAGGCTCAGGGTGGCTTACAAGTAAAATATAAACATAACATAAAATATATATGAAAGCATATTAAACGGTCCATAAAACATAGTAAAAGACAAAAACAACCCATGCCTCCAATTCCCACATAACCCACCCAATACCTCCTCCCCATGTCCAACATCCAACCTTCCCTCACAACCCTATCCCAAACACCAAACACTCATCCCTTATCCCTGCCCACCAAATACCTTTACAAACAAAAAGGTCTTACACTGCCTCCGGAAGACACTCCAGTTCGGGCTCAAAGGAACCTCTGGGGGAGGGGAATTCCAGAACACTGGAGCAGCAACCAAGAACACCTTCCTGCGAGTCCTCGTCGTCTGAACAAGACTAACAGACGATAACCACAGGGACGCGCTCCCAGCTGATCACAGGGGCCGCAGTGAGGCATGGAAGGACAGGCGGTCTCTCAGATATGTGGGGCCCAGATCATTTAGGACTTTAAAGGTCAAAACTAACACATTGAATTGTGCCTGGAAAGCTATAGGGAGCCAGTGCAGACTACAGAGCACCGGTGTAATGTGCTCCCAGTGCCTCACCTCCATAAGGAGGCGAGCCGCCACATTCTGCATTAGCTGTAGCTTCCAAGCAGTCAGCAGGGGCAGCCCCACGTCGAGTGCGTTGCAGTAATCTAGCCTAGGGGCAATGAGAGTATGGATGACAGTTTCCAGATCTGAATCAGAAAGAAAAGGCCGCAGCCTCCTCACCAGATGGAGTTGGTGAAAAGCACTCCTGAACAGCGCCCCAATCTGACAATCTAGGCGCAGCAAGAGGTCCAGAAACACTCCAAGGCTGCAGACCTAATTGACGCGAGGGGGCTGGACTCTATCAATAAGAGGAGGTTTTTGTTGGGTTTTTTTTGTTTTTTTTATTACAAACATTCAAAACTTTTTTGAAAGTGTATTACACATTGTATTTTTTGTTCGTTGTTATGTGAAATTTGACCCATATGGGTCGTAAATAAATTCTTATCTTATCTTAAGAGGAGTTCCAATCCCCTCCAGGCCACAAGGCTGACCAACCATCATCACGTCAGTCTTGTCTGGATTCAGCTTCAGTCAGCTCACCCTCATCCGGTCCCCAACAGCAGCCAGGCATCGGGTAAGCATCGAGACTGCAGGGCCTGGATCGGATGAAAAAGAGAGGTAGAGCTGGGTGTCCTCAGCATACTGGTGGCACTTCACCCCAAACCTCTGAATGACCTCGTTCAGTGGCCTCATTATACATGTTGAACAAGAGGGGAGGCAGAATGGAACCCTGCGGAAACCCACAGGGGAGGTCCCGAGAAGATGACGAGCAATTGCTCATCACCACTCTGGGACTTCCCTGACAGGAAGGAGCAGAACCACTTGAGCAGTCCCATGCACCCCCAGCGAGTCCCACAGTCGTGTCAACAACACCTCGTGATCAACTGTATCAAAGGCCGCCAAAAGATCTAACAGGATCAACAGGGCAGAATTCCTCTTGTCAATCTCCAGGTGCAAGTCATCGACCAAGGCTACAAGCGCAGTCTCGATGCCATACCCAGGGTGAAAGCCCGACTGAAATGGGTCCAGAAATCCAATGATACTGAGATGAGCCTGGAGCTGTCAGTCAACCACCCATTCAGTAACCTTCCCTAAAACACAGTAAAAGACAAAAACAACCCATGCCTCAAACTCCCACATAATCCACCCAATACCTCCTCCCCATGTTAGGTTAGAGGGAAGGTTAGAGACAGGCCAATAGCTTGGCGGGAAATCGGTGTCCAAAGATGCCTTCTGAAGCAGGGGCCGAACAACTGCAGTTTTAAGAATGTCCAACACCCTGCCCTCCCGAAGGGAGGCGTTGACAATCCCAGCCAGCAACAGCCTCATCATCTCCCAGCTAGCTTTCGCCAACCAGAACTAGTAAAGATCTAATTCACAACTGGTTGTCCTCACCGCCCCAAGCAGCTTCCCCACGTTGGTGGGTGATACCGTTTGAAACTGATCCAAACAAACCAGACAAAACTGAGCTTCCATAACCTCAAACTCTGATTCTGCAGGTAAAATAGCAGCACCCAAGTCATGGTGAATATGAGCGATTTTTGTCTGCCAAGTAATTAATAAAAATGTCATAGCGAGCATTCGATGGCTCCATTTCCGGCCAGAGGCAGACCGGATTTACCATGCCCCTCACCACCTGGAACAGTTCCTCTGGACAAGACTTTGCAGACGCTATGAGAGCAGGGAAGAAAGCTTATTGCAACCTGATTTTAGCAATGCTGCACAAGTCCTTAAAGACATAACATCAGATAGTTTCACACAGTAGTATTTTATTTTTTTTACATTAAATATATACGTTACCCATCTCCAGAGGACGACTTGGGATGGCTTGCAATAAATGAAAAACAGAATATCAAAACATACAAGCACCTCAAACGCACAAACCATGACTGGTCTCCCCACGTTCCCTTACCTCGTTTCACACACAAAAAAAACTCCCCTGCCTATCTGCCCTTTTCACAAGGGGCTATGAGCAAAAAAACCCACCCCATTCTCCCCATGTCTGTACCCTCCTTCCCAAAAGAGTGTTGGGACATAAACCCTGCCCCTCCAAAACACACACATCCCTTCTCCTTCCCCACCCCTAACCTAAAAATGCAAAGATAATACTCTTCATAATCTGGGCATACTCATGGAGCTTAGGAATTTTATGGACTTTTTTGCATTTAAACGGAAATCTTGCTTTTATAGCAGAGAGAGATCCTCGGATGTTAGAGCCAATGTGGTGGTTCTTCTAAAAAGAACAAGACTTCAAGAGTTGTGCCCCACAGCTGTGTGGCATGCAGCTCTGTGTATCAGCATGCAAAGAGTAGGCGGTGTGGGCCATGGGCTCCACCAGGGGTGGCTGGTGGATTTTGATGTTGGAGGGGCACTGGGGCAGTAAGGCCGGCGGGCCTAAGGCCGGCAGAACCAGGGGGACGGTAGGCCAGTGGCATGGCATAACCCAGCAGCAAGGAGTTCCCAGGGTTAACATTGGATGGAAGAAAACACAGTCTACATGCACATCAAGCTTAAAATAAATAATTT
>QEPC01003620.1:770574-822792 GCA_003113815.1 Sphenodon punctatus | reverse complement strand
GGGCTGCACCACCACCAGGCCCAGAGCGGGAACCGCCACCGCAAGGGCGAGAAATGAAACCGCGGCCAAGGACAGAGCTGAAGAAGCAGCAGAGAGGGAAAGCGAAACGGAGCTTCCCGCCCCTCCCCCGCTCACACAACCAGCGCCGGCCGCCCAGCCTCAGCAGGAATCCCTCGAAGAGGAGGATGATTTTCAGGAGGTGGCATCAGCTGCCTCCTCCCAAGTAAGGGGAAATCCTCCTGACCCTTTCCAGCAGGCCCAGCTGGAGGCCGTCAGGGCCATGATGGGGGCGCTCTCTCGCATAGAGAGCAACCAGAAGCGTGCCCGCAAACGGCCCTCTGCCGCTAAAGCCCCCCCCCCCAAGGGTCCTTTCAAGGGAACATCCCAAGCTGCAGGGAAGGGCAAGCATAGGGGCCCCCCTAAGAAACTGGCATCCCTTGCAGAATTGTTGGGCTCCTCCTCCGGAGAGCAGGGTTCCTCTCATGAGGAAGGGGAATTCACAGGGGAGGACTCGGAGTCAGAACCCCCCCAGCCAAAAAGACTCGTCCCCATCGCAAGGGATCTGAACACGCCGCCCTGCCCTCATCACAAGAGGAGTCGGAAGCCGGCTTCTCCATGGCCTCCCATCCCTCCCGGGAGGAGACAGGCCAGGATTGGGAAGTAATCCTTTCAAAGGGCCACAAGGACCTGGGCAGGGAGCTGCCCCACGACCAAGGCCCTAAGCTAATCAGAAGGGCTGAAAGAGTCCTCAGAGTCACTCCTAGAGCCCCCCAAAAGAGGGAGTCGGACTCCTCCTCGGAAGGCGAGGAGGACTCAGATAGGGATTACATCCCCAAACTGCACCCTAGCTCTGCCAGAGCCTCACTAGATAAGGCCTTTGAAAAAATCATTAAGGCCCAGTGGAAAAACCCCACTAAGTCTTCCAAGCTTTCCAGGCCTCAACAGACCCTGTACACCTTTAATAAGCACAGCAGGCTAGTTTTTGACCTCCCTCAGGTGGATGCCGCAGCGGCAGCCCTGGCCCACCAGTCAGTCTTCCCTGCAGAGGGCAACTTCCTGCCTAAAGATCTAACCGACAAGGGTCTAGAGATCGGCCTAAAGAAAAACTACGAGGCCCTGGCCAACGTCCTCCGTATGGCCACTGCCACTTCTTACGTAGCCAGGGCTGTCATGAAGTGGTTTAAAATGGGCAAGAACCCCAAGCTCTCCTCTTCGCAGTTCCGGAAACTCGCCACGAACGTTACCTTGGCACAAGCATTCCTCATGGATTCATCCATGGACATACTCACCTGGACTGTTAAGGGAATGGTGGCGAATGTAGCAGCCAGGTGGAGACTGTGGCTTTGCTCCTGGCGCGCAGATCCGCACGCCAAAAACCTGTTAGTCAACAGCACCTTCAGAGGGGGTAAGCTGTTCGGGACTGCCCTGGACAAGGCCCTAGCGGAGGCCTCCAATAAGGATAAAAAGCACACCCTCAACCAGGTTCAAACTTTCAAGAACCCCTTTCGTTCCTTCAGTAGATTCCAGCAGGACAACAGGCGCTCCCAGTATGACCCACAGACCTCTTGGAACCCCTCCTACCGTGCTAGACACCAGAAACACAGAGGGGCCAAGACCAACAGACCGTCGACTCAACACCAGTTGGCACGCCGCCCCGGGTCCCCCCAAAGACGGCAGAACTCCTGACTATTCAGCATCTTCCTGCCACGTCTCGCTGAAGCTCGGCACCCGTCTCCTCGCATTCGCACCAAGGTGGGTTCATGCGACATCGGACGCTTGGGTCATCGACACCATTACAAGGGGCTACTCCATAGAATTGAAGTACACCCCCTGAGACAACTTCAGGGTATCCCCTCGATCTCACAACCGCACCAAACACAAGGCCATGCGGTCCAAAATCACCAGGCTTCAATGCATGGGGGCCTTGGAGAGAGTCCCCTGGCACGAACAGGGTACAGGGATCTACTCCATTCTCTTCCTAGTGCAGAAGAGATCGGGAAATTGGAGAGCTGTTCTCGATTTGAAGTGCCTCAACAAGGCAGTTCGCAAGCAGCGCTTCAAGATGGAGACCTTCTCCTCCATATCTCTAGCTATTGCACAGGGAGACTGGCTAGCCTCCCTAGATTTACAGGATGCCTACCTGCATGTTCCCATTCGACCCGCTCACAGACGATGGCTCCGGTTCTATTACAACGGCCAGCACTGGCAATACCGAGCCCTCCCGTTCAGCCTGGGGTCAGCACCACGCATCTTCACCAAACTTCTGGTGCCGCTCATAGCGAACCTCAGGCTCGAGGGAATAGCCGTCTACCCCTACCTCGACGATCTTCTCGTCAAGGCGCCATCTCGCCGACTTGCACAGGCTCATCTGACCCGCACCAGGTCTTACCTCGAAACCCACGGGTTTGTAATAAATGTGGGGAAATGTCATCTGCACCCGACACAACGCCTGGAGCATCTTGGAGTAGTATTCGACACCCTCCAGGGCCGGATATTCATCCCTCATCAGCGTCAGGTCAAACTACGCAACCTCATCGCGAAAATTCGATGGCGTCCTCTGGTACCCCTCCACACCCTGGCATCTCTCTTGGGACTGATGGTTTTGTGCATACGCTACCTCCACTGGGCCCGGTTCCACTCGCGCCCCCTGCAAGCCCTTCTCAGATCGTGGCAATCTGCCATCATCCGCAACATACCAGTCTCCGTCCCTCCTAGTCCGCTGGCCCTGCAATCTCTGCCTTGGTGGGAACACCCGCACAGATTCACCGAGGGAGTGACCCTCTCGGAACCCGAGAGGGTGATTTCGAGGACAGACGCCAGCCTCACCGGTTGGGGAGCACACCTGTCCTCCCACACGACACAGGGCTCCTGGTCGGCGCACGAACTCCGCCGCAGCATCAACTGGCTGGAGCTCAGGGCAATCCGTCTCGCGCTGATCGACTTCTCCCCACACCTGCAGAATCAGCACGTCCTGGTTTTCACAGACAACACCACGGCCCAGGCCTATGTGAACAACCAGGGAGGCTCACGGTCACGCGCGCTTCACAAAGAAGCCAGCCTCCTGCTTCGATGAGCGGAAAGCAACCTACTCTCCCTCACGGTTCGGCATATCAGGGGACGGGACAACATAGAAGCGGACTGGCTGAGCAGACAGGAGATGGACCCAGTGGAATGGTCACTCTCTCCCCAGGCCTTCAGCTTCATTGTCTCCACCTTCGGTCAGCCGAGTCTGGACCTATTCGCCTCCCCCGGCAACAACAAGACCCCGAGATTCTTCGCCAGGTGTCCTCACCCCAGCGCAGAAGCCCACGACGGCCTCAGCCAGCCTTGGCCTCGGGACCTTCTCTATGCCTTCCCTCCCTTTCCCCTCCTGGGGCGAACGATCAGCGGAGCCAAGAAGCTTGGGGCCAGGGTCATACTGATTGCCCCTTTCTGGCCCCACAGGCCTTGGTTCCCCGACCTCCTCAGTCTGTCTCGGGGGAACCAGCTGCCTCTACCAGTAACACCCGACTTGCTCACGCAGGGCCCTCTTCTATACCACCATCCCAATTTTCTGAAGTTGACTGCTTGGCTGTTGAGTGCTCAGCCCTCTTAGGCCTCGGATACTCGGCTACCGTGGTCCAAACGCTACTGGCATCCAGAAGAAAATCGACTAGGCGCATTTACCAGTCCACTTGGGCTCACTTCNCGGGGCATTGCCCCTGCCGTCATAGGGGGCCCACTGCCCCTGGGCTCCACCACTGCACAAGATCAGTGATTTATATATTTTTTTTAAGGATGCATCCAGGCCACCAGAACAAAGTGGGTATTAGAGGCCTATGGATCCTGGGGAAAGATTTCTCTCCTGTATGCTTGCCTGGCAAGGATAGGGCTGCTTGGGTTTGGGGACTGGTAGGATTTTATCTTAATTTTGTTGATGTTAGAAAGACAATAAATTGCTAATCATACTGTTGCCCTAATGTGCAAGCTGTGTACTCAACCGTATGTTTCAGAGAAACAGAGCAAACTAGACTGAATAAGGATGATGTGGTATACTGTCTGAGGGTGTGTTTCCTAATCAATGTTTAATACCTATTTTGTTGCATTTCTAAAATACTTTTATCACTGTTTTATCCTGTTCGAAGATGCTGAAGTTGCTTCCTGCTTCAGTCACTCCTCCAAAGAGTGTTTCCTGTCAGATAACCACTAAATTAAAATGCCCAAGGACTACTTAACGAGGAGCAATAATACAATTAGTATTAGGTAATTTGATGCCTTGTATCAAATAACCTTTCATTATTGCATGCACCCTGGTGTATATTGTCTAGAGGGGAAAGTCAGTCAAAGCAACAGAGATCCTGTTTCTCTAAGAGAAGAAAAAAACTTCCAAAGCATCCAGCGATGGGCAATTTTTGAAACACTGTTCTGTATGTCTAGTATTTTAAAAGATAATGTGCTTCAAAATTTGAAATAATCACTTTTCCACTCCCCTTTTGCAGCTTTTGTATTTTCTGTCTTGAATAAAAATTAGACGGTGATTCGTTCAGTTCAGGTATAGAAACTGAAATCCCTGTTGAAAGTGCTTTTGGGCTTTAACAAATATGAACTATACATTATATCTCAGGCTGTTTTTAAATTAGATGCTCCCACGCATGGATGCCCAGTGTCCACGTGTGGGAGCGTCTCATTTGAAAATGGAGGTGCGTGGGTGGGCGCTCCTGAGACCCATGCATCCCCCACATACAGAGCAACTGGCGAAAAGCTGGGCTGCTCCATTCGTGGAGATGAGTGTGCACCAATCTGCAACCTTCCCCCATGCTTGGCCCCTGTAGTGGCGCTCCACCGGCTGCACACGGACTGCCCTGCCCACAGTGGTGGTCCATTTAAAAAAGCCTAAGATGAGCTGATTATACAGTTACAAGCACGAGCTGCTTCTTCATTATCTCAGATGAATCCCTGTAGTGCCTTCTTGGGGGGCTCTGGAAAGACTAGAAATTGTCTGTCTGTATTGTCACATTATAATCCATCCTATTCATATGTACTCTGCTGTTCATGCTGGTACATGGAAAAGACATTTAATAACAGTAGGTTCAGTACTGTTAATTTCAGGTTCATTTAATAACAGTAGGTACTGAACTCTTGGTTCAGTAGGTTCAAAGAATTAGAATTTGAAGTTGAAATGCAACTTTGTTAAGAAACTGTGCCTACCAAAGTTTTTTAATTACCCTCTCAATAAGGGTAATTAAACACTGGAACTGATGGCTAGGAGAAATGGGGGTTCACATCATCACCAGGGTTCCTAGTTTTCTGTGACAAAAAATTGGAAGTTCTCTGATTAAAAACAGAAAAATCTGTGTTTTTCTACAATTAAAATTAAACACAAACTCTCCTTCCAGCCTAATCCTATGTTGCTCAGCTCCAGNGCTCCTGGCGCGCAGATCCGCACGCCAAAAACCTGTTAGTCAACAGCACCTTCAGAGGGGGTAAGCTGTTCGGGACTGCCCTGGACAAGGCCCTAGCGGAGGCCTCCAATAAGGATAAAAAGCACACCCTCAACCAGGTTCAAACTTTCAAGAACCCCTTTCGTTCCTTCAGTAGATTCCAGCAGGACAACAGGCGCTCCCAGTATGACCCACAGACCTCTTGGAACCCCTCCTACCGTGCTAGACACCAGAAACACAGAGGGGCCAAGACCAACAGACCGTCGACTCAACACCAGTTGGCACGCCGCCCCGGGTCCCCCCAAAGACGGCAGAACTCCTGACTATTCAGCATCTTCCTGCCACGTCTCGCTGAAGCTCGGCACCCGTCTCCTCGCATTCGCACCAAGGTGGGTTCATGCGACATCGGACGCTTGGGTCATCGACACCATTACAAGGGGCTACTCCATAGAATTGAAGTACACCCCCTGAGACAACTTCAGGGTATCCCCTCGATCTCACAACCGCACCAAACACAAGGCCATGCGGTCCAAAATCACCAGGCTTCAATGCATGGGGGCCTTGGAGAGAGTCCCCTGGCACGAACAGGGTACAGGGATCTACTCCATTCTCTTCCTAGTGCAGAAGAGATCGGGAAATTGGAGAGCTGTTCTCGATTTGAAGTGCCTCAACAAGGCAGTTCGCAAGCAGCGCTTCAAGATGGAGACCTTCTCCTCCATATCTCTAGCTATTGCACAGGGAGACTGGCTAGCCTCCCTAGATTTACAGGATGCCTACCTGCATGTTCCCATTCGACCCGCTCACAGACGATGGCTCCGGTTCTATTACAACGGCCAGCACTGGCAATACCGAGCCCTCCCGTTCAGCCTGGGGTCAGCACCACGCATCTTCACCAAACTTCTGGTGCCGCTCATAGCGAACCTCAGGCTCGAGGGAATAGCCGTCTACCCCTACCTCGACGATCTTCTCGTCAAGGCGCCATCTCGCCGACTTGCACAGGCTCATCTGACCCGCACCAGGTCTTACCTCGAAACCCACGGGTTTGTAATAAATG
Organism: Sphenodon punctatus; assembly: GCA_003113815.1. Classification (NCBI taxonomy): domain Eukaryota; kingdom Metazoa; phylum Chordata; class Lepidosauria; order Sphenodontia; family Sphenodontidae; genus Sphenodon; species Sphenodon punctatus. Next base: position 816,318 of record QEPC01003620.1, on the reverse strand, counting down.
TGGGGAAATGTCATCTGCACCCGACACAACGCCTGGAGCATCTTGGAGTAGTATTCGACACCCTCCAGGGCCGGATATTCATCCCTCATCAGCGTCAGGTCAAACTACGCAACCTCATCGCGAAAATTCGATGGCGTCCTCTGGTACCCCTCCACACCCTGGCATCTCTCTTGGGACTGATGGTTTTGTGCATACGCCACCTCCACTGGGCCCGGTTCCACTCGCGCCCCCTGCAAGCCCTTCTCAGATCGTGGCAATCTGCCATCATCCGCAACATACCAGTCTCCGTCCCTCCTAGTCCGCTGGCCCTGCAATCTCTGCCTTGGTGGGAACACCCGCACAGATTCACCGAGGGAGTGACCCTCTCGGAACCCGAGAGGGTGATTTCGAGGACAGACGCCAGCCTCACCGGTTGGGGAGCACACCTGTCCTCCCACACGACACAGGGCTCCTGGTCGGCGCACGAACTCCGCCGCAGCATCAACTGGCTGGAGCTCAGGGCAATCCGTCTCGCGCTGATCGACTTCTCCCCACACCTGCAGAATCAGCACGTCCTGGTTTTCACAGACAACACCACGGCCCAGGCCTATGTGAACAACCAGGGAGGCTCACGGTCACGCGCGCTTCACAAAGAAGCCAGCCTCCTGCTTCGATGGGCGGAAAGCAACCTACTCTCCCTCACGGTTCGGCATATCAGGGGACGGGACAACATAGAAGCTGACTGGCTGAGCAGACAGGAGATGGACCCAGGGGAATGGTCACTCTCTCCCCAGGCCTTCAGCTTCATTGTCTCCACCTTCGGTCAGCCGAGTCTGGACCTATTCGCCTCCCCCGGCAACAACAAGACCCCGAGATTCTTCGCCAGGTGTCCTCACCCCAGCGCAGAAGCCCACGACGGCCTCAGCCAGCCTTGGCCTCGGGACCTTCTCTATGCCTTCCCTCCCTTTCCCCTCCTGGGGCGAACGATCAGCGGAGCCAAGAAGCTTGGGGCCAGGGTCATACTGATTGCCCCTTTCTGGCCCCACAGGCCTTGGTTCCCCGACCTCCTCAGTCTGTCTCAGGGGAACCAGCTGCCTCTACCAGTAACACCCGACTTGCTCACGCAGGGCCCTCTTCTATACCACCATCCCAATTTTCTGAAGTTGACTGCTTGGCTGTTGAGTGCTCAGCCCTCTTAGGCCTCGGATACTCGGCTACCGTGGTCCAAACGCTACTGGCATCCAGAAGAAAATCGACTAGGCGCATTTACCAGTCCACTTGGGCTCACTTCGTGCGCTGGTGCAATTCCCACAATATCCCACCTCAGTCCCCGTCTGTGCCACAGATCCTGCTATTTTTACAGGAAGGACTAGAGAAAGGCCTTTGCCCCAATACTCTCGCCAGACAACTATCAGCTTTAGACAGTACTCTAGCAGCCTCCACAGGCATCCGCTTTTCCTCTCACACCCATGTCAAACAGTTTCTCAGGGCTGCCCGCCGCCTGGCTCCTCCAGTAGTCCATCGGTTCCCTAACTGGAACCTCAGTTTGGTCCTTAAAGCTCTCACGGGGCCCCCCTTTGAGCCTTTACACCAGGTCTCGTCGTATTTCCTGTCGATTAAAATGGCCTTCCTCATTGCCGTCACATCGGCACGGAGGGTTTCCGAAATCGGGACTCTTTCCATGGACCCCGCCTTTTGTGTCTTTAGGAAGGAGTGAGTCCTTCTTAGGCTAGACCCAACCTTCCTCCCGAAATCCTCCTCCCTTTTTCACCTGGCTCAGGAGGTGGTTCTCCCCTCCTTCTGCCCCAAACCCCAGCACACCCTAGAGTGTCTGTGGCACACGTTGGACGTTCGACGCGCTCTTAAAATTTACCTCGAATGCACTCAGCCCTTCAGGAAGACATTTTCCCTCCTAGTCAGCTACCACCCCCACACTAGGGGTAATAAAGCCTCTAAGGCAGTGATAGCAAAATGGATTTCGGCCTGTGTAATCGATACCTACAGAGCCCTAGATCTCGTTCCCCCAGCGAGGACTTTGGCTCACTCTACCCGAGCGGCCTCCACTAATTGGGCCTTTAGAACCAGAGCTGCAATCTTGGAGATTTGCAGAGCTGCCACGTGGAAGAGCATTCACTCCTTCACCAGGCATTATAAAATTGACACTTTCGAATCGGTTGAAGCCACCTACGGGAGGCGGGTGCTGCAAGGGGTCCTAGGTCCCCAGTAAGCGCCCAGGTTCCCTCCCTAGAAATTCATTACTGCTTTGGTACCTCCCTCCGTCCGAATGACTGGACGAGAGGGCATAGAAAGTAGAATTGGGTCCCTTACCTTGGGAATTCTCTTTCTATGTCCCTCGAGGGAGGTCATTCGGCCCACCCGGGGTTTCTCCCTGGGTGCTCTGAAGTTCATTCAGGTTGTTGTTCACCCCCAAAGTGGGGGGACCCTGTTAATGTTGTGTTCAGTTTTACAGTTGAGAAGTTCGTTCCTCGGCTGTTTACTCCTGGGAAGGCGGGGGAGCGCTCTCCCCATGCATGCCCAGCAAAGTGCTTTGCTGCCTCCTAGTGGCCACATAGGAGATCGCTCCCTCCATCCGAATGACCTCCCTCGAGGGACAGAAAGAGAATTCCCAAGGTAAGGGACCCAATTCTACTTTCTCGGCTCTCCTCCCAGCTGCTCCCATGCAGGCTCCGGGTCCTCCTTGCTCGTCCACTGCCTTCTACAGGCATGTGCACTCTCTCCTCTCTCTACAGATCTGCTTCCAGGTCCTCCTTGCTGGCCCTCCAACTACCTTCTCCTTGCTCTGGATGCATTCCGCTACCTTTTAAAAGGCAAACATCCATGACATTCTCTGGTGGAAGGCAAAATCCACGTTTATTTGTAGTTTTCCATGCCAAATGGAAAACTACAAACCCTGATCATCACTTGGATGATTTGAGACTAGGACATTGTAGTAGGGTGGCCCCTTAGGGGCAGAATCTTGCCTGGATCCACGTCCCACCCAAGAAGTCAGCCAATAGTAGATCCTTACCTCACAATATCGGGGCTTCCTCACCTAGCCTAGAGTTCCAGCCCTCAGCCCTGGACTGCTCAGTCCCTCAAACAGAGGCGCCACTTGGCTTCTGCTTTCTTCTTGTCTCTCCCTCACAACTGCATAGCTCAGTTCCTTTTGATCTGGGCAGACCTAGCCACACCCAAGCTTAGGTATGAGGCATCCAGACACTATTCTGTGTCCCTCAGGCACCTGGGCCTCAGTAGCACCTGCACCTCCCGTACTGGGCCTGCTGGCACTCTGCCCTGCTACACCCCTCTGCCCTTGATGAGACGAGACTACCAGAGGTAGCCCTGGCATACTCAACTCAATTGCATAGCCAGGTGCAGCAGTTTCAACCAGAATCCAGTAAACAATATACAAATTTACATTGTAACCTAATATATCTCATACCCGGAACACCCCTCCCCCAAGTAACCATCAACATGATGTTGTCTCCCTGGAGCAGCCCCCCACCTGAGACGCTCCTTCAACTTGTGACCCCACATAGTTTAATCCACTTCCAACTAATAACCATATTTAGGGTACCAGTTTGTTCCCCCATCCCCTTGTACCTCCGTAAACCTATTTAGCGTACCGGCTCGTTTGCGCCCATGTACCCCCATAAACCTATTTAGTGTACTGGCTTGTTTGCCCCCTCTGTACCACCATAAATCTTAAATCACTATGCCCCGTCTGAGGGCATAACAAAACTCAGTTCCCTCTAACCCAGTCATTAAAATGCTTTAGTTCGTTCTTCTCTAGATCCCTGGAGGCTTCTGGGCCCTCCTTACAGCAGTGACCTTTCCCCCTTTATTTCCTCAGTGGGTTCCTGGAGGCGCTTTCTTCAGCCCTCCTTACACCTGTGACCCCTTAGCACCTCTACTTTGGACTTTTCCCCTCTAGCCCAATCCCCAAATAAGATGGGGTGGGATCCAGGCCCACCCTGCCTTTCCCAGCTCCCAGTCCTGGGACCCTCAACGTCCTGTACCCCCTATACAGGACCTTCTGTTCAGTATGCTCACCTAACACCATTCTGTTCCCAGGACTCTCAACTACTGACCTGTTGCTATTTTTTGCCTCGTGGAGCTCAGTAAGCGCCTTCATCAAATTCTCATTGGCCCTAAATATCTGATCTGTCATTGCGTTAGTGATCTCTGTCATAAAAGCTGGTTCCTTCTGGAGAGTGCCACTGACAGAGCCTGAGTTCCCCGCAACTCACCCCTAGGCAAACTCAGACCTCTTCCCAGATTCCCTGTAACCACAGTAAGCATTTCTTTCTTCTCTGTGCCATTCTTATGGGGTTCACCACAGTTTGGATTGTTCCCTTGTGGTCTAATTCTGCAAAGGCCTGTGGGGTTGGGGTACTGCAACCCTCCTGGAACTCCCCTTTTTGATGTTTTCTGGTCCCACTAAGGTCCCTTGCCTCCTCAGCCTTCTCCTTACTAAGACCAACTGCCTCTGAGGCAGACTGTCCTTCTGAGCTCCCTAGATTTACTGTTATCCCTTTCCAATGTGACAGGGTTATATGTCTTATTCCTCCCTAGATTTGCCGGTAGAGCATGCTCTTTTCAAATGTCCAGGTTGCTAACACTTCCAGCATACCCGGCCTGAGCCCAGATCCTGTACACACTTACTCTGGGCCAGAAACCCCCATCTCTGAACTTCCTGAGTCTGCAAAATGTCCAGTCTATGTGAGGGACACGCCCTCCATAGATGTCCCAAACATCCACAGATGTGACAGGCCTTCAGGGTGCCATCCCTTTTCAGGGGTCTTTGATACCTCCGCTCCCAGATATCTCTCTGTCATTACTCCTGGATTGGAGTTGGAGGTCCCAGAGATCCTGAGCTCTCTGGAGACCACTGTCCTAACAAGAGCAACCCCTGCTCTGCCACAGTGGCCTCGGGGGTGGGGGTGCCTCCACGGAGTACCTGGCTCCGACCTGGTGAGGTTCTCCTCCTGCCCTGCACCCCACTACTGCTACTTAGGTTGGCTGGTTTGGATTTGTTTATTATGGCACTGATTCTCGCCATGGCCAAAAACATACATATAAAACCACAAACCAAACATACACCAAAGTACATACAGTAAAATAGTCAAATCACAGCAATAACATAAGACAAATATTCAGATCACAGCAATAATAATAAATCACAAGTGAATTAAAGGATATTTAGTTCTAGTTAACTTGGCTTTATAAGCAAATAAGGCTAATTTAGAAATAACAAACAGCTGGTTGTTTTGGAATAGCCAAATCATTCTTTCACATTCATCTAAGAATGACCGGAGACAAAAGGGGGTAAAGCAATAACTTCCTAATATCAGCAAAGTAATGACATTTCATAATAGCCGCCCCGAGCTGTTTGCAGGAGGAGCAGGATATAAATATATTAAATAAAATAAAATAAATAAAATAACATAGTTCAAGATATCCTCCATTACCCCCAAAGGACAGTTACACAATCTTTTAGCCCTAGGGATGCCACAATGCCTCCCGGCCATCATAATCGATGGTATCTGCTCACATCTGAGCCAGCTTAACTATGTCTTTAATATATTATCAATATCTGTACTTAAATAGGTGGCAGGACCTGTATCTGGAAACCAGAAAATATAAGAAGGTGCAATTCTAGAAAAATGAACTGCAGCCACATCCTCCTGCCTAGAAATATCCTGGCGCTTTAATTGGACTTCAGTTTTAACCTCGCCTGAAAGGAGTCTTTGATTCTCCCAAAGCAGATACCCCATGTCACATGACGACAAGATTCGGAAAATATTAGACAACAATGGTGAACTTTTATCCAATGGAAGCTCTAAGTTTTCCAGGTAGTAAAATTAAACAATCCGATTGGGAGAATAAACAAGGATTTTAAACCAGTAATTAAGGATAGCAATTTTTGCTGTAGAAGTCAAATTAGGTGTGCCTGTTTCTAAACTCAAGATAGACGCATACATAGAGGGAGGGAACCCAAACAGTTTATAAAGGAATTTATTTAGGGTTCTACCTAAATCAACAGAAACCTCAAACCTCCAAACTGCCACACCATGTAAGATTCCAGCTCAAACTCTAGCATCGAACACCTTTACTGCTGACAAGGGGGAATTACGACCAAAGGCAGGGAAAAATCTCCAGATAGCTCCAAGTATGGCCGTAACTTTAGTTCTTAGGAAACGATAATGACTGTTCCAGGAAGAAACTGCTGAAAAAGTGACCCCCAAATGTATATATTCCTGAACACGCTCCAACTGATTGCCCCCGATATGCCAGTTGAAACGTTTACCTCTCTTACCGCATCTCATGCCTTTGGATTTGGCATAGTTGATAGTCAAAGACTCTTGGTCACAAACAGAAGCAAACGCTGTAACGGCCCTCTGTAGACCAATCGGAGATCTTGAAATGAGGACAACGTCATCAGCATACATGAGAAGCAGAATACGAGTAGTGAGCACATAAGGGGAGGGTGACAATTGGTGTCCTCTCATTTCTGAAAAAGGCCATTGACGTATAGATTAAATAGCACGGGAGTTGCCAGGCAACCCTGCGAAACACCATTCCTAATGTTGAAACTGTCTGAAAGCATACCTTGTAGACCATACCTCACCTTAGCCAAAGTATTATAAGCCATTACTAACTTCAACAAATTAGGCTCTATTCCAAGATGATCTAGCTTTTCCCATAGCAATGATCTATTAAGGGAGTTGAACACAACCATCAGGTCGATAAAAGCGAGGTAAAGAGTCGACCGCTTCCTAATAACAAATTTGTGGCAGATATACTCCAAGGTAAAGATATGGTTGATTGTCGAGTAACGCGCCCTAAACCCTGCCTGACCCTCATGTAATATATCTGTGTTCTCTACCCAATACAGCAGATGGTGAAGTAGATGCCTGGCAAATGGTATGTCTATAAGACTAATATGCCTGTATGTCTATAAGACTAATCAGTTTATAAGATTCATGAGGTGAATCGAAATGTTCTGAAAAGTACTCAACCCAGCGATCTGGCAAAATATTGGCCTGTTGGTTAATCCAATCATTATAAGACCTAGGAAAGCCAGAAGGCTCTCATATCTTTAGCTAGCAAGGCTGATTTCAGTTTTGTTCATTGGCTGACCTGAAAGCCCAATTGCTTTTTTGACTGCTGCTGTACGCTGCGCTGTTGATTTCATTGTATTGTCCACAACCGCCCCCAGATCCTTTTCCTGAGTGGTAACTCCTAGCTTAGTACTCAGCATTGTGTACGCATAGTTTGGATTATTTTTCCCTACGTGCATCACTTTGCACTTGTCCACATTAAATCTCATTTGCCATTTAGATGCCCAGGCACCCAGTGTCGTAAGATCCTGTTGCAGTTCCTCACAGTCTGCTCGTGTTTTAACTACCTTGAATAACTTGGTGTCGTCTGCAAATTTGATCACCTCACTCTTAACACCCTTTTCCAAATCATTAATGAATACATTAAACAGCACCGGTCCCAATACAGATCCCTGAGGCACACCACTTTTTACATCTCTCCATTGTGAAAACTGACCATTTAGTCCTACCCTTTGCTTTCTATCTTTTAACCAGTTTCTGATCCATAGTAAGACACTACCTCCTATCCCATGACTTTTTAATTTTCTCAAGAGTCTCTCATGAGGGACCTTATCAAATGCTTTCTGGAAATCCAGGTACACTATATCTACTGGGTCTCCCTTGTCCACATGCTTATTTACACCCTCAAAGAATTCCAACAGGTTAGTGAGGCATGACTTACCTTTACTAAATCCGTGTTGACTCTTCCCCATTAAGCCATGTTTGTCAACATGCCCTGTAATTCTGTCCTTAATGATGGTTTCCACCATTTTGCCCGGCACAGACGTCAAGCTTACTGGTCTGTAGTTTCCAGGATCGCCTCTGGATCCCTTTTTAAATATCGGGGTTACATTTGCCACCCTCCAGTCCTCGGGTACAGTGGCAGATTTTAGTGACAGGTTACAAATTACTAACAGTAGGTCTGCGATTTCATATTTGAGTTCCTTCAGAACTCTGGGGTGAATGCCATCTGGCCCTGGTGACTTGTTAGTATTCAGTTTGTCAATTTGCCCTAGAACATCCTCCAACGTCACATTGATTTGTAACAGCTCTTCCAATTCCTCGCCCACAAAGCAAGGATCCGGCGTGGGTACCTCCCCAAAATCCTCCGCAGTGAAGACCGACGCAAAGAACTCATTCAGCTTCTCTGCAATGTCCTTATCCTCCCTGAGCGCCCCTTTTACTCCCTTGTCATCTAATGGCCCAACTGACTCCCTAGCAGGCTTCTTGCTTCTGATGTATTTGAAAAAGTTTTTGTTGCTTGTTTTTGCCTCTTTAGCAAGCCTCCCTTCAAAATCTCTCTTGGCCTGCCTTATTAACACTTTACATTTACGTTGCCAGTGTTTATGCTCTTTCGTATTATTTTCATTGGGACTAGCCTTCCATTTCTTAAAGGATGCCTTTTTGGCTCTAATAGCCTCCTTCACCTCCCCATTTAACCACAGTGGAAGACGTTTGGTCTTCCTGCTTCCTTTTTTAACTTGCGGGATGCATTTAATCTGGGCTTCCAGAAGGGTGCTTTTAAACAGCCTCCACGCCTCTTGCAAACTTGTAGCCCTTGCAACTGGGCTTTTTAGTTTCTTTTTAACTAGTTTCCTCATTTTGTCATAGTCTCCCTTTTTAAAGTTAAATGCTACTGCTGTACTTTTGTTTATCTTTCTCCCTACAGAAATTATGTCAAATGTGATCATATTATGATCGCTATTGCCTAGTGGCTCCGCCACAGTTACTCCTTGCACCAGGTCCTGCGTGCCACTCAGGACTAGATCTAGAATAGCTCCTCCTCTCGTTGGTTCCAGAACCAGCTGTTCTAGGAAGCAGTCATTTAGGGCATCCAGAAATTTGACCTCCACGTCCCGCCCCGAGGAAACATTCCCCCAATCAATATTAGGGTAATTGAAGTCACCCATTATTATTATGTTGCCGACTTTAGTAGCCTGTCTAATCTCTTTTAGCATTGCTTTATCAGTCTCTCCGTCCTGGTCAGGGGGACGATAGTATAGCCCTACTGCGATACTCTTCCCCTTTATACCTGGAATTTCTATCCATAGAGATTCTAGGGAACAGTTTGCATCCTTTAAAATTTTAATTGTACTTGACTCAATGTTGTCTTTTACATATAGAGCCACCCCACCACCAACTCTATCTACTCTGTCATTCCGATATATTTTGTACCCTGGTATTACAGTGTCCCATTGGTTATCCTCGTTCCACCATGTCTCTGTGATGCCTATAATGTCTAGATCTTCATTTAGCGCCATACACTCTAATTCTCCCATCTTACTTTTTAGGCTTCTAGCATTTGCATATAGACATTTATGTGTATTCTTTTTATTCTTCTTACTGTGCACATTATAGGGGACTGTATCAGGCACCCTGGAATTGTTATTTATCTGTTCTCCAGCGAATTCCACCTGAAGTCCCTTAATTTTTATCCCTTCCTCAGTCTTAAACAACTCTAAATCCCCTAAGTTAACATCATCCTGCATAAATGCCACACTCCACAGAAGAAACAGGGGAGCACTTTGGAGGTGTAATATTCACTGAGGATAGAATGCCCAGTCTTCTACAGGTATTTCTAGTATGGACCATCTTACTGATTCACTCCACTAAGATAAGGAGATAATTAGCCCCTAAAACCTAGCTCTTTAAGGGGGAACCAAAACAAAAAGACAGATGCCTCAATGTCCTAGAACTAAATAGAACACAGGAGCCGAAGCCCATTGATGGTTTTCAAAGTAGAAGAAAGAAAAATGGCCACAGAGAACAAAATTCTTCAATCCCAACTAAAAGACCTTGCTCCTACATGGAGCATGGGGGCAGACTACCCACACCCTGCAACCAACGGAAAATATCCACCAGCAGCCGACTGAACTAAGCTCAAACACGGAACTCAAAAATTTAGGTCCCGAGCCACCCTCAAGGGCTGTGCCCTTGTGTATGTGATCCTTTGGTGCGCTTACAGCGAGTCCCAGCTGGAAGTGGGAGGGCAGGGCCCACACTGTCACTGGAACAATACTCCTGGGATGAGTTCAGGTAAGCCTAAGGTAAAAGTCTACGACCTTCTCTGAGCTGCTCTAGGCAGGGCTCCTCCAGACCGGGCAAGGTTCCTGTGTGGATATAGGCTCCCCCTCCCCAGGAACAGAGAGGGTAGGGATGAAGAATAATAATCTTTTATTTGTATAGCCACAGGCTTTTACAATAAAACCATAAACACAAATCCAGAAAACCGGAAAAATTTTACAACTAAAATTCAGGAACAACACCATTGTACAAGATCAATATACAACAACCAATACAAATCACCAAAGATTTAAGGATCCAGACTACTCACGCTCCCAGCCACTACTCTCAGAGGTCTGACCCAGGATTTACATTTCCCAGAGCCTGCACTGAACAAATAGAGCAATAGGGGCAACAAGGTGCAGATAATCCCTCCAGTCTCCATAATTAGGAGAAAAATTACTCCTCAGTATTCACTAGGTCCTAGGTACAGCAGGATCCTCATTTCCCCCAAATAGATGCCCTTATTATCAACGCTGCACGTGCGAAGTCCACCACTGCTCTTGTTTGTGGTGAATCCCATGGGCCTAGCAGCTTTTTCAGAAGCCTGGGCCTAAAGTCCCGTTGCAGACCCCGAAGGGGATCTCCCAGATATTTTAGCCGTGGACCAGACAAAGTGAGGCAGTCCAATAGGAGATGTGTCACTGTGTCTTCTTCCCCAGATTTGCAAAGTTGGCAAACCCTCTGGTCATGGGGGGGATGAAGAATCAAAGCCCTCCAGGGCGTAGTGTCATGGGCAGTGACCCCTGGGCAAATCCGAGCTGCCCAGAGCCGGTTTCCCAACTGCCCCCTTCAAGATTCCCCCTACTACTACTTACCATTTCTATAGTGCTGCTAGTCGTAGCACTATTGTTCTCTGAAACCCTGGATCTCTTGCTCTGCAAGACTCCACAACCGCTGCTGGAAGTGTTGGATATCCTCCACCCATGTCCTATAGTCCATCTCCATATTGATCCTGTTTTACACTGTAGCTAGCTCCACCTCTGTTGGGAAGGTAATGTGGACACAATCCTCCTGCTTGTCCCATTCCACTCACTTTGCTGTAGAAACCCCCTTCTGATCAGATGGCTCGATGGTCATCATTGGAGGTGCCTGCATTCTCCACCACTATGTAACAGGGTGGCCCCTTAGGGGTAGAATCATGCCTGGATCCAGCCCCCTGAGAAGCCAGCCCATAGCAGGATCCTCTCAGAGTAGCAGGCCAAAGGAGTAAAGCCAGGACTGTCTAAAAAAAAACCCCACCAACATCTATTTGCTTGCTTGCTTCTGGTGAATATACTTTTTGAGATGGCAAGTGGTGATGGCAAGTGGATTTTCACAGCAACCTCCATCTTGAGTCTGTCTGGAGGATAGTTTTTTTCTTTCTTTTTGCCTGGGGAGTGAAATTTATTTATTTACTTTACTTTTATTTATATATTTCACATTCCTGGCAGGGGCATAGTTCTAATAGGTGCGACAGGTGTGGCTGCGCTGGGGCCCACAAACCTGGGGCGCCCATAGTGCATGTGGAATGCACGTGCATCTCCTGCAGGGGCAGAGGTCGGGGCAGAATGAGAGTACCTCATTCTATCCTCTGCACCAGACCCCATTCCATGCTGGCTATGCCCCTGAGCCTTGAGTAGAGAAAACCACATATATTAATTAGCTTAGAGGAGCATGTCAGGGAAAACTGCACATTGTCTAGTTACTCCCTAGCCCGCAAGTGCTACAGTAAGATGTCTGGATTTGCTCTATGACTGTTGCTGAAGGTTAATTTTTTTTGTAAAAGTTTTACTTGTGCCTTCTGAATGCAGAGCAGAGATATTTCTTTGTCTAAGTTTTCTTCCCTGAAATTATACACGAAGCAGATAACATTATAATCCGAAACTGGACTTTATGTAAAAAAAACAAAACAAATTGAGACGTATTCTGAGAGAGTGTGCTTTGAGTGCATTGCATTGTTAAATGAAAAGGGCTTTAATGTCTCTGATTATGATGGGGCATAGTCCACATAGACTTATACTTTCACTAGTAGATGTCTGACATTTTAACCACTTCTGATCTCTTCTCTTATTGTTTCCCTAGACAAGTATAAGTGAGAGGCGGTCTTTGCCTCTTACTGTGGTTGGCACTCATTTATACCAGGCAATGAAAGCTGACTTCCCAGTTGATTTGGAACGAGCAGGTCTGACTCCTGTGGTTCAAGAATCTATTACTAAAGTTATCCAAACCCCACCCATTTACTCAGGTGAGAAATTCTGTAGCCTTTGATGATGGAGTCACTGAAACATGGATGAAGTGAGCAAGAACTCTTTATATGCTGTTTCTTAGGTGGGAGGAGAGGTCAGAATTTGCTCATTGGGTTAATCCTCCCCCAACCCCCAGCCAGCACACTGGTGTGATGATTTCAGAAAACCAGTTACTTAAAACAGGGCTTTGGACACTGAAGATATAATCCTCCATCCAATGAAGTCAGTGGTTCTGCTTCCATTGACTTTAATGGTGGAGGATTTGTTCTCTGAGTACCCAATAGGGGTCTTTTATCTCTTACTATAATAATAATAGTCCTTATATAGCTCCCCCCTGCTATGGCACTCGGAGCGCTTTACATATAACAACTTTTTAATCTTCACAAAAACCCTGTGAGGTAGGTTAGGTTGAGAGAATGTAACTGGCTCAAGGTCACCCATTGAGTTTCTGACTAAGGCAAGACTAGAAGAGTCCCCCCACTATCTCCTGGTCCAAGTTCTGTGCACTTAGCCATTACACCACACTGGCTCTCTATTATATTGTTTAATTTTTTCTATGCCTTTAAAATACACCAGTTTTTAGTGAAGAGAATAGTGTCTGCTAATGTATAACTTTTTCTTCCTAAATGCAAATGAAATGCACTTCTAACTATGACTTTGAGAAGTAATCACTTTCAGGTGATTTTTTAAAAAGAAAAAACGCATTGTTGTTTTTATTTTTTGTTTTAAAAAATTCTCCCCCCAGATGTAACCAGAATTAAAGCCATTAGAGCACTGGTCCCTGAAAACATTGAACTGTATCTGATCAGAATGACAATTGCACTATTGGAAAAAGGATATGGAAGGAAGCAGTTGGACCAGCAGTGTTTTTCAAGCCAAAAAAGGCCATCAGCTGAGTGTGAGGATGTTAAGTCAAGTCCAGAGTCTTCCCTGCACAGCAAGAAAGAAGTTCTGTGGATTGAAACAAAGGTTAGTAAAACAACAAAACAGTAATTAGAACACAATCTGATTCTGCAAGAAGAGTGCAGACAACACCATGGGGTTTGACTTCAGTGCACTGTAAACACCATCTTACAAATTGTGACTAGTGTTCGCTGCATTTTCCTCATTGCTGCCAATGGGGAAAGCGCAGTGAACACAGTTCCCTGATAAATTACGTTCTAGTAGATTTGTGTCGCTTGAGTACTAACTCACATTGCTTTATCACAAGCTTAGGGCTTAGGCCGTATTCCGTAGTTCACTTAAACGGGCATTACAAAAACGTACATATTTAAGATACACTGGCACTCGACTATCTTTTTACAGGAGCTAATCTGCTTGCTGCATGTACCACCAGTTTAACCTAAATGGTGAGATGTTCCTGATCTACTTTCTGTATGCCATGCATTTATCATGTGAGATTGCCCATGCTCCTAATCGTTTTCCTCTTCGCTTTTCAGTCCCTTCCTTTTGGCAGGTTTACCCTCTTTTGAGATAAGGTGATTAGGACTATATGCAGTATTCACCATGAGAGTAAACCTGAATTTTTCTGTATTTATCCTTTCCATTCTCCCTCTGTCTCCAGCTAATCCGCCGCACGGGTAGCTCTGCGGATGGCCGCCGGGAAGCAGAAGAAGCAAACGCTTTTCTTGCGCATGCGTATAGAGCTAGTCCCCCAACTCTCCTCAGTCCGTCTTATGCCTTCAGGCCGTCGGGATCAAAAAATTTCTTCTCCAGACCTAAAAGAAAAAGAGAACATAAAGGATTAGAAAAAGAGCTCGCAAGCCCAGGAAAGAGCAGGGCAACGTGTAGCGAGCGGGCGGGGCCTAGGGGGTGGCGTTTTTCCTGACCCTCGGGTGAAGACGGGAAGCCCGGCCAGTTCCATCACAAAGCGCCTGGGAACGGGGGAGCAGGGGGATCTTATCTACGAACCCCACCAGCGAGACACGTGGCTCAAGTCTCCCCCTGCCTAGGAACAGCACCGCACGGCGGCAACAGTTCCAGCCGCAGCACTTCTTCCCCCACAGCAACGCGACTCGCGCTGGCTGAGATGGGAGGGCACACAGGAGAACAGAGCGCAGCAAGCGGCAACCACCCAGGAGAGCATGCAAGTAGACATGCCCTTCCTGGCCGCCACAATGGGAAAAATTTTGCAGTCTCTAAATGCATTGTGAGAGATGCAAACTAAAGGGCCTCATAAAAACCCCTCCCCCACCTTCAAAACACCCAAGGCTAGAGTGAGAAAATCCTCTTGCAAGGCGGGAAACAAGAGAACAAAGGGCCCACAGGGCCAGATTACTTTGGACTCCTCTTACTCCTCGTAGGAGAGTGTCTCTGAGTCCCTGCCTAAAAAACACAGGGAACAGACAGAAACCCTATTAAACTCAGCCTCAGACCAGGAGTCGGGGCAGGAGGGGGATGACACGGAGGGAACGATCCTCCAGGAACCCTTGACTGAACCTAGGGATAGGCAGTTTCCTTTCACTTATAGAGAGGAATTCCTCTCTCAGGTCACTAAGACCCTCCAATTAGTAGAAAAACCAGGAAAAGAGGACTCCTCTGACTCACAGGGGGAAGAGGAGAGAGGCTACATCCCCTCCCTCCATGGGAAAGAGGCAGGAGTACCCCTAGACAAAGTTTTTGAAAAACTGGTCATACAGGAGTGGACGCACCCTGACGAAACCCAAATAATGAACAAGATACAGGCCTCATTATACTCCTTCTCCAGGAAGAAGGAACCAATATTTAAAATCCCCAAAGTGGACGCTGCAGCCGTATCCTTAGCCAGGCAAACCACCTTCCCCACTGAAGGGGACTGTTATCCCAGGGACCCTACAGACAGGACCATAGACATAGCCCTACACAGGGGTTTGGATTTATCCGCCTCCTCACTAAAGATTAATATCATCTCCTCGTATGTAGCGAGGGCACTACTACCGTGGATGCAGGAGGCACAGGATCCAGAAATCTCAGATAGGAGGGCNTCACTCATGACAGATGCGTCACTCACAGGATGGGGTGCCCACATCAACGAACTCACTGTGCATGGTCTGTGGTCCCAAGAAGAGAAGCGCATGCACATCAATCTATTGGAGCTGCGCGCCATCAGATGGGCACTTGCTGGTCTCCTCAACATTGTTGAAACCCACAACATTCTAGTCCTCACGGACAACACCACAACAATGTGGTATATCAACAAACAGAGAGGTGCAAGATCGACCCTTCTCTCCTTAGAGGCACAAACCATCTGGACGTGGTGTATCCGTCACAACATCCACCTACACGTTGTCGACCTAGCAGGACAGGACAACTCCCTAGCAGACCAGCTCAGCCACAAATCCACCGACCAACACGAGTGGACCCTCAATGACCACATCCTTTCGGAGATCTTTCATCTATGGGGCACCCCCACCACCGATCTTTTCGCCTCGCAAGAGAATGCAAAACTTCCAAAGTTTTGCAGCAGGGCAGGAGGCGATCCAGAATCAATCTCCAACGTCTTTGCCATTTCTTGGAAAGGGCCCTTGCTATATGCCTTTCCTCCCATCCCTCTCCTATACAGAGTCCTCCACAAAATCCAGACGGACCGGGATCATGTCATCCTGATAACCCCGGCGTGGCCTCTCCAGCCCTGGTACCAAACTCTTCAGACCATCAACATCGACGTAATCAATCTCCCTCTCCTTCCCGATCTTCTTTTGAAGGACCAGAGGTCAATCCTCCATCACGACCTCCAGTCGCTCCACCTCTCCACCTGGCTCATCAAGTTTTAGTACATGATGCCTCCCCCGAAGTGGCTAGGATCTTGCTTAACTCCCATCAACCTGGGCGTGTTACTCTGCAAAATGGAAACGCTTCGCGTCTTGGTGCGCAACTCTACCCTGTGAATTACACGATTTGTCGATGAACCACGTCTTCTGGTATCTGTTACACCTCCACATTTTGGGCCTATCTATACCTTCACTCAAGGTACACCTGGCTGCACTCTCCTCTCGCCTTCGCCCCCCGGGCACAGGGACTTTGTTTTCGCATTTCCTCATGAGGACCTTCTGGAGGGGTCTAGTCAACTCCTTCCCCCTGACCTCCCAACCTACACAACCGTGGGACTTGAATCTCATCCTCACCAAGCTAATGGGTCCTCCCTTCGAGCCTATGGCATCCTCATCCCTGGAGAACCTGTCTATTAAAACTGCTTTCTTATTGGTGATCACATCTGCTAGGAGAGTCTCCAAACTATCCGCGCTTTGGGCCTCCCCTCCTTACACCGTTTTCCACCTCGATAGAGTGGACCTCAGAACGGACCCTTCATTCGTTCCTAAAGTCGTCTCCCCTTTTCATCTCAACCAGACCATCTCCTTGCCTGTATTTTTTCCTAGGCTGCATTCTTCCCCTGCGGACAGAGTTTTCCATACACTGGGTGTCAAATGGGCACTCTCATTCTACCTTTCTCGAACTCGCCCCTTCAGAGCTTTGGATGCCCTGTTCATATCCTACGGTGGTCAACATATTGGAGTAAAACTCACGTTCCAGAGACTTTCTAAGTGGGTCTTGCTCTGTATAAAAAGATGTTATGAGCAAGCTGGCAGGCCTCCTCCTTCCCACCTTCGTGCTCATTCTACAAGAGCAGTTGCCTCTTCGATTGCCTACTTCCGTGGAGTCCCTATACAGGACATCTGTAAAGCAGCCACGTGGGCCTCTGTGCATACTTTCACCAAGCACTACTTGCTGGATTTGGCCGCAACGTCAGATTCCAGCGTTGGCAGAGCAGTATTGCAATCCGTCCTTCATTGACCTCCTTGACTCCCTCCACTAGAGGTAAGTCTTTCTCTCTGCTTTTCACTCTCCCATTAATGAGAATTGCGGAGATCCTTGAAGAAGAAATAGAGGTTACTTACCAGTAACTCTGTTCTTCGAGAGAGCTCCGCGAATTCTCACGACCCACCCAGCCTTCCCCTCTGTCTCGGAGGTACCTGTCAGTCTTCCTGGGACGGGATTGGAAGGAACTGAGGCGGCGAGGGCTCTGCTCCCCTTTATACCCTCCTGCTGTCGCGCGAACTGGAGCCCGCCCTTTCCGTGCGGGAGGGGGAGGGAAGAGGGGCGGAGCCTTCACCTTATTCTAGTTCTTTCCAGGACATTTTCTGCCTGGAAACTGCTGACGAGGTTTTGCGGTACCTGTAGAGCAGGAAGTGAATCCCATTAGTGAGAATTCGCGGAACTCTCTCGAAGAAGAGAGTTACTGGTAAGTAACCTCTGTTTTTCGGACTTGATAGAGCTCAGTCTCACCCCACACGTAATGCTCCCATTTAGACCAGATCTGCTCAGCCAGGGTCCTCTTCTATGCGAGAACCTCCATGTCTTAAGACCGACAGCATGGCTCTTGAGCGCTCAGCCTTAAAGAAAAAAGGCTGCTCAGACGCAGTCTTGGCAACTCTACAGCAATCTAGACGTCCAGCCACCAGAAGGGCATACGGAGCAACATGGAAAACTTTCGCACTGTGAGAGACACAGAAGGGTTATGATCCCTGTAAAACAGAGATGGCAGTCATTTTCCAGTTCTTACAAGAGGGTTTAGATAGGGGTCTTAAACCTAACACCTTGGCGAGACAGGTGGCAGCAATAGACACAGTTCTGAGGGTGGTTACAAATAAGCAGGTCTCATCACACAGACATGTGAGAGAGTTCCTTAGGGCAGTTAGAGCAATTTCCCCTCCAGTAGTTCATAGATGCTCATCATGGAGTTTAAACCTTATTCTAGACGCTCTGACCAGACCACCTTTCGAACCGTTAAAGCATGTATCTTTATATATGCTATCTGTGAAGGTGGTATTCCTAGTGGCAGTCACCTCAGCCAGAAGGGTGTCTGAATTAGGAGTTCTCTCTCTGGAGGAGAACTTTTGTACTTTTCAGGAACATTCAGTTACTCTTAGGGTGGATAAAGGGTTAACCTTTATCCCTAAGGTTAACGCCTTATTTCATAGGTCCCAGGAAATTATCTTACCCTCTTTTTGCCCAAAACCATCACATCCAAAAGAAAGGATATGGCAAGGTAGGGCTCTAAAGATATACCTGGCTAGGACTAGGGGCCTTAGATCCACTACAGCCCTATTCATAAATATCAGACCTGGCCAGGCTGGTTCAAAAGCTTCAAAGACACTCTTGTCTAAATGAGTGAAACAATGCATCGTAGAGGCATATAAGGCAAAGAACAGGGTTCCACCTATCCAGATTTGGTAAGGAGTGCGGCTACATCTTATGCTTTTAAAGCAAGGGCCTCATATGAGGAGATTTGCAGGGCGACTACCTGGTCATCTCTGCATACTTTCGTTAAACGTTACAAATTTCACGTGTTCAAATCCGCAGAGGGGGCGTTTGGCAGGAGGGTGTTACAGGCAATGCTGGACTCACCTGGCACTGTTTGTTCCCACCCTTAGGGAATGTGATGGCTTGGGTATATTCCGTGCGGAGAATTAGCCGGAGACAGAGGGAGAAAGGAGAATTGGTCACCTACCTCAGTGAATTATTTTCTCCTCTGTCTACGGATAATCCTCCGACCCTCCCTGCCAAACAGCGTCAGGGTTAAGTGCAAACCAGATAAAAGGCTGAAATCTCCTTACAATGATAGATTAATGTCAGGGGATTTTTACACAGAGTTCAGTGTCTAATTGGGGAAGTAACAAAGTTGTACATTGGTTTATGGGGTTGACACAGGGTCCACTTCAGGTACCATAGATTGTTTTAATCTGTTGGCAAGTTTACGAGTTTTGTTTAGAGAATAGACCCTTGGCTAGGATATGGACTGAGAAGAGTTGAGGGACTAGCTCTATACGCATGCGCAAGAAAAGTATTTGCTGCTTCTGCCTCCCGGCGGCCATCCGCAGAGCTACCCGTGCGGAGGATTATCCATAGACAGAGGAGAAAAGAATTCACCGAGGTAGGTGACGAATTCTCCTTTCCTGTATGCCAGTTTCTTTCCCATACTCCCTGGCCTCGAACTTCTGAAAGCCAAGCCTCCTGCCAGGAACTCTGAACCAGTGCTATCCCCTGCAGCCCCCGCTCTGCGACACTTAAGAGCCTACTCCTCAGAGTTGATACAGTTATACAGCTTCTGTTTCTGGGGGAGGTGTGCATTGGTAGTAGTCAATACTGATTTGTGTCTGCCATTGTGTGGCTTGTTCACCAGTCTGGTTAGGGCCCTCTAAAATTCTTTAGTCTTCTCCATTTGACTAACGTAATTTTGGTGTCTTGTTAAGGAGGGTTGTCGTCCCGTTACCCCCGTCCCCCCCCAAAATATATACTAAATCTACCTTCATGCAATGTAAACCCTTTATCTCCTGTCCTCCTCTCAGTGACAATGGAGAATATTTGTTCTCCATCTAATTTAAATATTCAAAAACTGTTACCATATCCACCTTCTCAATCTGCTTCTCTCTGGGGTAAACATCCCTATTTCCCTCAATCTTTAATGTCTTGAATTCCAAATACTTTATCATACTTGGCTATTGGACATGGTTCGAGGATGCTTTTTTCAGCTGTGCCGTTTGAGTAAGCGATTCCTGTATTTATCCTAGGTGCGCCTTGCCACAGTGACCCTGGATCACAAAGCTTGATTTTTGTAATTCCCTCTTCTCCCTCAGCTCCCTGCTTGGCACTCCTCAGCGTGGGTGTATCCTGCTTCAGGTACTCAGAAAGGCAGACCTCAAATTCAAATTTGTGGGTGGACCCTGCCTTCTCCAGTTTGAGTTCTGCCATCGGAGCTACCAGAAGCAGACCTTGTTCCCTGGAGTACCTTTGGGGGAGCAGTGCTACTATTTTAATTTTTTTATATATATATATCATCGTCTTAAGGGCTGACTTGCCCCCTCCCCTCTTCGAGGGGGCTGGGCTGAGCGGAGTTCACGGAGGAGCTTGCTTGCCCTCTCCTCCGGGGAACCAGAAGGCCTCAGTGGGTGCCCCCAGCAGGCTCCACCGCTGCTAGCCACCCACCACTGGGTCTGGTGTGCTGCAGCAGGATCATCCAGGAGCAGGGTAATAGAGGCTCTTCTACCCTTTCGCTCCTCACCCCGCATGCCCTGGATAACAGGGGCACCTTCCCCCCACCCCGCCTTGCTTTTGGAGAACTGGCCAATCCCTCCCCCCTGGTTTTGTGCCCCCCCCCTCGGTCAGGTGTCTGGGGGGCGGGCTTGGGGCAGGGATACATGGCAGCGGGCGCCACGATCTGCTCGGAGGGGCCAGTGGGGGTAGCTTCCGCACCCCAGATAGTGAGTTGGGGGGGAGACGTTTGCGCTCCCAGCGGGGTGCCGGGGAGCAGGAGAGAACCCCTCCTCCCTGTACCGCGGAGGCAGCGGGGCTCGCAACTGGCCCTGCTGCAAACTTCTCACCGTGCTCCGGGGACCCAGGGAGAGAGGGAAATACCACCCTCCCTCTTCTTCAAAGACCGCGGGGCAGGACAGCGGTAAAGATCCCTCCCGCTCTCAAGCCGCCATGGACTCTCGCCGCCGGCTGGCCCTCGCGCTGCTGCCACGCACTCCTTTTAGCTTGGCACCAAGCTGCGCACCGCTCGACCGGGGCGAGGGGGAAATCAGTCAGACTGGAGCGGCTGGATCCGTGGGGGTGGGGGTACACGCTAGCGCCAGACTGCTTCCCCCACGTGAAATTCATGCGCGCCGCCATGTTTGTCCCTCCACGTGGGCTCATGGGCGCCGCCATGTTAGATGCACATCATGTGACCCAGGGACGGCGCCATTTTGAATGCCCCATGTGGGAGGCATGAACATCGCCATTTTGTTGGGGTCACGTGGCCCATGGGTGCCACCATCTTGGGGGGGAAAAAAACTTATTTTTTAACCAGCTAATGGAGGGATCTCTTGGATCGTAGATGGCAACCACCAGAGCGCAGCGATCAAGACCCTGACAGACTAAGGACAGCTCCGAACGCGCAACGCGCGCAGGAGGAACGCACCTCCCAGGAGCGAAGCCCACTGTGCCTGTCCCCGGAGCACCCGACCCAGCACATGCAACTGACAGAAGCGACACAAGGAGATCTCCTCAGCTCGATTGCAGCAGCTATCAACGAACTGAAGGACCAGATGAAGACTGTCCACAATCAGTCTATGCAGCCGCGGACATACAAGGGAAGTTCCCAAGGTGCGAACAAGGGCAAGCATCTGGCCGCGAGAGATCCCTGGCGTGGAAAGGACGTCCGCACCTCGCTACCACCTCCCGCAGAGTCAAGTCCTGAGTCAAGTAGCAGGGATGCATCTGATGAGGAGCTGATTAGATTGCTGGAGCACAAGGGGTTTAAAGTCAGGGGACCCATGGTGAGGGGCAACACACACAAGAGATCCAGATCCCGCTGGGACCCCCAACTCCCTTCCGATACCTCAGAGTCCTCTGCGGAGGAAGGTGAATGGTCAGAGGATGGAGAGTCATTGGAGGACGAGGAACAGAAACTATTCAACTCGACTACACTGAATAAGACTATAGTCAGGATCACGGACGCCCTCGGCCTAACTCCGGCGTCGGAAGCCACCACAATGGAGGAACACGGCCCAAGAAAGAACCTGCTCCTCAAGCCCAAGAAGTCTCCAACCTGCTTACTGCTGCTACCCACGTTCGAAAACGTCATCAGGTCAGCATGGGAGCACCCACTGAGGAGAGGAGGCTCACGAAAGTGGCCAAGCAACCTCTACCCCTTCCCGGAGGATAAAGCCGCCCTCTTTGTACTACCCAAGGTAGACTCAGCAGCGGCCGCACTGGCTAGAGGCTCGGCAGCACCCCCGAGAGGGGACCCTCTGCCCAAGGACCAAACCGATCAAGCCGTGGAGGCCTCGCTAAGGAGACTGTTTGAGGCCATGGCAAACGCTCTGCGGGCCGATACAGCCATCACCTTTTTCGCCAGAGCAATCTTGACCTGGGTGGAGGAGGCAAGGGACCCAGAGTTACAACCGCGGGAGCTTGCATCCAGACTGGACAGAATCTCCTCTGCAGCAGCCTATATTGCGGACGTCTCCGTAGATTTGATGAGAGCCAGCTCCCAGGTGGCAGCGTCCAACGTGGCGGCTAGACGTCGGCTGTGGCTCCGCACCTGGAAAGCGGATCTGGCATCGAAAACCACCCTAACTTTGGACCCGTTTCTGGGGGTTAAACTGTTCGGACCTACCCTCAACACAATGCTGGAGGAAATGGCGGAGGAAAAGAAGAAGAAAGTCCTCACGCCTACCGTGGAGAAGTGAAAGGGCAGAACGAGTTCCTTTCATCAATACCGGCAGAAACAGGGGTACGCACAGGGACCCGGTCGCCAGTCTTACTCCAGAGACAAGTATCGCAGATCCGGCATGCAGGCCCAACAACAACAATGGCAACAGATCTAGACCAAACAGCAGGGTTCTAACTCATCCCAATGACGGCCCTGCCATGGCCCCCGAGGGTCTCCCCTCTCCTCGGGGGCCATCTAGACCAGTTCGCCAACATCTGGGCCGCCCATATCCAAGACGAATGGGTGAAAAGCGTGGTAGAAAAGGGGTATTGAATCTAACTGCTGGACTGGCAACCCAGCAGATTTGTCAGGTCTCCAGTCTACAGGGATGCAGTGAAGAGACGTCTCATGAGGTCCGCTATAGCAAGACTGGCCGACATGGGGGCGATCGCATCTGTCCCGGCCGCAGAGCAGGGCAAGGGCCTTTACTCCCTGTTGTTCCTGGTCCCAAAGAAGAACGGGGAGGCGTGAGCAGTTCTCGACCTCAAGTTCCTGAACGGCTTCACAAGATACAGGAGATTCCGGATGGAGACCCTCAGGTCCACGCTACAGGCTCTGGAGATGGGGGATTGGCTCTCCTCTATCGACCTGAAGGACACCTATCTGCATGTCCCCATTGCACAGCAACACAGAGCGCTGCTGAAATTTTATTACAGGGGTGCGCACTGGCAATATACTTCCTTGCACTTCAGACTGGCCTCAGTCCCCCGTACGTTCACCAAGGTCCTGGCTCCCATTGTGGCTCTATTTCAACAGAAGGGAATACATGCGTACCCGTATCTGGACGACATTCTCATCTGCTCACCATCTCGGCCTGTAGTGTGCCGGCACCTGCTCGAGGCCATGGAGACTTTACAGAACTTGGGGTTCGTAATCAACTACCCAAAGAGTCATCTCATCCCAACCAGGTCGCTCCCACATCTGGGAGTCGTCATCAACACAGCAGTCAACAGGGTCTTAATAGAGGAGGAGCGCAGCAAGCGTCTGGTGGCCTCACTTTCCAGGGCACTGCGCGACCGCAAAGCAACAATCATGGATCTGGCGAAACTGCTGGGCACGATGGTATCCTGTATAGGCCTTACCAGAGGGAAATCATGGCACGAAAACACAAGACGGTCAGGATTCCGGCATCCCTGGCCAAGCTGTTACGATGGTGGGGAAAACCATCCCGCTTTCGACAGGGAGTTCCCCTGATCGAGCCACACAGGACCACAGTGACAACAGATGCCAGTCTAGGGGGATGGGGGGCACTCATGGGACCAAGGCAGGTGCAAGGCCGGTGGTCATGGGAGGAAGCGGCCCTCAGCATCAACCTTCTAGAGCTCCGAGCAATTTGGCTGGCACTGGTGGAGTTCGAGCACTTCCTGAGAGACAAGCATGTCTTGGTGCAAACAGACTACACCACAGCAATGACGTATGTCAACCACCAAGGGGGGGCGAAGTCGAGATCTCTGCAGCAGGAGGTTCAGCGTCTGTTACAATGGGTGGAACCCAGGCTCAGATCGATCAAATCAGTTCACATCAAGGGAACAGACAACGTCAAAGCGGACCGACTCAGCCGGGTACATCTGGACCCGGGAGAGTAGGAGCTACACCAGGATGTATTCGGCATGCTGACACGAAGGTGGGGGACACCACTCGTAGACCTGTTCGCCTTGAAGAACAACCACAAAGTGCCCAGCTACTTCGCAAGGCACAGAGACCCGGGGGCCTTAGCGATAGATGCACTACAGCAGCCTTGGCCCTGGGGGCTGACATACACCTTCCCACCGATACCAATATTGGGCCGAGTGACAAAGAGGATCAGGAAACACGGAGCTGAAGTAATCCTGATAGCCCCGTTTTGGCCGAGGCGCCCATGGTTTTCGGACCTGATGGAACTACAGCTACAGCCCCCGGTGCCACTCCTGGACCGCCTCAGGCAGGGTTCCTTAAACCACAAAGAACCTGGATACTTTCAGCTGATGGCCTGGCTACTGAAAGGGGGCGCTAAGAGCAGAAGGATTCTCAGAAAGAGTAATTGAAACTCTCATGGTCTCTCGCAAGCCATCCACCAACAGGATTTATGTGGCCAGGTGGAGGCGCTTCTTCCAGTGGCGACAGACCAGGGGTGGGAATGGCCACTCACCCTCCACACCGGAGGTTCTGGAGTTCCTTCAGGATGGACTTGACTAGGGACTTCGCCCGACTGGCTAGACAAGTGTCAGCCCTAGGGGCTATACTGGGGGCGGGATCCAGAGCCCATTTCGCTAAAAACAAGCAGGTGGGGAGATTCCTCAGGGCCGCCCGCACAAAGGCCCCACCTATGGTGCACCGATTCCCATCTTGAAACTTGAACACGGTGCTCACGGCTATCACTCAACCTCCTTTTGAACCCATGAGCCAGGTCTCCCTTTACTTTCTATCTATCAAAGTGGCCTTCTTGGTGGCTATCCTGTCAGCCAGGAGGGTTTCAGAGTTAGCGACTCTTTCCACAGCGCAGCACCTGTGCAACTTCTGCGACGACAGAGTGATCCTCCGCACCAATCCAACCTTGGTCCCAAAGGTCAACTCGGCATGTCACAGGGAACAAGAGATTGTATTGCCAACGTTTTGTCCAAATCCACAGCACCCCCGTGAGCAGGTGTGGCACAAGCTTGATGTTCGAAGAGCATTGAAGATTTATATCCGCAGAACAAAAGGGGGGCCCAGGTCTTCCTCCCTGTTTAAGTACAGGGGTGTGGAACTAGGGAAACCAGCGTCGAAGGACATGATCGCCAGGTGGATTCGTTGCTGCATCATGGAGGTGTACAGAGCAATAAAGAAGACCCCACTGTCCGGGGGGGTGGCGCACTCTCTGAGATCCTCAGCTACGTCATGGGCCATGATGTCCAGGGCCTCGTGCGAGGAAATCTGCAAGGCGGCAACGTGGGCCTCCGTACATACGTTCTCAAGACACTATAGGATTCATACCATGGCTTCGGCGGAGGCTGCTTTGGGTGGAGGGTCCTCCAAACCGTTGCAGCAGACCTCTAACCGGGCCCCGGTTCTCTTTTCTCCCACCCTATTTGGCTTGGCTTTGGTACATTCCACGCTGAGGAGTGCCAAGCAGGGAGCTGAGAGAGAAAAGAAAATTGGGGCACTTACCGGTGAATTTTCTTTCTACAAAGCTCCCTGCTTGGCACTCCGGCCCACCCAGGGCCTGCCGGCAGGGGGCAAAAAACCAGACACCTTAATCCGGCCCGTGGAAGGGCCCTGTCTTATATCTTCTCTTCCAGAACCTACGGAAGAACTCAAACTGGAGAAGGCAGGGAGTGTCCCGCACCTGGTCCGCCCACAAATTTGAATTTGAGGTCTGCCTTTCTGAGTACCTGAAGTAGGACACACCCACACTGAGGAGTGCCAAGCAGGGAGCTTTGTAGAAAGAAAATTCATTGGTAAGTGCCCCAATTTTCTTTTCTGTGGGCTTCCAGCGGTGCTTCTCTATCACTTATAGCTTGTTCAAAATGTGGCAGCATGCTGCTACTGGTTTGGGCAACTGTGATCATATTTACACGCATTCTGCATTGCTGCCTGTAGAATGGAAGACAGAATTTAAGATTATGCAGCTGGTTTTCAAGGCCCTGAACGGTATAGTCCCCGGCTGTATTTGAGATCTGCTCCTGGAACCTTGCCCTGATGGCTGTCTGCACTCAGATACCACCTGCTGTTTGAAGATCCCACCATCACACCTTAAGTCAGTGGGTAATTGGGCCATTGCTGTGGCAAGCCCTTCCATGTGGAACTGGCTCCCTCCAAATATTTATCTCCGTTCCTCCCTCCTCACCTTCAAAAAGCACCTGAATTTTTTTTTCTTTTCCACGGTGATGTGGGGTGGAAAATTTCCTGCTATATTTTTCCAGAAAATGTTCCTGTTCTAAAAAATGCATTGTTTCATAAAATTAATTAGTAACATAATTATAACATTTTTTTTCTTAATTAAATATTTCAGTTTAACTACTTTGGGCTACTGTAAAAACTTTTGAGATATTTATCTAGCACATAAAATTTAACATAGTATACTTTTTGAGTTTTGTCCTACTCTAAGTACAAGTCGAATAAACACGCTAAATCAAATCCCAAATCAGTTTAGGGCACTGGAAATTTTCCGATTATTTTTTTTCCAAAAAACACACATTGTTGGTTCTCCAGTTGCTTTTAGAGGATCCACTGCTGGTTCCCTGCAGGGGGGTTGGACTGAATTACCCTTGAGGTCACTTCCAACTTAAGATTCACTGTTTCTGTGACACAATATTTCTGTTAATGGAATCCAAGATGGCATTTGACTTCTTTTTGCGAAGAACCTCGAGTTATCTTCTCTCATACCTTCTCCAAATCAGTAATGAGTACTTATTTAAAACAAAAAAATGCCACCCGTTCTTGTAAGAATCTCTGTGGCATCACATTCAAAGTTATTAGTCATGATGATGATTGACCATTTTTTCCATCTGTTTTTATCATTTTCTGATCATAACTGTAACTCTACTTTACATGATTACATGGGTTGCAAAGAACCTGGTCCACAGTGACATCTAGTGATCAAAAAATGGAAGTGCAGTTTCTGCTTTCCGCTCAGCCCGAAGCATGAATCATTATTGCTGAGGTTAATCTAGATTAGAGGTTTATTTTGGTCCAGACTTTTCAACCTGGGTTGATTCCAGCTGTGTGGAGCTTGTCCCAAGACGGGGCTCTTTGAGACCCAGACTGACCTGGCCCAAACCCAAATGAGTCAGGTGAAATTTTCACTGAACCCAGACTTGACACTATGTTTCTGGAATCATACCATCAATGGAGTGGGAGGGAGCATGCTGTAAAAAAAGAGGGCATGAGGAGGCACAGTTACTAAGGACCTGTGTCTTTCTAGTGGGTGCTAGTGCATTGCAAAAGGTCTCTGGGGAGAAAGCCAGCAGTGAACATATCACTATATTTCTGCCTTTGAAGATGAGCTTATCACACAATCTGAATTTTCACATCAAGTTGCTGTCAGGTTTGGATTGGGCTGCATGGCTTTCATTTAAATACTAGCGTGTATATTGCTGGTAAAGCATTTGTGCCAGCAGCTGAAACAAAATACTATTTGTAAACTGTAGTTCTGGACTGCTGGAGAAGGCCCTCTCTTCCCTAATTTCCAAGCTCCTCCTTGCTCACATTTTCTTTCTTTTCCTTGATTTAGCTTATGACACTATGGCCCTTGTCACACAAGACACTCTCCACCCACTGCCCACCCACTATACATGTTGAAGGGCTGCAGTGTTGCCCTGTGGGTGCCCTGTAACATGTATAGTGGGTGTGCGGTGGGTGGAGAGTGTCTTGTGTGAAAAGGGCCTACGTGATGCAGTCAATTCAATTCAATTTAGACTTTATTAAGCGTGACAGAACGTCATAGCCAACACAGAAAGCACACATACATTTAACAACAACAAATAAATATAAACATAAAATGGCCAACATCATAAAACCAATACTATATAATAACATAATGGCGTAATAAAAACCTAAACTTTAGTGATGCACTCTTAAGGCCATTGCATGAAAATAGAGATGCACAGACACCTTGTGTGCCAGGAAACAGAGAGACTGGGTCCTTCCGTAGATTTCTCTTGGTCTATTAATTTTCTCTTTGAGACCAGGCTGACCAAGGGCTGTATGAATTCAGCTCCTCTCTACACCTTCTGTCCTAATATACTGCAATTATAAATGCAGGAATCCATGTTCACTGTGTTTTCCCCATTGGTGCCAATGGAGAAAACACAGTGAACACAGGTTCTTCTTCGATTGGCTCCATGATTCTCACTGATGGGATCACGTGATGCCCTAGCTAGATCAGATACTCTCTCTTTAAAAGCAGTTCTTTATATGCTTCCCTAGAAGAAAGTTCTGGAAGCATGTAGGAGTGCCCTCTGCCCCTCCCCTCACACCCACGCTCTTGCGAGAGTGCCAGTGTAGAAAAAGGGGAGGGACGGGGCACATCCCTCAGTTCCTTAAACCGCCTCTAGCATTGGATACTGCTTCTTGTCATAGAAAACAAATTTAATTTTTTTTATGTAGTTAGTTCTAAGTAGTTATTTATAGTTCTATCTGTACATAGTTGGTTTTTTAAAAAAAAACTTAACAACAAAAAAACCTCCCAAAAAACAAGAAGGGCCGAGCCCATTCAGGCCAGTCACAATGGCTCTTCCTACCAACATGGCAGCGCTGGTAAAGAAACCCGGCTTCAAATCCTGTGGCAAGTGCAACGCCCCCCTTCCCATCTCAGACCAGCACGACTTGTGCCTCTATTGCCTGGGGGAAGGGCATATGCAAAAGAACTGTCCAAGCCTGCAAAGCCCTTTCTAAACGGGCAGTAAAAGACAGGAAGCGACGCCTGGATGAGGCGCTCACCAGGCAGGCACTAGAACCGGCAGACGGAGTCACTCTCGCAAAAAGGCCAAGAGCAGAGGGGCGAACTGTATATAGTGGTTCAGATCAAGGGCCCCAGCTGGCACACAGCGCGCAACAACCAATGGCTCAGCCCGCACAGAGCATGTTACTGCTTACAGAGCAGGATAATGAGCCGGGCGCAGGCAGCCACTTTCTAACAGAGCCCACAACAAGCAGTGGCTCTGTTCTGGCCATAACTGACCTGCTGGATTTTCTAGCTGTGCCTATGGGACAGCCCCCCATATACCTGTCAGGCACGGGAGCAATCCAGCCCGCCTAAGCGCCGCAACTGGGATAGCCCCCAGCAGCACCGGACACAGCGCAGCCCTCAGCGGCACCAGGGGACACAGCACAGCCCTCAGCAACGGCACCGATTACTCCTGAGTCCCCAGAGGCAACAAACACCAGACTGGCACTGGAGCCCGGCTACTTCCCCACAGTTCCCCATATAGGGGAGGTTTGCGACTTGAGTGGGCCAAATACTAAGGGGGAGGCATCTATAGAATACACCACCTCTAGTTTGTCCCTACGT
Organism: Sphenodon punctatus; assembly: GCA_003113815.1. Lineage (NCBI taxonomy): Eukaryota > Metazoa > Chordata > Lepidosauria > Sphenodontia > Sphenodontidae > Sphenodon > Sphenodon punctatus. The sequence goes on along the minus strand of QEPC01003620.1, from coordinate 786,741 downwards.
TGTGTGGGAATATGGTATCGTCCCATGATTTCCTCATCAAGAAAATTCCCGAAGCTCCAGAGTCAATTAAGGCCCATAGGGCAATACTGCGATGGGCGTCAATTCCCAAGACTATGGGGATCCGAAGATGGCTCACTGAGACAGTTGTCGGAGGTCGTGCCCCGCAGACCGTACGTAGGGGATCCCTGGTGCCTATCGGGATGTCCTTTGGTCGTCCCGAGGCTTGACGTTTCCCGACCCCCTGCGAGATGGGGGTAATAGGGGGCAACTACGAGCATAATGTGTAGACTCACAACAATAGAAACATAAGTGAGACACCCACCTCCGGTCTTTTTCTTCAGCAGAGAGAGGCCCTCGGAATGCCCCTAGCTGCAGGGGCTCTGGAACCTCCTGGCGCCCCGTATCCACGCAATCGGGAGCGGAGGGTAGAAATCGGGGTGTGGTCCTGCATGCCCCCTCTGGTCATCTTTCTTTGTGGCGTTCTGAAAGGCGTTCTTCAATTTGTAAGGTGAGGGTCACCAAGTCTTCCCGCGTGGCTGGTACAGCGGTGTAGGAGAGCTGGTCCTTTAGCTCCTCGCTTAAGCCCCTTTCGGTACATTACCTTCAGTACATTGTCAGGCCACCCCATTTCGATGGTCGGCTGTTGGAAACGGGTTATGTACTTCCAACAAGGGCCCCTTCCCCTGTTTAATGCTTAATATAGCAGTTTCTGCATCTTTAACCCTATGGGGGTAATCAAACAAGAAGGTGAATTCCCTTTTGAAGGCAGCATAGTCTGTCAAAAGGCAACTAATACTGGTCAACAGGGGGGTGGCCCATGAAAGTGTGAGTCCCTCCAACTGTCCTATAACAAAGGCCACCTTAAGGTGATCCGTTGCATAAGCTTGGGGTTGCACAGAAAAAGTGAGCTCACAGAGGGCCATAAAACTCTGAAAGAGCTGTCTATTCCCGCTGAACTTCACTATCTTGAGCCCCTTTGGCTCTCCAGAGAGTGATTTTGTGCCCCTAGGTTTTCTGCCGGAGGGTTAACCCCAGCCCTCCCTAGCCCGCTCTGTCGGTCCTGGAGGTCCTTAACTTCTAAGGCCAGGGATTGCACAGCCCTAGTCAACTCCTTTCGCCTCGCTCCCTCTGTGGGGGCTGCCTGTGGGACCGCTGCAGTACCCTGGGTCTCCATGTCTATGACAGGAGTGGCGGAATGCTGGTGATGCTGTCTGAGAGTGGGAGGATAGTGAAGGGATTTGGAGGGGAACCACTCACTCCTCTCATGCACACACTTGCATCCTCTGGAAAAAGATATCCCTCGGGGTCTTCTATAGGCATTGGAGGACTCCTCCTAGCCAAAGATCATCACAGGGAAGTGGTAATCTGAACAACACTTCCCACACACACACCCCAGGGGAGTAGGGAAGGGGAATGACGTGAATGGGTATGGGAATGAGGGAAGTGACGGGTCCCAGGGATCACAAGGGGAAGGAAAGGATTAGGGCACTCAACAGGGACACAACCAGGGATGGGATCAAGGAAAGCTCAGTCACAATATGCCACACACTCCTGACGTCTATCTCCAGTCTCTCGCACTGCCACACAACGCTCCCTCGCCCTGACACACAACACAGCCACCCGCGCACACAAACCAAACACTAGTAAGGTCCCGAACTCCCGAAAGGGTCTCTCTCAAGGGGCCAGTCTCACAGGCTGCTGCACTGGTCACTGGCACCAAGGAAAGCATGAAGCAGTCTTTTATGCGCCTCCTGACACTGGTGGGCCCATCCTGGAGCATCCTTCACCTGCGCTTCTGAGCCTCAGTGCATGCGCCCCGGGCGCTTATCCTCAGCCGTGCTCGGAGTGGTTTTGCTTCCCAGATCCAGCCCCCGCTGCGTTTCCCTGACGCATCGGGGCGGGACCAGTTTTCACGTGTCTGTGAGCCCCTCCACAGGGGTCTTCTTGAGCATTCCCCTCACACCCCCACCTCCTGACCAGGTGCGGGGCGCTGCTGCCTCCTTTTCCTTCCTGGCCACTGGCGTAGCTTCCCTGCTCGCCACCAAGGTGGATACCTGACACACCCAAACGCAATTACAGACCATCTTCATCGATGTCCTACTACCGCCAGCACAGACCATAATTCCACCAGAGGAGGTTTGTACCCCAACAGCAACAATCCTCACAGACCTACCAGCCTAATCGGAGAAGGTTCAACAAACCAAGGATGAAGTCATGACAAAACCAATCTTCTCTGTCTTCCCAGCCCCGGTCGCAGGTTTAGGGCTGATCAGGTCAAGAGCGATCTAAACATCCCCTCCTTCAGGGATTGCCTCAGACAGTACTATCCGGCCTGGGAGAACTTAACATCTGACAGATTGGTCCTGGAAATAGTCCGGCTGGGGTTTTACTCTCCCTATTTCCTAATTGACAAAAAAGGAGGCGGGTATAAGACCTATCTTGGACCTACTTATCTGCGAGACCACCTCACTCCCCGGGTGCTGGATTGACCCCTGCGGTCATCTGGGGGCGCCCTGCTCGAGGTCCCCCGAGACTTTCAGGGGCCACCCAGGGGAGGGCGTTCTCAGTGGTCGCACCACGGCTGTGGAACTCCCTTCTGGTGGAAGCCCAGTTGGCCCCGAATCTCCCCTCTTTTCAGAGAAGTTGTAAGACCTGGCTGTTCTGCCAGGCATTTGGCGGGGGAGATGAGTGAGGGGGTGGAGGGTGGCTTTTTTGGGTATGGTGTTATTTTCTTTTCCTCCTTTTAGTTGTTTTAATTGTTGTTTTAAATTTTGTTTTGTGAATTGTAAGCTGCCCCGAGCTGCCTGTGGCAGGAGGGGTGGCATAGTAAAAGTTTGAAAATTAATAAATACGTCACCTCAACAAATATATGAAACGATTCAAATTCAGAATGATATCGCTAGCAACAATCCTCCCAGCCTTACAACTGGGATGTTAGCTGGTCGCTCTTGACCTAAAGGACGCATATTTCCATGTGGCCATCCGCTGATCTCACCGTAAGTTTTTTGTTTCATTGCAGACAATCATTGTTTCCAGTATTGTGTCCTTCCATTCGGCCTGTCCACAGCACCAAGGGTCTTTACGAAATGTGTGGCACCTGTTGCAGCCAGATTGAGGAAAATAGGAGTAATTCTATTTCCCTATTTGGACGATTGGCTCCTCGCAGCATCATCTCGAGAAAAGCTTTGAGAAGACATAGACATCACTAAAAATCTCACCTGACATCCACTCAGGTACTCCCCTTCACAGGAGCAATCCTCGACACACGAATGGAAAGAGCTTTCCTACCAGAAGACCGTTTTCTATTCATCATAACCGTTATAGAGTGCATCCAAGCACAGCCTACAAACAAGGTGAGATATTTCCTCCTTCTCCTAGGCCTTTTTGCTTCTACAACGGCTGTAACACCTTTTGCGTGCCTCAGGCTACACCCCCTCCAATATTGGCTACGAGACAACTACCTGCCCGGAGAAGACAGTCTATTCAAGAGATTGACTATCCCAAATCAAGTATTGCACTCTCTTCTGTGGTGGACTTCAAGAGAAAACGTCATGACAGGCACCACTTTCCAGACCCTACTGTCACGATTATAACAGACGCATCCATGACAGGATGGGGAGCACATTGCAGGGACCTGACTACTCAAGGCCAATGGACACCTTCGGAACAACTAATGCATATCAACCTCTTAGAGTTATGAGCTGCCCGCTTAACACTTCGAACATTCAAACCCTTGGTACAAGTCCACACTCTACAAGTCATTACGAACAATCTCACTACCATGTACTACATCAATCGATAAGGGGGAGCCCGGTCAAAACCTCTAACCAATGAGGCCATGAGCCTCTGGTACTGAGGTATCCAGAACTCAGTCACTGCGGTCGCGATACATCTCCCTGGTGAACAAAATACTCTAGCAGACCACTTAAGCAGACACTGTGGATATGGACACAAATGGTCCCTCCACAGAGATGTCGTCCACAAGATTTTTTCCCACTGAGGAACTCCAACCATCAACTTCTTTGCCAGTATAGAGAACCGGAAGATCAGGAGATTCTGCAGCAGAGGGGGAATGGCAAAGGGTTCCGTATCCGACGCTTTTGTGATCAGCTGGAACAGCCTGTTCGCCTATGCATTCCCACCCTTCCTTCTCATCCCAAAAGCAATCTAAAAGACGCAACGAGACAACGCACAGATTATCCTCGTAGTACCAGAGTTGGCCACGTCAGGTCTGGTACACCTGTCTGGTAGCAGCAACCTGAGACAAATGGCCTCTACCCTACCGCCCAGACCTCCTATCACAGTGCCAGGGACGGCTTCTCCATCCAGATCTCAGATCCCTACATCTGGCAGCATGGTTTTTAGGCTGAGAAGCCAGAATGACACCCTTCCAGACAGTGTTAGAGAAGTCGTTGTCAATGCAAGGAAGCTATCCACCAGAAAATCTTACAATGCTAAATGGACTAGATTCAGCTCCTGGTGTCAAGACAACAATTTGAACCCTCATCAGCTGCAACTCCAGGCAATCCTCACTTATCTTCTTGACCTTCACTGTTCAGGCCTTTCCTTTGCATCTGTAAAAGTCCATCTCGCTGCGCTATTATCCCGCCTTACAGACTCCGTGGGTAAATCTCTTTACTAACGAGTTCTTTCTTAAAAGGCCTTCGAAACCTCTACCTGGATGTAACACAGCCTACCCCTTAGTGGAACCTATCATTAGTACTTAAACGCCTGACAAAACCTCCATTCGAGCCACTCGCAACGTCAACAATATCACACCTGACCCAAAAGGTCCTCTTTCTCGTGGCTATCACCTTGGCACGACGAGTCAGTGAACTTTCTGCTCTGAGAGCGTCCCTACCCTACCTTCAGTTTTTCCCAGACAAAGTACAACTCAAAACAGACCCATCTTTCTGTCCGAAAGTGATGACGATGTTCCACATCAGCCAAATGATAACCTTACCAGTATTTTTCCCTCGGCCGCACACCTCAGCTATAGAATCGGTCCTTCATACACTGGACGTCAAGTGGGCCTTGGCCTTTTATCTTGAGCGAACGAGACCGTTGTGCAAGACGGATGCACTCTATCACTTTTGCAGGCCTACATCCAGGTATGAAACTGTCAGCTCAATGCATTTCAAAGATCATTGTAGCATGTATTGCCCTGTGCTATACTCTTGACAAAAGGCAGCCACACAGGGGTTGAAAGCACACTCAACATGAGCCATGGCTACCACCACTGCTCCGTTACGTCATATTCCAATGAGAGATATTTGTAAGGCAGCAACTTGGTCCTCTTCTGAGACTTTCGCAAGGCATTATGCCCTTGATCTGGCAGCTAAGAATGATGCAGCCTTCGGCTGTGCAGTCCTGGCCTCTATCTTTCCATGATGACATTCTCCACCCGTTTGGAGACAAGATCAGGTAACTACTCGTGTTCTCCCATCAGTGAGAATCACGGAGCCACTCGAATAAGAAATAAAGGTTACTTACCGTAACTTAGTTCTTCGAGATGGCTCTGTGCATTCTTGCTACCCACCCACCATTCCCCTCTTGGTGGATGTGTTGATACTTCCTTGACCCTGGAAGGGCCACTGTACTGCTATCCGGGTCTAAGGAACTTGAGGGATGCGCCTTGCCCATCCCGTTCTTATACGTCGGCACTCTCACAAGAGTGTGGGTGTGAGGGGAAGGGCAGAAGGCACTCCTACATGCTTCCAGAACTTTCCTCTAGGGAAGCATATAGAGAACTGTTCTTAAAGAGACCATATCCGATCTAGATAGGGCATCGCTTGATCCCATCTGTGAGAATGCATGGAGCCATCTCTAAGAACTAAGTTACGGTGAGTAACCTTTTTTTCCCTGGTTATGAATGGAAAATTATTGGACTATCCAGTGGTTAGAAAAGACAGTGTCTCAATTTCTCCTCCTTTTGTTTAGATTTTATCTCTCCCATAGTCGACTGCTTTGCCTAACATGTGCATGCAGCAGTTATTAACCCTAAGGATACAGAAATCTAACTTTTGTTGTTTTATTCCAGGGGAATTCTGTTAAGGCAACTACACACGGAGTGAGTTATGCATCTAATGAAAGAACAGAGCAAGATAATCCATGTACAGATTCTTCAGCTTTGGTAACTGTCTTTTAAAGTACAACATACATTGGTGCTATTGGGAAGGGAAAGATGCATCTACTGTTCTAAAAACTTCTATGGCTGCTGGTTTGTGTATCAGAACAATTCTTTCTTTGGTACTGAAGCATCACAGTACTTGCATATAATTGTCATGGATACAATCTTAAAAACTCAGATCATAGGTTCCCAAATTATGTATCAGGGCCCCATGTGGGATGGATCACACCAACTGTGGAGGGGTAGGCACGATCCTGATAAATATTAGGAGGGTGCTCTATAGAAAGAGGGCATGAGGAGGCACAGGGTGTTAACCAAATGGCATGGTAACCACGCTGTGAGGCTGAGAGTCACAGTCACCCATATGCTGTGAGTACCAAACCTATATGTGGCAGGGCTGTGCCACAAGATGGCACTTGCCATGTAATTGGATCTAAAATGGCCACCACAGGAAGTGGCTACGTTTAGGGCGTGGCTACCAGTATAAAGATAGCCAGCCCAGGAAGTAAGAAGGCAGTCTGCTCTGGACTACAGAGGAGAGCACGTCTCCTCTGTAGGCTGCCTGGAAGGTTCCGGACCGGAGTGCCTTGAGAACAGCCTGAATGTGAGTTGGGGATAGCTAACCAGTGGACTGTATGTGGCTAGGCTACCTACCGGTGATATGATCGACTTGTGTGCTGGATGAGACTGGCCAGAGGCTTGGTGCCTGGCCTATGGACTGTGTTATATATAAACTGGTATAGAGCTGGACACAGAGTGACACTCTTCCCTGGGCCTAATCCTCACGGTGAAGTGGGGCTCTGTGACACTATCAAATGGCCCTAAGGTGCATAGGGAGCCAGGTAGGACCTATAACAGGCAGGAGCGGTATATGGATTTCTTCAAGTGGCTCCATGCTTCTCACCTCTGAGATCACGTGACCACATGTCTAGCATCTGGATATGCTTGTCTCTTTAAGAGCAGTCTAAAGCTTTCAGATAGAGTACATTCTGGAAGATTCCTGCTTTGCTCCTCCTAAACCCCCCATCCCTCATGGAGAGGCTGGGAGTATATAAGAAAAGGGCAGAGCCTAACCCACCAGTTCCTTTTACCGTGCTGGCAGAAGGAACACTTGTTTTCTTGCTGAGAAAACCATAGCAGTCTTTTTAAAAAAAAAACAAAAAAAACCCAGCTGCTCATAGTAGTTAGATTTTTTTATATAGTTTTTAAGTTGTTTTCATCTCTGTATATGGTTTGTTAGAGTTAGAATAGACTAGGGTAGTGATTTACCTCACGGGCTGTTCATGCTTTTTATGGCAACTCAGCCCGTCAAGAGGCCAGAATTTAAGCGCTGCACATCCTGTGCTTTCTCAGTCCTGACCTCCAGCATACATAATCCTGCCACCTCTGTTTAGGGGAGGAACACAACACTGGAGCTTGTCCGGACTGTCTGTTGCAGGACTTTAAACGACTGCAGGAGACGCCTTAACAAACTGCTAATGGAGAAGGCTCTCCAACTGCCGGCTCCTCAGCCTCAATGTAATGGGCGACAAACCAGAAGAAAACTAAAAGGCACACGAAACCGCGTGAGTCCTCAAAACTCAAAAAGAAACACAGGACTGACCAGCTTGATCTCATGAAGGGTGCCTCTACTCAGGCAAAGCCAACACGGGGCACATCTGTGCAGTCTCAGCCTGTACAGGGCTCTTCTCTCTTAGCCATCCTAGGCCCAATTAGCCAGGCTACCCACCTATTGAACCTCCCACAAGATAGGGGAGAGTTTGACCTTCTGGCCCATCTTGTCCATGGAGACCCGATACAGGGTATAGCCACTTAGAGTGACTTTTAAAGGGAAGCCTTAAGCTCCCAGGAACCAGGCTGAGTCATCCCCATACCAAGGAGCCGGGACCAAGTCAACCGCGCTGTTCACGGAGCCCGAGGAGGCGTCTCTATAAATCCATCTGGCACTGTAGTTCCTCCTCTTCAAGGGGTTCCCCACCCCGACACAGTGCTTCCCGAGCACCGCTGTGTACAGCCTCCCCGACACCACAGTCTCTATGCCCAGCACCGAAGTACCCTATACAGGAGTTAGAGTGCCCGACACCGAGATGCACAGTACAGGAGGAAGAAATAGAGTTTTGTCTCTTCCTTTGTTCCCCCTTCCCTGTCACCCCTCTCCCTATCTTTAGATTGTAAGCTCTCGGGCAGGGACCGTGTCTATCTTATTTTCTGTAAAGCACCGGGTACGTCGCTGGCGCTATATAAATGCTTATAATAATAATAGTAATACACACAGGCATAGCTTTACGGAGAGCACATAGCCCTATACCCTGTGTTTCACATCAGTGACATGTTTTCTCACCATCTGGCTCCAAAATCCATGATAGTGGCAGCAGTGACATCTACACCACTGGCAGGCTCTGTGAAGACCACTCCTTCTGATAAAGGAGGTCGCCACCTGGATGATGATGGCAGGAAGTCTTTCTCGACCTGAGCTCTAACACTTAGAGCTTTCAATTATGCTGCTGCCATGGCAGCATACCAGCATGCCTTATGGACCTTTTGTGGATAGCGCCATAAGTGGTATTGCCGCTGATGTCTCCACAAGACATCACACCTGGCTCCATTCTACGGGCTTGACACCTGAGAACAAAGCGAGGTTGGAAGACTTTCCTTTTGATGGAGATGGGCTGTTTTTGAAACAAACTGATGACGCACTTAAAAAAAATTAGAGACTTCACAAACTGCTAGAACACAGGGCGTGGTCAACCAGACATCTAGGCGTTCTTATCGGTCATCCTCTTCCAAGACCAACTACAAGCAGCACTGGCCCTCTTTTCACTCAAGGTTTGTGCAACAGCAGCAAACACACCAGACCTACCAGTACGAAAATAACGGAGGTGTTTTTCCAAACCCAGATCAAAACAAAGGAACTCTACTTCAACCCAGGGGGCCATGCCTCGGTTGAGGGTTTGATCTGGGAGAGGTCAAGTGCTTTGAGCAAACCAACCTGATGTTCAGAGACAGGTTAGCCCCTTTCCACTCTGCCTGGGTTTCCATTACCTCTGATAGATGGGTTTTGTAAATCGTTAGGATGGGCTACTGCATCCAATTCTACTCCCCTCCTCCCTTACCTTTCCCCGTCCCTCTTTAGGGACACCTCTCACAAGACACCTTTACTTAATGAGGTTGACACCCTCTTAGAGAAAGGACCAATTGAGGAACTCGCCTTTAGGTAGTCTTCGACGAGGTTTTTATTCTCGCTATTTCCTCATTGAGAAGAAAGATAGTGTCATGAGGTCCATCTTGGACCTACGTCATCTTAACTGTTTTTTGAGAAGCATTTTTTGTTTGTTTCATTTAGAATTTTAGCTTTTTTTGCTTAGCTTAGTTATAGGGGAGAACAAGAGAGGACCCTGAATGATAGGACAGTAACAGGAGCATCATTGAGCAATCTGTGAAGCTAGGGAAAGCTTGATGGAAAAAAAGAGGGGTTTAGCAAGATGGTTAGGGAACAGGAGACTTTGGGGTGGGGTGAGTGTGGTGGCAAGAGAGGAGCGAAGTTCCCAGGTGCAAATAAAGTGTTATAAAGTGCAATAAAGTTCGAATAAAGTTTAGGCAACTACTTGTTCAGCCTGATTCTTACTCCCATGGAACGTTTGCTCTAACACAGCATGCTTTTGTACCTCTCAAATGGAAAGGTGAACAGTAGCAAGACTGATGACAAGCAGCCCCCTCCTGCCAGACCAGAAGTGCTCAGCCATCAGAGTTCCATCAGATTGGCCTCGTGGAATCAACTTTCACTCAATCCTGAAGAAGAGGAACTGTTCACAGATTCCCAGTCTCAGGTAACACTTCTCCATAAATCAGCAATAGCAACAAAAGCCAAATTCTTAGCTGTGGACATATTGACTGGTGAGGTTAGGTTATCAAGACAAACCTCTAAGGACGCTCGGTAAACTTACTACCATCTTACTGAGTTGCCTCAGGTGAGTGGGGTGGGGTAGTAAGTGCAAAATAAATGAATACATTCTTACTGTGGAGATATTGTAACCAATCCCCTAAACCACCATTTTTGCCTCAGTTATCTTTTAACTTCAAATTACAACCTGCTCTCCAAAGTTCATTATTGTAGTAGTGCCTAATGGAGCTTAACCTGATTGCAGCCATTAAGCTAAAAGCAGTATAAACATTATAATGACAGCCCTTGCCCTAAGAACCTAGCAATCTAAAAATAATAAGCCAAGTTTTGCCACCTACTGGTTGACTATATCCAGTTACTTTTGTGGCAGACGTCTAAAGGTTCATTCACACAATACTCTTCTGGTGCAGTCCTGACTCAATTGAAATCAATGCATGGTTAAACTCCCATAGGCTTCGTGGCATCAAGATTCAACCCTGAGTAATGGCACAAACCCACATTTTAGTTGTGTGAAATCCTTACTAATTCTGTGCTTTTTGATAATCCCGTTTTCTGCCACCTGATGCAAAAGTGGCAAATGACAGTGATGGTGTGTGATTTGATCATCTTGGAGCATTCCTCAGTCTTTGAAATATAGCTTCCTTGTGATATCCTACCTCCAAGTGATTATATAAATGTGACACAAGTATCTTGGAGCAGGGACTCCCTCCTTCACTCCATGCTACTTTTGGAACATTGCATGCAGGGATATTACAAGGGCTCTTTACACTTTGGGCCCCCTTCCAAGACATCTTTTACCATCATGCTCCTTGCTGGATTTTTTCACTGCTGCTACCTTGGTTTCCCTCCTGGGCACACAAGTCCTTTGCTTTCCAGTGCTGCCAGCTCATGGAGGAGAGGGAGGGTTATTTCAGTCTTTCCTGAAAGAAAAGTGATAAGTAGTTCTTATCCTGTGGGGATCCTGTGGGTCCCATTATTTCCTTGTCCAGTTGATAAGTTATTCAGCCTTGTAACAAACACGCAGCTTGTAGTTTGAACAGACATGCAACTGCACCTGTTGCTCTGGTGGTAGTGTGGTTTTTGTTAGTAATTTTAAAAACATGCACCACTTTCTTTTCAATTGTAGTGTTAACAGTATTCTGTCCTCTTGCATTCTTTCTCATGGGCATCATTCTCAACTAAAATGTGTTGTTATGAAATACTGAACTTCAGTACCATAGTATTGTAATGTTTGTATAATGTATATGCTATACTTGTGTGTGTCATATCTTTTTTCCCCTTCCTTCCAGATTTTGAATCAGTCTTCAAAGAGGAAATTACCACAATGGTTTGGAACTTCAGAAGGAAATGTTCCTTCAGTTAACATTGCCAAGAAATCCAAAGTGGGAGCAAAAAAAGGTCTCTTCAGTTGAACTTGGACATATAAGACCATTTCGGAAAGAAAATAGGCACTCTGTATATATGTTAGAACTCATTTTTATTTCTGAACTGAGTGAGATTCTGTTTTCAGTTTCCCAAATAAATGCGACATTTGAAGTAACTACGTTTGTTCAAACATGAAACCATGACTGAACTTCCTTGGGGTGATGTGATTTCTTACATGAATGTAACCCCTTATTCTTGAATTGATCCATGTGTGAACAAGACTGCAACATCCTGCAAAATCCTGAACTCAAGCATGCAAAATGATCAGCAGATTAAAGTGGATTATATTTATTGTTTATATTGAACAATGAGGATCTCAAGGTTTTTTGCCAAGTGAATTAATTGAACATTAGGAAACTGAATTTGTCGCCATCTTAATATGAAAACCTGGTCCATGGACACCTTTTGTGAGGTCACTTTTTCAAGATTTAGATTGTATTTAGGGGTGGGGTTTGGGGCTGAACACACATCAGCATCTCTTCCATTTCAGTGGGTATGTTAAGCAGATGTACAGTAGTTTTAAGGATGGTAAGAGGCATTGGCAAAGAGTAAATGTTACAAATGTATAAATGTTTAAATATCGATGCTTATGAGTCTTGTACATTGTTCAGTTGAGCTTTCCATGCCAACTAGATTAGATTGTTGATATGAAAATTCTCTGTAATACGTCAGATATTAGATATCATGGACATCACTATTTCGTTTTAAAGAAAATTCATTATTTTTATATGGCGAAACATGAGCTAACGTTGCTCAGGCCATTGTGCACTTTTCACTAGCTGTGAAATCGTCTAATTATTTAGCACTGGGACCAGTCCTGTTCACTTCAATGGCATTTGGGACATCGCTAAGGGGAATTGCTGATACTAAGCTGTTGAGGATTATGTTAAGCTTTCTAATAATACTTTTGTATGTAACATTGTTTTTTCCTTTGTTAATCTTCTTAATTCACCACAAATTAAACCCATTTGCCATTTGAAATTTCAATTAAATGAGATGGAGTTTTGTGTCTTTTTTTAATTCGTTTTATTAAAACCATGCTAACCATAAACTAAAGATACACCCACATAAGAAATCACAGAAAATGAGGTCAGTTATGACCAACATTTACACCAAAGTAGCTCCTAGAATAATCCCATGGCAGATCCGCAGTTCATGAAGCATTGACTTTTGTGGTATGACACTTCTAGTTCAACAGACATGGAAATGTGAGGGCTCACTGTGCCTTAAAAACAAAAAAAAGCTGTTCCTAGCCCTACTTCACTGTGCTAAGCCAGCTTGCTGTCTCACTAGAGCAGTGAGAAAATATAGAGGTTTTTGTGGCTCCGTTTGTGTCCTGTGCAATTGAACTCTCATCTGAGGCACTTGGCTTTATTTTCAAGGATGCGAAAATAGCCTTAATGCAACAAAGTGATGAACAGGGAAAAACAATCCAAAATGTATGTACACACTGCTGGATTCTAAATTAGGAAAAGGACCTTGGAGTCATTGCGGACTAGTACATTGAAATCCTCAGCTCTCTGTGCGGTGGTCATAAAAAAATCAAACATAATGTCAGGAGTTATTTGTAAGGGATAGAGAAGAAAACTGAAAATATCATAATACCCCTATATAAATCTCTGGTGCAACTGCACCTTGGTATGTGGTGGTGAAGCAAGGAAACCTCTTTGTAGCTTATATTGACCTTACAAGAGCCTTTGATTCAGTTTGCAGAGAACTTCTTTGGACTAAATTGAAGAAAATGTGGGTTCCTATAAAACTGTTGGAACTCATTATGAGGATGCTTGAAGCAACTAAAGCAGTGGTGAGAATAAGTGCTAGAGGGGAGGTTACTAAGGAATTGCCCCTATTCAAGGGAGTACGGCAAGGATGTTTGCTGGCCCCCCTTCTTTTCAATTTATACATGGATGATTTGGTCCCCACTGTCTCAGGAGCTAATCCAACTCCTCCGCGAATAAGAGATAGGGCAATATCTATAATGCTATACGCAGACGATATTGTCCTTCTCTCACAGACAAGGAAAGGGCTCCAACAGATGCTAATGGCATTAGACAGTTATTGTCAGCAGAATGCGCTGACAATCAATATGAGGAAATCAAATGTTATGGCTTTGGGTAAGTCACGCTCTAAGTATAGGTGGTACATTGGAGAACAAGAACTACCCCTGACCCCGCACTATTTGTATTTGGGAGTGCTGTTTTCCTCAAATAATCTATGGAACAAACATAATTCTGGGCAGATAATAAAGGCAAAGCAAACAACTGGAGGATTATTAAAATTACATCATGCGGCTCCAGTGGCCCCCCCTGATCAGATGCTTAAGATTTTTAGAGCAAAAGTTATCCCCAGTTTAACTTATGGAGGGGAAATTACCGCAGTATCTTATTGTAGTAGGATGGAGGTTCCGCAGAATCTCTTTCTTCGTAACATTTTGGGGGCCCCTAAAGCAACTCCGCTTGTTATGCTCAGGTTAGAAACAGGAATGTTATCGGTTGCTGTTCAATTCAATCTTAGAGTTTTTTCCTTTTGGAAGAGCATTATGAAGGGGAGCCCTGGACTAGTAGCTGATTGTTATATAGAGGAAAAGGAACATGTGGGATTTCCACAATACCCATGGCTTAAGCATTTAAAACATTTGACCAGTGTTATAGACCTTCCAAAGGGAGAAGAGGGTCTACCTGACAGCAGACTTCCTAAATGGGAGTTGAAAGTAAGAATAAAAGAATGGGCTAAAAAGAAAGACCTGGAACTTTTACAGCAAAATAAAATTTCAGTATATTATCCTAGAGTTAAGATTGCAGTCAAATTAGAGTTTTATTTGAAAAAGATTCAGGACCCCAGGCTAAGAAGAATGTTTATGCTACTGCGTTTTAACTTGTTTGAGACAGCTGAAGTTAGAGGTAGGAGGGAGGGCATACCACGAGCAAGAAGAACTTGTATGACTTGTCCATCGGTGGTGGAAACCCTCCCTCATATTATGCTAGAATGTCCTAAGTATGCGATCTTTAGGGAAATTTGGATTCGACCTGTGCTCGAAGACGGGACTTTAGATCAGCCAAAGACTTTTGAGGAGATATTAACTCTAACGGACGAAGCACAAATCAAAGCAGTGGCAATGTTTTTATTAATTGTGGAGAGGGAAAATAAAAGGATGAGCTGAATAGCTCAAATTATTTAACCAAAGATGATTCTTGGGATCTGTTACTTAATTTACCCCTCAGTTTTTATGATTTTAGAAATATGAATCGTAAAATGATTTATGTTTTTGTATTGTGAATAGCAAAATATGCTGAACCAATAAAATGTTTGAGTAACTGCACCTTTAATATTGTGTGCCGTTCTGGTTGCCTCATATTAAAAAAAAAAAAAAAAGATATACTAGAAATAGAAAACGTACAGAGAAGGGCAACAGAAGTGAAAAGGGGTATGGAACGACTCCCCTATGAAGAGATGCTGGATAGGGGGAAATTATAGATTACAAAATCATGAGTGGTGTGGAACAAGTTAATAGGGCATGATTATTTACCCTCTCAAATAGTAATTAGGGGACACTCCATGAAACTAACAGGTAGATTTAAAACAGTATTTTTTTACTCAACACACAATTAAGTTGTGGAATTGGTTACCAGACGTGGTCAAGGCACAGTCCTGCTTCAGTTGCCTCAGGTCCTCCATATACCATGGGGACCTGCTTTGTCACAGTGGTGGGAGTGGACACAGGTGCCATTGCCACAGCGTCACTAGCCATGGTCAGAATATCATTCCACAAGGCAACCAGGTCATCAACAGAGTAGCAGTCAAGGTAAATAGGTGTATCCCCCAGAGCGTTCTGGAAACAAATCTGGATCTATTAGTCTCCAGGGGCAGATCTGATTGGTTTCCAAAACGCTCTGGACCATGACAGCTATACCGACTGACCTTGACAGCTACTCTGTCGATGACCTGGTCATCTTGTGGAATGATATTCTGAACATGGCTAGCGACGCTGTGCCCATTACATCTAAATGTCCGCTCCCACCACTGCGACATTGCAGGTCCCTGTGGTTGCAGAGGACTTGCGACAGTTGAAGCAGGAGGGTAGGTGGTTAGAGCACAGTTGGCGTTCGATTTGTGCTGAATCTGACCGGTTGCGGCTTAGATCATTTTTGAAGGAAAATACTGTGGCTGTGATGGCAGCAAAGAAGGCTTTTTTCTCTGCTATCATTGCATCTGCAAAGTCTCATCTGGTGGAGCTGTTCTGGGCGGTGAGAGGTCTGGTTAATCTGGCCTGTGCCCACAAGAAATTAGTCACCTACTGTCCGCTGTGATATTTTTATTAATTACTTTGGAGACAAAATCACTCGTATTCACCATGACTTGGGCGCTGCTATTTTACCTGCAGTGTCAGAGTTTGGGGTTATGGAAGCTTAGTCTTGTTCTGTTTGTTTAGATAAATTTCTATAAGTATCTTCTGCCGAAGTGGAGGATTTGCTTGGGGTGATGTGGGCCACCAGTTGTGAATTAGATTCTTGCCCATCCTTCCTGGAGAGAGCCAGCAGGGAGACGTTGGGCCATTGCTGGCTAGGGGTGTCAGTGGGTATTTTCAGACGTTACGAGATCACGCTCAACCACAGTCAATTCCCTGTGGTGAGGAATGCCCTCGTAATGTCTGTTGGGGAACCGGAAGTTCCCCCCCCAGATGTTAACCATGCTCAATCCCCGCCGGGAATCT
>QEPC01003620.1:736240-760784 GCA_003113815.1 Sphenodon punctatus | reverse complement strand
AAAAAGGTAGCAGGAGGACTAAATGTCTACCACTGTGGCTAAATGGAAATGCAAAGGAGGCTATTAGAGCCAAAAAGGCATCCTTTAAGAAATGGGAAGCTAGCCCCAATCAGGAAAATACAAAGGAACATAAACACTGGCAATGTAACTGTAAGGTGCTAATAGGGCAGGCCAAGAAAGAATTTGAAAGGAGACTTGCTAAAGAGGCAAAAACAAATAATAAAACCTTTTTCAACTATATCAGAGGCAAGAAGCCTGCTAGGGAGTTGGTTGGGCCATTAGATGACCAGGGAGTAAAAGGGGCACTCGGGGAGGACAAGGACATTGCAGAGAAGCTAAATTTTCAGGCAGCGGTAGCTGCCTGAAACTAAAATACACAGCCACTCTCCATTATAAACAGGGGACTACTGAAGCCCCGATTTTGAGGAAACTGCTTGAGCTACATTGCTGAAAATTTATCCATAGCTATAAGTTGTGAGGACCATCATATGCACGAAGTCTGAAGAAGACGCATTGGGAAAATAAAATGTTATGACTGTTTAAACGTTAATTGGTTGTGGTCAAAATGCACAGCGTCCTCACGATTTTGAATCCCCAATATCTCCTCCCCCTGGATGAGTTGAGCTCCCAAACTTCACAGGATTGCAGCATGAGATCAATAACTGTTCCTGAAATATGATACTAATTGGTGCAGCCAAAACCGAGTTTTTGTTATTGAATAAAAAATCGGTTCTTTAGGCTGACGCATGCGCACTTGAGCTCCTCTCTCCTGTTGGAGAGTCAGGGAAGGGCTGCGTCAGCGTCCCCCTGCGAGCTCAGTTGGCTGCTGCTGCCCCCTGGTGGCAATGCGGCCACCCCTACCGGTACCCCGCCAGCCCCAACCTGCCGCCCCGACCTGACCCACCTCCAACCCCCGCAAGCTCTGACCTGACCTGCCGCCAGACCCGACCTGCCGCTGCCAGCTCCTACCTGCCCCCCGCCAGACCCGACCTGCCACCCCCAAACCCCGCCAGACCCGACCTGCCGCCTCCCAACCTCCTATTAATGTCCTCCTATATCATATCCCACAAAACCTACAAATTAACCAAACCAAAAAACTTAAGTTTAAAAAAACCTTAAATGCACACGTTTTCTTAAAATAAAAAAAAAACGCACATTCAGTCCAATTACAATTCAAAAAAATTCCACTCCATACATTTCTACAAAACATAAACACCAAAAAACACAGAAATTATTACAGATTTTGAGCAATATTTAGTATTTTATCCACATCAACATACATGTTATATATGTACTTAATTCCTTACCATACATACATTTATTCATTTTTGTCAGTAAGTAAAATTTCACATTTTTTCATTATTAAACTTTAATTTATCATTCAACAATGAACAATTTAAGCGTTCATTAAGTCTGTTTCTACATAACTGCATTCTGTACAACGAATTCTATAATGTTACATTGTTAAGTTCATTGTATGAAGTGTATACAATTTGTATACATGTAAAGAACAGACTTGATGCACTCTTAAATTGTTCATTGTGGAATGATGATGATAAATTAAAGTTTAATAATGAAAAAATGTGTTTAATTATTGATAAAAATGAATAAAAATATGTATGGTAAGGAATTAAGTACATATATAACATGTATGTTGATGAGGATAAAATATTAAATTGCTCAAATTCTGTAATTTCTGTGTTTTTTGGTGTTTTGTAGAAATGTATGGAGTGGAATTTTTTTGAATTGTAATTGTACTGAATTTGGGGTGGGGTTGTATTTTAAGAAAACGTGTACATTTTAAGGTTTTTTTAAACTGTTAAGATTTTTTGGTTTGGTTAATGAGTTCTTTGCTTCGGTCTTCACTGCGGAGGATGTTGGGGAGATACCCACGCCGGAACCCTACTTTGTAGGTGATGAATTGGATGAACTGTCAAAAATCAGCGTGACCCTGGGAGGAGGTTGTAGAGTAAATTGAGAAGCTTAATATGAACAAATCACCAGGGCCAGATGGTATTCACCCCAGAGTTCTGAAGGAACTCAACTGTGAAATTACAAACCTACTAGTAGGAATTTGTAACCTAACGTTGGCATCTGGACTGGAGGGTGGCAAATGTAACCCCAATATTTAAAAAGTGTTCCAGAGGTGATCCTGGAAACTACAGACCGGTAAACTTGACGTCTTGCTGGGCAAAATGGTGGAAACTATCATTAAGAACAGAATCACTAGGCATATTGATAAACATGGCTTAATGGCAAAGAGTCAGAATGGATTTAGGAAAGGGAAGTCATGCCTCACTAATCTCTTGGAATTCTTTGAGGGCATAAACAAGCATGTGGACAGGGGAGACCCAGCAGATATAGTGTACCTGGATTTCCAGAAAGCTTTTGATAAGGTCCCACATAAACGACTCTTGAGAAAATTAAAAAGCCATGGGATAGGAGGTAGTGTTTTGCTATGGATTGGTAACTGGTTAAAGGATAGGAAGCAAAGAGTGGGACTAAATGGCCAGTTTTCACAATGGAGGGATGTAAAAAGTGGTGTGCCCCAAGGATCTGTACTGGGACCAGTTCTTTTCAATGTATTCATTAATGATCTGGAAAAGGGTGTTAAGAGTGAGGTGATCAAATTTGCAGATGACACCAAGTTATTCAGAGTAGTCAGAACACGAGCAGACTGTGAGGAGCTGCAGCAAGATCTTACAAGACTGGGTGCCTGGGCATCTAAATGGCAGATGAGATTTAATGTGGACAAGTGCAAAGTGATGCACATTGGGAAAA
Organism: Sphenodon punctatus; assembly: GCA_003113815.1. Taxonomy (NCBI): domain Eukaryota; kingdom Metazoa; phylum Chordata; class Lepidosauria; order Sphenodontia; family Sphenodontidae; genus Sphenodon; species Sphenodon punctatus. The sequence continues at coordinate 758,003 of QEPC01003620.1, read as the reverse complement.
ATAATCCAAATTATGAGTACACAATGCTGGGTACTAAGCTAGGAGTTACCACTCAGGAAAAGGATCTGGGAGTGATTGTGGATAATACACTGAAATCCTCAGCCCAGTGTGCCGCAGCGGTCAAAAAAGCAAATAGAATGTTAGGAATTATTCGCAAGGGAATAGAGAATAAAACTGAGGATGTCATAATGCCTCTATACAAATCAATGGTGCGACCGCACCTTGAATATTGTGTGCAGTTCTGGTCGCCCCATCTCAAAAAAGACATAGCGGAACTAGAAAAGGTACAGAGAAGGGCAACAAAAATGATCCAGGGTATGGAACAGCACCCGTATGAGGAGAGGCTTGATAGGTTGGGGCTCTTCAGCTTGGAAAAGAGACGGCTGAGAGGAGATATGATAGAGGTCTATAAAATCATGAGTGGTGTGGAACTTGTAAACAGGGAACGGTTATTTACCCTCTCAACTAGTACTAAAACTAGGGGACACTCCATGAAACTCACAGGTGGCAGAGTAAAAACAGACAAAAGAAAGTATTTTTTCACTCAGCGTACAATTAGGTTGTGGAATTTACTGCCAGGGGAGGTGGTCAAGGCCAGCAGTATAGCTGAGTTTAAAAGAGGTTTGGACAAGTTTCTGGAAGATAGTTCCATTAACAGCTATTAGCCAGATAGGATTGGGGAACAAAACTCTTTACTGTCAGGAGCCTGGGGATGACCCACAGGGAATGGATAGCATGGTGACATGTTGGATGCTTCTCCCAGGCCCCCGTGATTGGCCACTGTCGGAGGCAGGATGCTGGGCTCGATGGACCATTGGTCTGACCCAGAATGACACTTACGTTCTTATGTTCATGTGAGAGTCAGGCCCCCTAATTAAAATCAGTCTTACTCCTATTGGATGTTAACCAGGATAGTTTATGCTTGATCCAGTTGCTCCAGCTTTTTCTGTGGTGCGCTCTCCATTGTTTTCCTGTTGAAGTATTTAACGTTTCCTTCCAGCAGAAAGTGTGTTTTTTAATTATTTTTTTTTATAGATGTAGGCTTTTTGAGTGCATTCATATTAAACTTTCCTTTATAAGACCTACTGAGGACTAAACTACACTATGGCAATTCTGCAAATATTGTCTTGTACACAGAGATAACCCACTATAATGACAAGAAGAATGGCCCCAAAGTTTGCACGCTCACTGTGAATAACCTAACGCCCTTCTGATCAGCAGTGTAATTTCACATACACACGTTGCCTATTAGAAGAAATCTTCATCTAATGAAGATGATGGCAGACTTAGCCTTGCATGGATGTAGTCAGAGACCCGTGTTCCCAAATCTCAAATCCTGTGAATTCACAGCATTTAATAAATTTGCATAACCATGCAAGTTTCATAGTATGCAAACATGATTCACAACATGCACTTGCGATAGATTTGATAAACTACAAACCAGACTGAAGATAAATTGAACTGTACCTTGTTTGAAGTTTGCAATGTACTTACAATGCATAATAAATAAAAACGAAAAAACTAAACCATAGGCAACAAAACCTCTAAAATACATGCAGCAAAAAAGAGAAAAAAGCAGCAAAAAATTGAAACATACAGCAAAAAATGTGGGAGGGGGATTAAACAAGCCCAAGTACCTGGATTTAAGAAAGAAAGCACTTCATTTTAGAGCTCCAGATCCTCCCGCCAACATCCTCCAGGTCATCCTGCCCCAAACTGAGCCCCCAGGCTTCCCCACTATTCCTAGTTGCCTGAGTCCTCAAACCCAGTATTTCACAGCTCCCCAGCTGCCCCATTCTCCTGATTCCGAGAGACCAGTAGGCCATCACCCCATTTGAATCTCCATCCCAGCATCCCAATGTGGTTCTCACCCCCACCCCCACTATACCAGATCCCAAGGGCTCCATTCACCAGACTCAGATCCCTCCTGTGCCCTAGGTAGTGCTCCCACTTACTCACAGATAACCGCTATGGCAGCAGGCCCAGGTTGAGCTCAGACAAGAAGGTGGAACCGAAGCTAGGATTTAAAGGTCCTGCACATTTCTCACTAGTTTCAGCCTATCATTGTGGATGTGGGCTGATTCTCTGAGACACTACAAATCACAGCCATGCAGTAAATGTGGGTCCCTGGTTATAGTGTAAATTTTGATGAGTAAATGGCGGGGTTGTAGAGGAGAAAATGAGAGATGAATATAGGATAAAAGTTTGAGAGCTTATTGCAGCAAGTGCAAGACTTTTGAGTGTATTTCCATTCTTGTTTGGGTTTAGACTAAAATTGCATGGGGAGGAGAACAGTTATAATTATGTCCCACTTTACATATCTTTTTGTTAATAAATTGTACATTGAAATGTTTTGGAAAGTGTCTGTTGGAAGGGGTGTTGGGTATTTGTCACCAGAGACAGGTCCTCCATTTCTCTTCAACGTTGTCTAGGTGCTTGAGGTATCCTGAGTGGCCATGTTCAGAGATCCCTAAGTGGTGGTGGTGAGAGTAGAGGTTCCCAAACCTCAAAACCCTAAGTGGTGTCATGTCAGTGGATGGGGTCATGATCTCACATATTTGCTACACTTTGCATGTCTTCTTTACTGTCTGCCATTGTAGCATTATATTTAATACTCAAACTGTGGCCTTGCAGGAATAAAGCTTGGGAACCAAATTATTATTTATAGGAGCATTAGTGTGGAGTATTTGGGTAATGAGTATGAAGGTGTGGGAACTGAAAGAGTTGAGGAGGATTTGAAAAGGTTATGTGTGTTTTGTGGGTTGCAAGAATATCCAGAGGGGTTACAGTAAATCTTTAAAAACAATAATTTGGAAAGGAATATAAAATCCCTACCCTTCAGGGCTTACTTCCAGCTTGGAGGTTAGGAGGGTGCTTTGCCTGGGGCCAGGTTATCCTATGAATGTCTACTGATGGTATTGTGTTCAACAGTGGCCAGTAGCAGCCACTTCAGGAGACATGATACTGACTGAACCATTGGCCTGATCCAGTATGGCAATTACTATTTGCCTAAAATCAAAATGCCTATGAAGTGTAAATTATTGTAGTAAGGGATGGGAAATCTTTTCCCTCCCGTGTGCCACTCTGAAATTAGTACAAGCTCTGTGGGTCTTTTAGGAGTTGCAGGCAGGGGTGCTTCAGGGCTTTGCTCAGGTTGGGGGAAGGGAGGGTCCTGATCAAGGTGTGCCATGGATTCATCCCTTATCCTTGAGTGCATGCTCTCTCATTTCTGCTCCTTCACCGGAGTATGCTCATTTAATGCTTGAGGGTATTTATTTATTATACCCTGGCATTCCACTAAGGCTCAGGGCGGCTTACAAAATAAGAACTGATAAAATACACAACAATACATAATTAATGAAAGTCCCCTAAAATCCTCACCTCATCCCTAAACCTCCCCCAACCTCTGCTTCTGCCTGCCAAACACTTGGCCAAAAGACAGGTCTTATACTGCCTCCAGAAGATACTCAAGCTCAGGCTTAAACAAACCACCAGGAGAAGCGCTTCATGGCCACATCCAAGAACTAGAAAGGGGCCAAAGAGAGCCCATGGCTTGAAGGGCCTTGCTTCTGTGTAAGTTAGAAAGGATGTAGTTTTATACACTTTCTTAAACCAGTGGAATATTGGCTCACAACACCTAGAATTCTAATAATTGATGCTAATATTGCAGCAATGGTACACCTGATCCTGGGGTAAGTCAGTCCAGACCCCAATCCTGGGGCAAGTCCTTTTTACCCAAGTGCGCTTCAAGCATTATTAATTCTGGCCTCTGCTTCTCCTGCAGCCAGTCTGTTCTTCCAACATGGTATCAGGGGTTTTCATGGTCTCAAAGCAGCCTTACTAGGTATATGCAAGGACAGTTCCCACCTGAGAGTCCTTTGTGAGATGGCTTCCTTCTGGATTGGTGTCTTTGCCTGCTCTCTTCAGCACTCTTAACCCAGCAACAGTATGCCATGTGTCTTCGCTCCTGTCTTTGTGGAGAGCTGCTCTCTGGAGCTCCTTCTTCTAAGAATTCCCCCACCAAACCGAGGAATAGCTTCTTAAATACCCATCCGTGCATAAGGCTTGATCACCTGATAGGTGTTAGCCGTTGTCCTCCATTAGGCTAGCACCTGTACCTCTTTAGCATTAGCCTGCAGCGTGATCCTTTACTATTGTCAGTAGTTGGACCTTTTTTACTGGTGCTATCACTCATCCTGCTTCAATCCTCCTCCTTTGTGGAAACGGGTCCCATTAAAAGTGGATCCAGTCAAGAAACTATAGCTCAGGGTTCAAGTTCCTCCCTGCAGGGCTGCATTTGTTGTCGGAATAAAGGAGGACCTATACAAAGGGAGCCCTGCCCCATGAATATAGGGGTACCAGGTGAGGAATGGGCCCACCCCATGTTCCAATTCCCAGTCTTGAGACCCTACGCATCTTGTTGACCGTCGCAGAATAACTGCAAAACAAACAGTAAAATTAAATTCCCAGAACTCACCCAACAGCTGGTCTGCCAAGGCCAAACCATGATGGCCCCACATACCCTCACCCTGTGTACACAAGAATTTTTTGTTTTGTTTTTAGAAGTTCCTAGCATACAACTATCCATCCCTGGCATTCTCAGTTGGTGATTTATCCTTTTGTTAACCTTCAGGAATATGGAAATAAATATTGCTTCTTTCAAAAAAAAAAATTCTCCACTGCCAGGTGATGTGGCTTTTTCAGGGGACCATGTTCAATTCTCTCAGTAATATTCCCACGGTTCACCATTACGAGTAATACAATAGTAATTGTCATCACACCAGTCACACCTGTAAATTGTGTACCCGAGTTTTCCGGGATCAGTTTTGCCTCTCTTACTTCAGGGCCATTCCCAAAAACTCCTCCTAGGACATCTGCCATACTTGTAATTGAGTTGTGGCCTTTACCCTTCCATTGTGCCATCAGTCAGGTTGTTGACTCTGGTAATCTCTCTTGTTTTACTTCCACTTTGCCCTTTGAGCCCCCTTCTTGACCACCCCACAAAATCTCTGTTTGTGCTTCCATATTTGTCCCATTTTCTCATGTTTTCTGGCATGCTTGTTTTCCTTTGTACCCTCTTTTTTCTGACAGCTCAGTTTGACAGCTAGTTTCTGTTCCACGTTGGCTTACTTAAACTCCACATTCCTGGGTATCTTTATTCTCTAGCCCTTCTGTTGTTTGAATGTCAATGCTTCTTCTAGATACTTGAGGGGTCTCCAGGTTAAATCTCTGGGTTCCCAAGGGGATTCCCATGTTTTAGGTGTGGGTTAGCATCTCTCATTTTTACTGCCCAATGTGCTCGGGGTTGCCAGATCTGACGCTTTCCGCCTTTATAGGGCTCTGACCTAAGTTTCCGCAGAAGTTTCCTGATAACTCTCCCAAAGAGGGAAAGAGACCTCAGTGCTACACTTCACTGGTGGAGAATGTGGGCATCCCAGATTTGAATGCTGGGAAGCGCTCCGCTCCAGAGGGAAAGCTCGTTACCTGAGAAGTACTAAGTTAAGTAAGATTGGAAGATGACGGGGAATGGTTATTTCTATTAATAACAGAGGAGTGATAAGAGTGGGGATCAGACATACCTTAGATAATGGAGCTCAGTGAAACAATAGCGGGGCTCCTTGCAGCTTTAACTGAGCAAGAAGTGGTGTTAGTCCACTTGTTACAGCACGTTGACTAACCATGAACCCATCTCCTATATTATAAATCATTCTCTCTTCCCATGCAGTTCTTAGCCTTGAGCACCTGCTGCAAACTGGAATAGTTTGAAAATATTTACTGAGTTGAAAGGGAGTATGCTAATAAGAGGACTATTACTTTTATAGAGAATTTCCCTTGCTGCACTTTCCTTCTCCACACAGTAGATCTCCGTGTAGCAAATTAGTTATTTAGAAGGTAATTATAGTTTAATTTGATATTTCAGTTCTGTTGGTATCTTAATCACCTTGTAAGAAAGCTAACCATGATGTTGTTTTTAAAAAATATATTTTTTTTAAAAAAAAAGTTCTCAGTAATGTACCATCCTCCACCCACTTTATGTCAGTGCTAAGGGCTGGCGCTGGTGTGAAGCAAGTGGGGTATCTTGTTGATAGTTGTCTCCAAAAGACTTAGTGGAAATGAGGACTTTTGAAAAACTTGGCCTTCAAACTGCACCACTGTGTCCCATTCATCTTGTTCTGATGTACTGGGTATTTGGCAATTGGGGAGACCTGACCTTTTCATTTGCATATCTAAATAGAAGTTGAACTCCTTCTGCTGAACATAACTATTTCTAAAATGTTTATTATGGTGATGTGGTGGCTTTCCTTTGAGGCCTTCTTTCTTGCTCATTTGGTGAGAGACTGAGATGTCAAGTAAACAATGGTAAATTGTTCAGATGAACAAAGTTTTACTCAAGTCATCAAATCATAAACAGTCTATTGAAAACCAAAAAATCATACTTCCACGTTACATTATATTAGGTGCTCCACAGAAAGCCTTTTCTAACCATTCAAGTTCACATCCAGTGATCAAATAATAACTGTTCTGCTAATGATAATTAAGGCAAAACAAGCACATGACTTGCTCAGTTCTAAGATGCAAGAGGCTTTGTTGAATGTGTTAAATGTTTATTTTGATGTGAGTTCTGGTAACAAGTCCACTGTTACACCACTTCCATTTCACGTTTTCTAAAGCTGTCCATCATGGATCTAACAGGGTTGGGTTCATTCTCTAGGTCTTTCACAGTTTTGTTTTTCACACAACAGCAGCAGTCAAGCAGCTCATATAGGAAAGCTAGCACTACTAGAAAGATCACAGTAAATATAAATATAACCAGAATAACAAAGCAGGCAGTGTTCCAGTTATCGTGGAAAGGGTAAATCTTTTGCACTTGAAAGCCAAGGTACTGGTAGATGGAGGTAGTTTCATTCCAGTGACTGGTGTTGAAGGTCGCCATGCTTGGATACCGTCCTCGTGTGTTCACTGCAGGAGGTCTGTACATTGAAATAGGCAAACAACAAAATTGAGGATGGTTTTTTAGGTTGTAAAATTCTTTCGCCAACAGAGCAGAACTATTGCTATCTTCCCAAAGGGAAAAGTTTTAATTTCAGAAGGGCAGACCACCTCGAACTGGCTGGCAGACAGTGAGTGCTTCTTAAAATGGAGGGCTTTGTACAAAGGCAGACAATTTAAGGTGAAACAGTCTGTGTCTTTTTATTTTGCTATCAATAAAAAATGTACTGGGCCAAAATGTGTACCTTGGTGATTTTTTTTCATAATGTATTGCAAGAGCTATATGCTGTAATTTCCCTTACAGCTAAGGATATCACTTATTTATGAAAAGAAACAATTACGTAGACAAAAAACCTTTGGTTTAAGAAGCTCGTTAATGCGGCATTACAAATTATACTCAAATGTTAACATGACAGTAAATTGTATGTTAAGGCAACTTTGGTCTGATATTTAATAATCTATACATTTTTCTTTTCTCATTCATGAATAGAAAAAATTATGACTTAACTGAAATTAAGCTGCATATGTGTGGTATGGTGACTGAACAATACTTGTATGTGATGAGGAATGTATACAGTTTAATTTCAATTGTCATAATTTTTTTATTAATGAATAAGAAAAGAAAAATGTATAGATTGGTCTCATATTTAATAAAGTTGCCTTAACATACAATTTACTGTCATGTTAACGTTTGAGTATAATTTGTAATGCCGCCTTAATGAGCTTCTTAAACCAAAGTTTTTTTATCTAGGTAATTTGCCCTTCTGTTGAATCGTAATAGTTTTGTTAATGTATAAGCTGGCCCCAGACACAAGAACACTTCCGGTGCACACAGGTGCTCACCCATCCCCCCCACATGGAGCAACCTTGTTTTTTGCAGGTTTCTCTGTGCAGGGGTGATGGGTGGAGGTGCGTGTTACGCAGGAGCGCACAAGCAACTGCTTTCATACGAGACACACCTATGCCACTGCGTGGGTGCGTCTCATGTGAAAGCGGTCACACACTCATTCTCACGTGCTCTCACATACACTCATTCTAACTGATCACACACAATCATTCACAGACACAGTACATACATGCTCTCATCTCACACACTCATTCAAATTGATCAGTCACACACACTAGACCAGGGGCGTAGCTAGGGTGCAATGGGCCCCTGGCCAAGAAGTCAAGACCCTTTTTGTGTCCCACTGGCGGGCCTAGGGATGCCGCCAAGCTCGGTGGGCCTGGGGGCACTGCTATCAAACACATGACACCCAAAATGCAGCCAGCCTATTAAATGCATTATGCCATGAAAAGAGACCTATAATATATAACCAGTTCAGTTGTGCCCTCATAATCAATTCATGCTTACCCCCACCCCATCTTTTTTATAATAAAGAGTTCATTTGCGCCCCCGCCCCCATATCAATTCATGGTGCCCTCCACCAATAATCGTTTCATTTGCACCACCAAGGCAGCATGAATTGATTATATGGGTGTGTGTGTGTGTGTGTGTGCGCAAATGAACTGGTTATGGAGTGAGGGTTTAAAGACAGTATTCCTGTTAGCAATAACTTTATTAAGAAGAGTTAGTGAAATAGCAGCCATAATAATCTCAGAACCATATTTGCAGATTTTTCAAGACAGAATAGATATTGTTTACATCCTAAATTCCTACCTAAGATAGTATAAGACAGACAGTTGTGAGAATGTGGCCCTTTTTACATGGGCCTCTCCCACTCATGAACATGCAGATTTCTGTGTGTGCATGGGTGGGGGAGCCCTGTGTGAACAGCGTGCACGCCCACGGTAAATAAGAGTGCATGCTTGCCTAACACACATCCCCACTCACCCCCCCCTCGTCCCCACGCGCAGAGCAACCGGGGAAAACGGCAGTTGCTCCATGGGTGCAGGTGAGTCAGGATGCATGTGTGGTCTTCTGCATGCCGTAAAAACAGCCTGTGAGGAGCCACTTGAAGAACAGAAGGCTGCTGCCTTGTAAAGAAGGTTCTTCAAGATGGCTTCAAATATTCTCACAACACCCACCCTTCCAGCCCCGCATGGAATTTTTTCAATTACATTCCTAGAAAGGGTTGGAAGGAACTGTCATTCTGAGGGTGGCGAGAGTGCTTTTTATACTAGAGGAGCTCGAGACCATCACATGGTCTATTATTTGAATAAGATGAGCATGTCATGCACAACCCAGTTGTGAGAATGTTATTGTTCGGAGCCATCTCGAAAACCTTTCTTTACAAGGCAACATCCTTCTGATCACTCACATGGGGAAGAGTTGTTTGTAAACCGCCTCGAGCCGCCTTTGGGCAGGAGAGTGCGGGATGCAAATTAAAAATGAAATGAAAAAAATAAAATAAACAACCAGCTTTATCTCCCAGTCCGATCAGTGTCCTGCTGCTGCAGCACTACTAGCAGGCAGAGGCAGGTAAGGAATGCCTCCCCACCCTCCGGTGATCCGCCCCTGGACTTCCTTTCGTTGTTTGTAATCACAGAACACGTGTTGCTGAAGGAAAGCTAGAATAGTTGCCAACTAGAAGTTTTTGCTCTTCTGACTCCCATTGAACAGCATAGGTGCTTTTCAAGGAGAATTTGCTACTACCTTAACTATAGAGCCACGACTGTGGCTCTAGAATACTAGAATTAAAAAAACGAATACTTAGTGCACAGAAAAGTTCTAGTAACTTTTTATTTTGATGTTTTCAGATGTTTAATTTTGGAATAGCTCAAAAACGTGTCCTGCACACTTGGAGACCTTCCTAGAATAACCAGTCGATGGGCTCTATGGGATGTAGTCACCCTAATGATTTGAATGAATAACATTTAGCATTATTTGGTCTCTTTTTAAAACTGGATTTCTTTCCTTCCATCTCTGAGGACGAGAATTTACAATTTTAACTATTCAGAAACTGGCTATCTTTGAGAAATTAAAATAGCGCTGCATTCCTGAAAGCATGGGCCTTGTCTAGCATAAGTGCTTTGAGGATTGGAGCCTAATTTTCGGAGAGTTTACCTGTACTTTCTCTGTTCACAGTACTTTTAGCTAGCTGTGACAGATTTCTTTTGTTAACAGGTGCATTCTTAAACACCTTGAGCTCGCAGATGCTCCCGCAGTTCTTAGTGATGCTGTGGGAATATTCCTTTTTCTTTGCAGTGCACGCTTCTGCATGCTGAGCTCTTCTGAAAATCCAGCCTCAGTCATGAAATGCCAAGCACACTTTTAAAATCTGGCATAAAATTGAAAGTATTGCAAAAAGAGTACTTTTCCAAGAATCATCTGGGATGAACCATATCAGCAGAGTAATGTCATTTCAACAATGCCATTTGCACCTTCTTAAATAATTTTGAAGGCTGTGTATCTTTTGGTCTGACATGGTTCAGTCCAAACACAAAAAAATGACTTTACTTTTTTGGCATATTACCATTTGCTGAAAAGTTAAAGTAACTTTTCCCCATGCTTGACTTGGGTTTAGTCTTCACTGTATCCTAGTGCTGTTTCTAAAGTAATTGGGAGAAGAGTTGGACCAGTTGTCCAGTACTTTTAAAACCCCACCTGGCGTGTGTCCCCGCCTACTATTGGAAAAGTCCTTCTCTGCTTCTTAGTGTACATCATTTTCTCGTTCATTGTTTCTCAAACTTATTTGAACTGCACCTACCCCTCCACTTCTCTCTCATAATTGAGGTTCCTCCCCCACTACGCACATACATCTTGCTCCTACTTTTCCTCTACCCCCTTGTTCTTTGACACACATTCATTTGTCACCTCATGGTTTTGGTGATTTCCCCCAACCTCTTTGAGAGTGTGGAGCTAGATGTTTACCAGCTGGGGTCTTTCTCACACCCCTCCACACTTTCTGCACGCTCCCACCCCAGTTTGAGAATCTAGGTTCTAGTCCAAACCCCTGATGCAACAGTAGAGAGAGAGAGACAGATTTTTTTCTATTAGTCTACTGCAAAGCCTGTCCAACAGTCAGAAGTTTCCACCACCTTTGAGTGCCAAGCACTGCAACTTTTTCCAGTAGAAAGACAGTATTGAAATTGCTGTGAGTATCCTAACACTAAAGTGACTGCAAGATAGGATTGAATTCTGAAGTCAGCTGGAAAGTCTCTGTTGGTGTTATGAGTTAGCACCAATGATGCTTTATAGGAACTTTAGAGTTGTCTTTACATCCACTGAACAGGAAGAGAGCAAATGAAGAGCAAATTTCAGGCAACCTTCTCGGGTGTCTTTCTGGTCCTATGAGCGAGAGTAATGCAAGAGATACTGAAGATGAATCATGTGCTGTGCCAAGGGTACAAAGGTGATGGTTTTGTTTTTATGGAACGCTGGCCCTATATTCTAAGGAGATAAGAGGCTGTGTGAGTGGGGTGGCCCACATCTTGGGTGTGTGCAGACTGGTTGACGCAGCCAGAGAAATTTTAAACTGATGGTTTAAGAAAAGAGTGAGGGGTGGTGATAAGGTAAATGGGAGTACAAGTGGTCAAGCATAAAAAAATCAAACTTGGTGTTATGAACGCAATCCAGGTGCAAAGCGATATAGGGAGAAGAAATCTGACTGTGGACCAGTGCTAGAATAAATAATATGGGGAATATATAAAATGGATTGGAACCTGTCACTGTTAAGAAGAAATTTTACATAATTGATGTTACTGGACCCTGGAGGAATGATTCGCATCACACAAATATTAAGATCATTGTTAACTTGAGAGCGAAGAGAGAGCATATTGCAGTGAGAGAAACTGCAATTCTGGGTTATCAATAACCCTACAATAGGAAACAATCTTGAATGTATATAATTTTCTAACAGATTGGAATATGGGGTTAGTGTTTGTAATGGGAAGATCTGCTTTTTTAAGGACCTACCTATACATTTGGGTTGAGAAATTGTCTCCATGGATTTCTTAAATCTGGGAGACACATGTTTGAGGGCTCTTGTAGCCAGTAGAAAAACATCCTTGAAGTCTTCTAAATATTACACAGTGCAAAAACATTTTTGTGCTCCATAGGGTGTAACTTCTTGACACAGATGAATTGACTGCTAAACTCAAAATAGGTGCCTGGGTAGTGCATTATATGTATTTTTTATATTCAGGAGAATAAGCCTTTTTAAAAAAAGATAGGAATAATGATTGGGAGCTGTTGAAGAGTTCAGTAAATGGATGAAAAACTACAACAACAAGAGGGAACTACTTTGGTTTTTGTTTTGTTTTTTAAAAAAATTCTGTTTATGCAGTGATGTGGGTTTTCTGGAAAATTTTAAATCGGAAAATTTTCTGATGCCCAAAATCAATTGGGATCTGACTTAGTTTAGTTTAGTTTAGTTTAGTTTGTTAGGTTTCTAGGTCGTCCCCTCCTGCTGCTGCAGCTTGGGGGCGGCTCACGACATATTATAAAACAATACAAACCACTTCTGCACCCACCCCCACGGCAGCGCAGCTACAGACCGCCCCCTCCTTCCCCCTCCCCAGCAGCAGCCCATTTTAAAAGTACCTTAGTGTGTCTGTCTCTTGGGACCAATACAGTGACCGCACTGTCATATAGTATTGGTGAGATTGTCACTATAATCCTGTCCACGCTTTTAAAAAGGATGTTGAAAAAATGGAATGATATAAAGAAGAGCTATGAACATGATCTAAGATCTGGAAAATAAGATTTTACAACTAGTAATTTGAGAAGCTCTATTTAGTTTATCAAAAAGGTTAAGAGCTAGAACTGCTGGGTATAAAGTACCTTCATAGGGGAAAAAAGCACTTAGTACTAAACGACTGATTGTGTTAGCATAGGAAAGCAAAACAATCATCGGTGACCTGGAGGTGTTAAATGGACCTTGGAAATAATTAGATACCCAGCACAGTTTTCTGTAACCTTCACCATCGGAGTAGATTGCCAAGGGGAGATGGTGGAGCCTTTGTCACTTGCAGTTTCCATATCAAGGCTAGACTCCCCTCTCAAGCTTTAGCCAAAGACAAGTTAGGGGGTCTTGCTAATAGTAAGAACTGGAAAAAAAATCTGTGCCCCATGTTATAAAGAAGACTGGATTTTGTATACTTCTGATTGTAAAAAAAAATCTCTGAGTCTTTGTTCTTTTGTTGGTCATAGATGTACGTTTGAGCTTGAGTCCTAACAAGTAAAATAAAAGCAATTGCTCACCAAAATTGGTGCCAAAACAAACATAGACAGCTGCTTGTCACCAGCTGTTCCTCACTCTTACTCAGATGTAGCTCCTGCATAGGCAGGAATAACGTCAGACATGGACCTGGAGACTGATATTTGATTGTCACTCTCTTCTGTGGTTTAAGATGAGTCTCATCTGGATAGTTTTATGGGTAGGGTATGTTTAGAGCATATTTTTATTTTTTTTCCTCTCTGCTTACTACTTTGTAATAAATCTCTTACAAAATAATCTGATGTATGTTCGGAAAATTCACCCTCCTCTAAGGAGAGAAGTACCAAGATAATCTCATACTGAGGAGTCTAAAGAATAAAGAGCTCTGAAATCAGAATCCAGCTACTGCTCATTTGGACTGAAAAGGCAAAGGTGCCCAAATAAACTCCCATCGAAGTATATTACAGATAGCTACAGCAGGTAACTTTTAGGGGAAATGGTGGACAGTCCGTATTGGAGATGGATGGCGCCCTTAAATTGACAGTTGTATTTTAGCTTTTGCATGTTTAAGGATAGCAAGGCTTCTCCTTAAAGCTGGTTTGTGGCAAAGTTTTATATGGAAAGGAGGCTTCTGCAATAATCCCCTCTGTCTCTGTCGTTTTAACTTTTGATCCCACCAGTCAATTTCAGCCAAATTGGTTGGCTTTCAGAAAGCCCCAAAATAAATAGAAACCAAAAACATCACAATAGGGGCACCTGGAGGGGAGATACCAACCCTTTGGTAAGAGACTAGACTTCATTAGATTGGATGGTGGGCTGCACAGAACTGTTGTCCTGTCATCGGTATGCATAGGAAAGCTTTAAAATGTTTTGGGAGATAGTTGTAGCCCAGAAATTTCGTGGCACTGAACCTTAATGTGATGGGGCCTGGGGAGTACAGACCAGTGCAGTGCACTTGCAAGTTTAACTGCATGATTATAGTCTTCATGAAAAAATTTAAATATGCAGAAAACAGACATGCAACACCTTCAGAATAATCATGAAGCTCTTTTCAAAAGGATCTGTCCTAAAATAAAATACTTGGAGTGAAGCCTTTCTTAATTTAATACACTTCAGTCCACAAAGTTCTTACAGGAAGACTGAAGTTAAGGCAAGAAAGGCAATAAATTCAAATAACCTATCTGGTTCAAGTCGGTAGATATAAAATGGTGCCAGCATAACTAATTGGGAAGACCTGCTCAGTTAGATTGTAAAGGTTTTTATCTTTCTCATGGTGTAAAATTACACTGGTTGAAAGGTGGCATTGGCTACTTAAATAGATTAAGCTTTTGGGAAGAAATTTAAAGATTAAGTTATTTGGTTGTAAAGCAGTGAGCAAAACCACAGCCTTAATAATTAAGAAGCCAACGAAGTCTGTTACATGGGCAATTGTATCACATGATATATTTCTAGTGAAAGGGATATCTTTGAGTGGTTAAGAACCTGGTAGTTTACATTCACTTTTTTTACTTAAGCTGGAGTGGAGGAATAAAACAGCATGTGTGGTATCTTTGGAGGTATAATTTAAAATAAGCTGTAATTAAAATGTTAAGATCTAATTTTAGTTGCAAGCAAGGGTTTTGTTTTTGGGCCTTCTTGCTCTACCAGAGCTATTTGAGAGCTAGTGGTTCAGTTTACACACTATGCTTTGTGGTTACCAACAACCTTTCTTAAATGGTGGCTGAAAAATTATCCTCCTCCACTGAAGAGGGATTTCAGAAAACTCTGTTTTGTGAACAGAATGATTTATTTATTAAACGTGTCTGTTTGGGGCAGAGGGAACAGTTAGAGGTTGATTTGGAGAATATTCTAAACAGGTGATGCTTGCCTGTACATGATGATCCCCCCCCTCCCCCCCAGACTCACAAAGAAGCTATCGGAGACATCTGGTCAACTACCAAAAGCTAACTGTTATAATCATAAGATGGGAATCTAAAGACTTCTTGTTCATCTTAATTAACACATTAGCACTGATAAGTTAAGAAGGGATATTCCTTTGAAAGTGATCAAGAAGCTCTGGTTTAGCATCATGTTACGTCAAATTATAATTTTATAAGGAAAATATTAAGTTTAAACCATGAGACAATTTCTTTTTGTGTTCGGTTCCTTGTATATCTACAAATTCAAGTGGCAGCTAAATATTTAATGAGTTCTATAGTATTGAATTCTATAATGGGTTTTGATTCAAAAGAGATGTGTGCATTGGATATTATGGCAATGTAAGCTTTTTTTTAGTTGGACAGAAAGGAGCAAAAACAAATGACTGGCAAAAATACTATTTTACTAAGGAAGTCTCATAAGAAATCAGTGGACAGACAGGTTTGGGGTAACATCTAGAAATTTCTGACACATTATAACCTGTCTGCAGTGCATTCCTAACATAATATTCTACTATGTATTACAGCCATATGTTAAATAAGGTTGCTTTGTTTATTTATTTTGCAAGGTTTAGCAACCAGGTTTTCAGAACACGTTTTTTGGGTGGAATCTAGTCAGTAAATAATGTTTTTCTAATTCAGTTAAGTGATTGTTGATAATTGGGGGGGAGGGAATATCCCTGATAATATTCCTGTTAGATTTTGCTTTTTGTGGGGGCGGGGGAGAATCCTTTTTATTAGTACACAATCGCTTCCACATATCTATTAGGCACAATCAACTGAATTAAGCATGAGGCTGCAAGAAATGAGCTACTGGCTTGTGAGCTTCAAATAGATCTTCTTGTTTACAGAACATTGCCTGGGTGTATTGGATTTTCTGTAAGATGGAGTGGTCATCAATTTTCCATTAATGCACAGGATGTGAAAATGTTTTGTCTCATAGTGCTAGAAAAAACCCTCTGTAATTTAGCAGAATAAAATCCTGCCTAACAGGGGGAAAAAATGTATGCTGGCTTTTATTTAAGAAATCTTTGCATAGTGTTCATTTCTAGACTAAAGATACATTTTCTTTCAATAATCATTGTAAAGCTTAAGACAATTTTTAAAAAATGGTACAGACCTACCTCTTTTTCTGAAAGGATGCTGGATGAGCGCTGGTCTGCTCTCTTTTTAATAGAGCCTATGGCACAGCTAAGATGGAGCTTTACTACTATTGGCTGGAGCATAATGCAGCTGACAACTTCCTTTATGCTCATTTGCATCAAGCCCCTACCCTAGGAGTAAATCATTCATAAATTTGAATGCTATTATATAGGGCAGCAAACCAGCTCTTCCCACCCTTTTGCTTATTTATTTTCCCCCCATATGAGCTTCCTACCGATAAAGTGTATTAAGAATGTAAGATCTATTTGACATGCTTTGCTTTGAGCTGTTAACTGGTCTAAGCATGACGTTTAGTATGTTAATGCCTGCAGATCACCATTTCCAGTCAGTATTAGATTAGCCTGCAACAAACCATAAATACATTACAATCAGGTAGCTAATAGGACAACATTTTTTGCCTTTGATTTAATTGTTTGAATTATTTAAAAATGCATTTTAAACCACAATTTTGAGCATTGCTGCAATTCTTTTTTCCACTTGCTGTTCTGCCTTGCCTAACACCATTTAATTTCTTCTTCTTTTTTTCCTTCATTTTCTGCTTTTGTTTCTTGGCTCACCTGCTTAAATCTGCAGTGTGAAGTCCTAAATCTTATACCTAGTAAATGCTAATCTGTTGTTGGAATTGTGGCATTGTAATCGGGCTTGGGCACTATGTGCTCAATGAGTTTTATTAATAAAGTAGAAATAAAACTTAGTATTTGAAGAAGCAGAACTCTGGTTTCAGTACAGATCTATTCAATAATTAGCCAATGAGTTGAGAAATTAGTATTTATTTCAGATTTGACAAGTGGTAAAGTTTCAAACAATCCTCCCTAATCCTACAAGTTATAATTCATTTGTAAATGAATACAGTGATAAATTTGCATTTTTATTCCACAGATTACTTTTTCCTCTCCCCACCCCTTCCCTCCCAAATATATATACTCTTGAATCTTTGCAATCCGACTGGGTTACCAAAACAGAAAAACAAAGCTACCATCTCATCACAATTGACTGTTAAAATGTATGGGATTGCGGTAGCAGTTCTTTTTAATACAGAGTGGTAGTTTGGTTTCAAAGGGAAATAAGTATCTTTTATTTGCAAGTTACTAAGGGAAAGAAAAAATAATGTGCAGTAAGGGAAAGTAATGTGAAAACAAGCTCTGCCTGCAAATATAAACATTGCAGGTAAAAGCATGAAAATGAGCAGTAGATTGCTTACATCAATCCTTCAAAGCTTCCCAGCTAATATATCTCAAGATGCAATTAACCCAGCATAGAGTTCCCATTCTGGGAGAATTGTATGCAGTTTCAGGATAATCCATCCCAATGTGGACAATGATGCTGAGAGATTTAAAAAGGCATTTTGATGTTTGTTAGGGTAGTGGAGAGAAGGTTTGGATGTGGTGTTTGGGGGAGACTGGTCTAAGACCAAATGTCTCAGCTCTGTGGTGCTGGCAAGTGTAGCTGAGGAATGGGTGGGTAACTTCCCTGTTACGAAAGCAAACCAGATTTATTCAATGACTCTCCTCCTACATTTACATGGTGACCACAGATGATGTCGTAGCCAAGCAGGTTTTTTTATTCCCACTGAAGATGAAAAAGTCCATTGCAGCAATGGACTTGAAGTGCGAAGGGCAGAGCTACTCTGCCTCCCAGGTAGCTTCCAATCACATCCATGCTTGAGAGGATTAATGTCCAGAACACACAAGGCTATATCAGTATTGTGTAAACATGAGGAATCTCTTGTGTAATGTTTCCCATCTAGGGATGATGCCAAGAAAGGTGTTAACCTGAGTTCTCTGATTGGTGTAAAAAACGGGGGCACAATGAGGGAAAATACTGAACTGGTAAACATGCTGAAGGTTTTCTGTCTGTTCAGCCTAGTAAAGTGGAGGAAGACTCAATTGGAGTTAGTTTAGAAATTTTTATAGGATTGAGGAGTTAGAAGGGGCCTTGTGCGGCATCTCATCCACCCCCTTTTCTGAGGTAGAATACCCTGTATGTAAAAAATCTCTGGGGGGTGCCTGGCTAGTCTGTTCTTGAAAACCTCCAGGGAAGGAGATGTCAGCACCTCCCTAGGCTGCTAGTTCCAATGTTGAACTGTTCTAACTGCTGTGAAGTTTTTCCTAATATTTAACCTAAACCTACGTTGCTGCTATTTATTTATTTATTTATTTTATTTATTTACATTTTTATCCCACCCTGCTCCAAGGACTCAGCACAGCTTACAGGATAATAATAAAATAAAATCCAGTTGAATACATATAAAATCCCTTAAAACTCACCCCATTCCAACCACCCACCCCATCCTTGATCCTCGCCTACCACCCACCAGTCCTCCTCCCCAAACCCTTCTACGCAGACCCACCCAGCACTCTTCCTGCCCGCCAAACTCTGGGCCAAACAAAAAGGTCTTGCATCTTCTCTGGAAGATGAACAGGCTCAGGCTTAGGTGGACCTCCAAGGGGAGGGAGTTTCATAATTAGTCTGGAGGCAAATCCAGAAAAAGGGCTTTAAAATGGTGGTAGGGGCTATTTTTTTGTTGCAAGTTGGAAACATATGTGAGGTCAATCTAGGATCCTTCCTGTTTCAGAAAAGCCATGTTGCCACCCCGGGAACAGATTTTTAATGCCCTGTTCTACATTGACATCCAGTTGGTGTATATCCACAGGTTGTGATGTCCAAACGCTCAGCAGTAAGGCTTTTTGTGATCATCAGGAGAGGCAACAGCTTGTCTTGATCAGTGTGCCAACCACTTTTTGTGGGACTGGGAATCTCTGGATTTTACAATGCCTTAACTCTGTGTCCTTTCGTGCAGGATGAAGGTTTGAGCGTAAACGCCCAAATGCAATGTAACACCTATAAGACAGAGTTACGGCGTTGTAAAAAAGTTTTATAGGTGACATGATGATAGATAAATGACCTGTAAAGAAATAATGTTGTACTTTAAATATTGGCAAATAACTTAAAAATAAGCACGAACTGTAAATATGGTATGGTAATAAATTAAGTATGTTTCGTGTCTTAATGTTGATGTTATCTTACGCAATGTACATAACGAAGAGTAAATAATTTCCATGCTTTTTGGCATTTAAATTTGAATACGCTGTATATTGTTAAGTGTGTTTTGTAAGTGTAATTAATTTTTGTGTATTTTGGCATTTTAAGTATTGGTAAACTGTACGTTGGTAAAGGCTTTTTGAAAGGAAAGTTTTTTGTTTTGAAATGGTCCTGGTTTTATAGTTTTTTTGTGTTAGAAAATTTCTGTTTTTTGTTATTGTAATCAATATAATAATGTAAATGTTTAAAGATAACACATCTCAGTGATGTGATATAATCACATGAGAAAGTTACTTCTGCCCATAATCCCAGGCAGGTGTAGTAAACACAACACACACATCCTATCCCTATTAATTTAAGTGCAGGATCAAACCTTTAAATCTACAGCCATACAAGCCTGACCAGGGCACCCCGTGTGGATGGAGGTGGGGAAGAGGTGATTAACACCCCCACCGCACCCCCCACACCTTTTGGCTCTGTTGCTCATGTAGCTCCTCATTGACCAGGGGGAGCGCGTTTTAGGGGAATCCGCTAGTCTTGGAGGCTACTCCACATCCAGGCCATGTCTCCCGGGGGTGGGGGGGGTGGAGGGGGAAGTATGGACAAAATCCAGTGTCAGCTTTGCTGCTGCTGCTGCCCCCAATCTGGCTGGTGGCTGCTTTTTATTTGACTCTTTTCCAATTTCTGGTTCTGGCCCCTGGATCCAGTCCCTACCCCAAGTCCTGAAACGGTAAGCTTGTGGAGAAGGTAGTAGAGATGAGGACATACATGGTTTGAGCAAGGATCCATGGCATAGGTCAGGGGAAGTGAAATCTTTTCCTCTCAAGGCCACTTTGAAAATTAATACAAGCACCAAGGGCCACATAGAAGTTGGGGGCAGCCAGAGTGCTTAAGAAGTGTGTTTAGGAAGAGGAAGGTGCAGAGATCATGAATATGTCATGGATCTGTCCCTTTATTATTTTGTGCATGCCTCCTCTCTGCTCCCTTTCAGGATGGGGCCTGGTCATCTTGGGGGAGAGGGGATTTATGATACAAAGATATTTGTGATGCATCCAGCTCCTGTATGCCTGTCTTGGCCTGCTCCACAGCTCCTCTGGCCCCCAAGTGTCCCAGGAGCAGCCCTTTAGTGTTAGAAAGTTTTAAACTCAGAAAACAAAAGGGGAAAAGCAGCTCCCCAGGAGTGACCCCCAAACAAACTTAACCCCAACTGAGCCCAAGGTGCACCACAGCAGAGAGTGGGAGAAACAGCAGCATTGCAAGGGAAGCGCACCCTGCAAGATACAGCACAAAAATAGCAGGCTGTAGTTTCAGAATGTCTTGCTCACTCTCCAGGCTGAGGATTTTTGCCTGCTGCACCTCAGGATCTAGCCCTGTCCAGCTGCTGCAGGGAAACAGAGTCCTGCTCAGGCCCAGGGTCCTTTGAATCTCGAGAGCTATGTGGCTTGACCCAGTGGCCAGAGCAGGGGCATTTCGAGTTCATTCCCCCTCTGCCCAGACCCACTGGCCAGGGCAGGGACATCTCAGCAGCATGGAACACTCCCCACCCCCGTCACCCTGGGACCTCCAGCGTGGCCCTAACTTACCCTACGCCCAGCTCCCCTCTTCTTCCTCCTCCCTTTCACCCCAGCTCAAAAACTCAGCCAGCTCCATTCCTTCACTGCATGTCACCGCTGATCCAACCAATCAACGCTGGAGTTTGGGGAAACAAGCAGAACAAAAGGTACGTAATAAAAGTTGCATGATTCCATAGGGGAATTCATGCTGCTTTTTACCCAAGCCACGATTGACATCTGCTTCACTGCACAATCGCCAGAACGACGTTTTTTAATGCAGCAGAACTGAATTTTTAATCTTTAATTACTCTTTACTGTTTTCCCCAAATACCATCAGCCCACAACAGCACTTCAACAGCTCAGGCTCCATGCCTGTGAAGTCTTGGGCCTCAACCCATCCAGGAGAAGGAGATATGAATCGCAACAAATTCTTGGGATGGGGTGAATTTGACCATTAGCAATTAACTTTTAAATCATTATAACTTTTGATTTTTCTGTCTGGATCTTCTTCAAATTTTGCATACCCTCCCACCTACTAGAACATGGTAAAATTTTCAAAAAGAAATCTCAAGCCGTCTCTTTTAAAAAGGGCTTTTCTACTTGGTGGTTTATAATGGTATGTGGTCCTGCCTTTAACTTTCTGGCTGCTATCACAGCCAGAAAATTAACATTAAGTTGTGATTCTGCGTGATATTTGACTAACACAGTTGTGAGTCTATCAAACCTGTTGGAAAAGCATGCTGGGAAGCAAACATGCATGTACAAATGTTCATAATTATGCACATTTTAATGCTTGCTATGAACTTGCAGAATTTGGCGTCACTGGCTGCAGAATTTAAGATTTTTTTGGTGCCGTGAACAAGAGTTGCTGCCTCAAGGCTAGCCTATCACAATGCGCTCTGTATTGGGCTGCCCTTGTTGACTGTCGGGAAGCCGCAGTCAGTGCGGAACATGGTGGCCTGTCTTCTGTCAGAAGCGGGTTGCCGGGAGCACGTTA
>QEPC01003620.1:524807-703722 GCA_003113815.1 Sphenodon punctatus | reverse complement strand
GTGTCTCCACTCCACCATCCATACATAGAACCTCACTGTGTGTGTGTGTCACCCTATGAGTTTATAGGCTGCTTTGGAGAATGGGTCTGACAGTTCTCTCTGTACATCGGGCCTCACCCAAATATAAGCAAAGGCCAGGGCACCCTTTGCCCCCCAACTTCTTTGGGCCCCATACCCCGGGCAGCCACAGCACCCACAGACAAAAGCTGAAGCCATTTGGCTTTCCCAAGCAAACACACAGCTTTCTATAGCATTATGACCCCTCATGCTCATTGCAAGCAAAAACTTTACTTTCAAAAGATAAGAAAATACTAATAGCTTTTAACCAATGGGCAGCACTGCTCCCACATACATCCCGAGCACAGTGATCTTCACTGTCTGCAGATTCCCCCACCTGCCCCTTTCATACCAGGCAGTGGTTCCCCCTACCCCAATTAAAATATTCCATGCTTCCATGGTACTAACATCTGTAACCTTTTTAGATGAGTTGACGTGTGCACTGACGTGCATGTGACAGAAATGTCTATGCAGTTAATACGTACATGAGTTGGTAGTGCTGGTGCAGCAACATGCACACACAGCATAAGCTTTGCAAAAAAAAATTTCAACCAATAACCTCTTATGCTCATTGCACAGCTAGCCCTGCCACGTGACCGGTAGTGGCCAATAACTACTCATGTGCGGCGTGCAGCTAATTCTAGCTAGGCAGCCGCCCTGCTCTTCAGGCTGTTCAAAACATTTGGTGTGGGGTCTGCAGAATTTATGGACACCAGAACCACAACCATGGAGGTGCATGCTGACAACTTCCTTGTGCTCATTATTGTGCTCCAGGCCGTGAGCAATCCAACAGTCCAAGCCTTCTGCTGTCATTGGTACAATGAGATGTCAAAGGACAGAAAAGCTCTTGCTCGATCTTTGGTTGAAATAGTGGGGCACGCAACACTGCAAAGGTGGCTCCTGCTTTGGCGCCATGCATTTGCTGTCCTCTGGTGACAACAGACCACACTGGAGAGGATTGAAGTTGTGCAATGGCAGCTGATGCATGCAGAGAGGTACCTGTTGGGAAACATGGCTTCAATCACCAACACCATTTGTAGGGCTGTATCCACTGAGAAGCTGGTCCGTGTGAAGGAGAAAAGCACAGACCAATGGAAGAATGTGGTATCCTTGTGGGGTGGTGCTGACCGAGTTGCAAACTTCAGGATGCCCCATCGCATCATCCTGTAGATAGCTCAGATCCTCAGGCCATGACTGGAGAAACAGAGCATGGTGATGCGGTTGCCCATTCCTGTGGGGAAGCACGTTGCCATCGCCATCTTGAAGCTCACCACTTCAGACTCCTCCTGCTCTGTTACCCAGCAATTTGGCATTGGAACCTCCACAGTGGACACCGTACTAGTGGAGGTTTGTACAGCCTTTGTGTAAGTGCTGCTGGACAAGGTGGTGCAGTTGGCTGACGCTGTAGAGGTAATGGAAGGCTTCCTGTACTGTATAGGAGCGATTGATGGGAGCCATATTGCCATCATCTGCCTACCCCATAGCAAGGACAACTACCTGAACTGGAAGTAGTTTTTCTCCCTGGTTCTTCAGCCTGTAGTGAACCACCATGCCCAATTTGTGGATGTGCTGACCAGGTGGTCTAGGAAGAACAACACCCGCATCTTCCATCAGTCCCCCATCTTGGATTGCATGAACACTGGAGGCTTTGGACCATCCAAGAAACGTGCGTTGAGGGGATGCTCATGAGGCCTGTTTTCTTGGGAACCCTGCCCACCTCCTGAAGTCCTGGCTCATGAAGGTATAAAGTGTTGCCCACACACCAGAGCAAAGGTACTTTAATAGGTAATTCAGCGGCACCCACTTCATTCTGGAGAGAGCTTTTGGCCTTTTAAAGCAGCTCTGGAGATCAGTTGTAGCCAGAACTTATTTCCAGCTGTAGACTGCTCCACTTCTAACTACTGCTGCCTGCCTTCTTCATACCATCTGCGAGACCAGCAGGGCTGGGTTGGAGGACACCCCCCACCCCCGCCAGTTAGTTCTAGCAAGCCAGTGTCCCTGTTTATAGGACCAGCTGAACAGAGTGGAGCAATGCATAGCCAGAGAGGTCCGGAAAGACTTGTGCTGGCCTGTCAATAGCAATGCTAGCCAAAACCCATTCAGCTTCTCATCCAGCACCGGGACACAGGGTTGCCTGCCACCTTCAGTCATTTTTTTTTATCTGACGCTTCTGTTTTGGCCTATGGGAGTGTCAGGTAAAAAACCCACCACAGGTGGCAACCCTATCAGGACAGCATACTTTCCCTCCCTGACTCTTCACCCCACCGCCATGCTATTTCCCAGTGGGTGGTCTTTCCTTATGTGTTCCCTTTTGGCGTTTGCAGTACTGAACCACCGTGTTTTGTATTGACGTTTTCAGGCTAGCTGGGTCTAGGAATGCTGATAGGCAGCACAGAGGCACAGGCATGCAGCTGGCTACTCTGTGACTGGTCAGCACCTGACCTTTGCCTGTGCTTTCCCATTGTAGTTCCCTTTGCACACAGGACACTCTCTCTCAAGTGCATGGTCAGAGGTCTCTCCACCCCCCATTTTCACTGCATCTGACACCCGCCTTCCCTTCCAACCCCCAAAGCAGCTTATTGCTATGCCGTATCACCATTTCCCTCCCTAAAGTTCAAGTGTATGGCCAGAGGATTCCCCACCTCTATTTTTGGTGCACCCGCCACCACCCTTCCCTTCTAACCCCTGGACTCCAAAGTGGATTATCACTATGCCATACTGTCATTCTCCATAGCCCCCCACTATCTTGCCTCCTTTCTCAGAAGAAGCACAGAAACCCTGGATTATGAAAATTAAAGAACTTTATTTTAAAAAACTAACTTTCGTCTTGCACCTGCTCCTTTCAGGGGCAGCTGGGTGCACTCACTTGGGTGGTGAAGCTGGCGGGAGGACATCTTACCAGATTCTCTTCACGTGGATCTGACTCTAGAATGTTTGCAGGAGGCATGTGGGAATAGTTGAGGGGAACGGGGGGGAGACATCCTACACAAGATTTGCCAATATATATACCCTTAACCCCCCCCCATTTCCAATTGACTAAAGAGCAGTAACCCCTCCTGCATGGAGATACTCTGTTAGTACTTCTGTGCCTCACTTCAGAACATTGAATAGATAGCAGATATTCTTCCATGCCCCCTTACTATGGTGGGAACTAGCATTCTGAAGCAGCCAGGGGAATGAACGGACATATGAAAGCTCGACTGTGGGACAACTGGATATAGGGTAAGTTTGCATGAGGCATTGGGTATTTTTTTAATGTATCCTTGGGTTTATGGAACCTTAACTCTTAATGACTTCTCCTCCTGTCCTCCCCCACTCTAAGAGCAATACTATCCTACATGCTGTGTGTTTTAATGGAATTATTTGTTATAAGGACACAGCCACCTCTAGTCTTACACCAAAGGCTGCTTCAGTTGTAACTGCTGGAACACCTTAAAAGAGGATCTGTTGTTAATCTCCATCAAAGCGCAGCTGTCTTTCGTGGGCTCTGTTCATCACTCTTCAGTTCTGCTGTATAGTGTCACACAGCAGCCTTTACGTCTCTTAAGAGCTAATTTGCTAATGTCATTCAGTCAGAGATTGACATCTAAAGCGTTTGAGCCTTCATGAGAATGCTCCTTATGCATTTATCTTAACTAGTCCCACGTATTTGTGACACAATTGAGTATTCTTGCAGTGTCGGTGAGCTCAGAGGGTCTCCTCACCATTTCCACAAGGACAAAATGGTATTCAAGCCATGTCCCATATTCTTACCAAAACTAGTATCAGTGTTCCTCCTTTACCAGGTTATTTTCCTGCCAGCACCTCCCCTCACAATTCCCCTTAAAGCTTGCACCCTACCTGGGGAAACCAGGCTACATTGCTTCCATCAAGAGGGCCTTTAGTTTTACTTAAGACTAAGTGGCTTTAGGAAGTAAGATTATTTATGGTCTGTGAATGCATTGTCAAGGGCAGCAGCAGACCTGTTGAAAATGAATTGAGATGTTCTCTTTCCTGTAACAAGACCTGCTATTTTTTGGCTAATGTCCCAGTCCCATCCGGCCATAGGGGGATCTTTACTAAAGCACTTTCTATCAAAATGTTACTGCAGATCTTTAGGTAGCTAGTTATACTTCAGCACGTACTTTCCTACAACACTCCTTTCTGGGATTGCTTCATTTTCTGATGCCAGCTTCACCAAGCCATTTCACAGTTGCTTTTTAATAAGCTCATCCTCCTCTACCTGGGCTTTTTCTGGTTATCAATCTCTCTCAAGTGAGACTGTGTAGAGGCTCCCCAACACAGGGAGAGGTTGTAATAAATGTCCTTCGGTTTAGTTGCATTTCTGATGTACTGGTTCAGTCATTTTTGACTTGATGATGAGTATATTTCTCCATTTGGTGGCACCATAAACTCAAATGATTGGTACATGTGGCCATATAGTAGGGTTATAATTGTATACTCTCTCTCTGCTTCCAGTATATTGGCGTATAATTAAAGAAACTCATTGGTGTCTGGTATCCGAGACAGAATGCATCACTGCAGAATTCAACTGTTGTATGAAATGGTATTTGGGCCTAAACAGATATTTTTAACATGCTGCATAACCAGTCTGAATGAGCAGGCTATCTTTTTCAGCAGTTACATATTGCAATGCAAAGTCCACCTCAGTTTTACAGTTGATTTCTAATTGACATGTTTTTCTGAATGCTGATAACATAAACAAGTCGGGTGTTAAATTGTGAGAGTAACCGTGATGTAAACCACATTAAAGAGATGTGTAATATAGTTAGAGATTAGCTGTGGACCGCCCTTTTGCATTGATCTTTGACATATTAGGAATTGTCCATTTTCCAGAGTTTATTTTTCACTTTGCCCTTGATAACACTGTGCTGTCTGAATTGTTCCATGCCTCCCCGAATCTTTGTACACCAGTCTCTATCATGGTGTATGGGCATGGATGTTAACAGGATGATGATCTTATGTGTTACCCATGCAGCATAAACACTAATAGAGGGGGAAAACCCACTTGTAATAATTATACAGCATTTTACAATAAATGCATTTTCACATTAAAGTTTAGGGCTTTACCTCAGACTTACCTGACAAAGGACCCTGTGAGGTCCGAAACTTGCATACCTCCACCAAATGTACTTGGTCGAATAAAAGATATCACTATACTGTTTGGTCTCTACTGTCTCGGTCTGTTCTGCTATTCATTCATCATGCAAAAATTATTCTTTTTAATAACCTGATGCAATTAGAGTGTGTGTGTGTGTGTGTGTGTGTGTGCAATAACTGAATTCTACGGATGCCAAAGGATCTCAGTGACGCACTATAATTTTGGGAGTTACCTGTCAATATTAGTTACTGGTATAAATCAGGAAAGGCCATAATACGGAGTGTCATGCAAGAACCTATTTAACACTGCAACAGAAAACCGTTAAACCACAGCACTAGACCAGCCAGGAACACCCTTGTTGCAGCTAATGTCCTGAATTCTGAAAAAAATGTCTCCCTACCTTGGGATAGGGTGGGATAATAACTTATATGCCAAGTACTTGGTATCTGTAGAATTCAGTTATTGCACGCACGCACGCACGCACGCACGCACGCACGCACGCACACAGAGTCACTAATTGTATCAGGTACAGGTACTTTTCTACTGTATTCTCCTATCTTACTCACTAACATGCCTGCCCTATTTTCTCGTCTTTTCTTTCCCTCCTCCCCTTCCTGTCCATCTTTTTCTCCCTCTACTTTTCACCTCCTTGCTTCTTCCTCCCCACAACCCATCGCCACTCTCTAACCTCCCCCATACATCCTTTTCTCCCTGGCTACCTTCTCTCCTTGCTCCCCTTCCACTCCTCCTGTCTCTAGCCTTCCTCGATGCTCCCCTTCTCCCAATCTTATCCCTATTCCTTGCCTCCCCCCTCATCAACTACCATTTTTCTGCTCCCTCTGGAACTGTCGCTCATCTATCAGTAAAGCTCCCTATATCCATGATCTTTTCCTCTCTCGCTCCCTCCAGCTCCTTGCCCTTACTGAAACTTGGATCACTCCCTCGGACTCTGTCACGCCTGCTACCCTCTCCTGTGGGGGTCTCTCCTTCTCTCACCAACCCCGCCCTGAAGGACGGGGTGGTGGGGTGGGCCTCCTTCTTGCTAAATCCTGTCAGTTCCAACCAATTTCTCCTCCCCCCTCTCTCTCCTTCCATACCTTTGAGGCTCACTCCGTGCGCCTCTACTCCCCCCTCCATCTACGTGTTGCTGTCATCTACCGTCCCCCTGGTCCTCTCTCTTCCTTTCTTTCTGACTTTGAGTCCTGGCTCACTTTCTTCCTCTCTGTTGATATCCCCACTCTCATCCTTGGTGACTTCAACATTCATGTTGATGACCCATCTCAGCCCTCAGTCTCTCGCTTCCTCTCCCTAGCCTCCTCCTTCAACCTCCACCTTTGGACCAACTCCCCCACCCATACTAATGGCCATTCTCTTGATCTTGTCCTCTCTAGAAACTGCTCTGTCGCTGATCTCTCCTTCGATCCTCATCCTATATCAGACCACTTCCTTGCCTCTTTCAACATTTCCCACTGTCCCCCCTCCTCTTCCCCTTCTCTACGCCCCTTCCGTGACCTTCAAGCTATTGATCCCCTGGACTTTGCCTCCTCTCTCTCTCCCCTTCTTCCTACAGTCTTCTCTTCCTCCTCCCCTGACTCCGCTGTCTCTGCTCTCAACGCCTCTCTCTCCTCCACACTTGACTCCCATGCCCCTCTCTCTTCCCGCCCTGCCTTCTCCCACAACCCCCGTCCTTGGCTCACCCCTAGTATCCGCCACCTCCGTTCTTGCACTCGTGCTGCTGAACGACTCTGGCGCAAATCCCATTCTCACGCTGACTTCCTTCACTTCAAATTCTGTCTCTCCACCCTTACTTCTGCTATCTCCCTTGCTAGACAACACTACTATGCCTCCCGCATTGAGTCCTGTTCTCGGGACCCTCGCCGCCTGTTCTCTACCTTTGACTCCCTCCTCAAGCCTCCCTGTCCTCCCCCTCCTTCTTCCCTTTCTGCTCAGGATCTTGCCTCCTTCTTCACCTCCAAGATAGACAAGATCCGCCTCGACATCGCTTCCCACTCCTCTCTTCCCACTCCCACCCCTCTCCCTCCTCCCCCTCCTTCTCTCATGTCCTCCTTCTCCCCTGCCTCCCTTAAGGAAATCTCCTCTCTGCTCTCCTCCTCCAACCCTTCCACTTGCCCCCTTGATCCCATTCCTTCCCGCCTCCTCACCTCCATTACTCCCACTGTCGCCCCTTCCTTCCTGCACATCATCAACCTCTCCCTCTCTACTGGCTCTTTCCCTTCTGCCTTCAAACATGCCACAGTCTCTCCTATTCTCAAAAAGTCCACTCTTGACCCCTCTGACCCTTCTAGCTATCGTCCTGTCTCACTCCTTCCTTTTGCTTCCAAGCTGCTTGAACGTGTTGTCTACTCCCGCTGCCTTGACTTCCTATCCTCCAACTCCTCCCTTGACCCCCTCCAATCTGGCTTCCGCCCCCTTCATTCTACTGAAACTGCTCTCGCTAAGATCACCAACGATCTTCTGGTGGCTAAATCTAAACGTCTCTATTCCATTCTTGTCCTCCTTGATCTCTCTGCTGCCTTCGATACTGTTGACCACTCACTCTTGCTGGATTCCCTTCACTCCCTTGGCTTTTGTGGCTCTGTCCATAACTGGTTCTCCTCCTACCTCTCTGACCGCTCCTTTAATGTGTCTCTCTCCAACTCCGCCTCCTCCTCCTTCCCCCTCTCAGTTGGTGTTCCTCAAGGCTCTGTTCTTGGCCCTCTCCTCTTCTCGATCTATACCTCATCCTTAGGCAAACTCATTGCCTCCCATGGCTTCCAATACCACCTCTATGCTGATGACACTCAACTCTATCTCTCTACTCCCTCTCTCTCTCCCTCTGTTCAAGCTCGTCTCATCAACTGTCTCTCTGACATCTCTACCTGGATGTCTCAACGTCAACTCAAACTCAACATGGCTAAAACTGAACTCCTTATCTTCCCCCCTCATCCTTCCTCTCCTTCCTCACTGTCAATAACTATTGATGGAGTCACCATCCTGCCTGTCCCCCAAGCCCGTAGCCTAGGCTTCATCTTTGACTCAGCCCTTTCTTTTAAACCCTACATTGACTCTGTTGCTAAATCCTGTCGCTTCTCCCTCCATAACATTGCTAAGATTCGCCCTTTTCTCTCTGTCTCGTCTGCCAAAACTCTTGTTCATGCTCTGGTCATCTCTCGCCTCGATTACTGTAACCTCCTTCTCACTGGCCTTCCCCGGTCTCACCTTTCTCCCCTCATCTCTGTCCAAAACTCTGCTGCCAGGGTCATCTACCTCGCCAGTCGCTTCGACCATGTGCAGCCCCTCCTCTCTTCGCTTCACTGGCTTCCCCTTCCTGAACGAATCCTGCACAAGCTCCTAGTCTTCACCTATAAAGCTCTTCACAACCTTGCTCCCCCCTACCTCTCTGCACTTATCGCCCTCCATACTCCAGCCCGTGCACTTCGCTCCTCCTCTGTCCCTTCTCTCACCCTTCCACGCCTTCCCTGCTCCCCTAAGCGCCTTCGTCCCTTCTCACTTGCTGCCCCCCATGCCTGGAACTCCCTCCCTGTCCACATCCGCCTTGCCCCCTCCCTTCATACCTTCAAATCTCTCCTTAAAACTCACCTCTTTCGCTCTGCTCTGTCTGACTCTTTATCCTGCTGAGCCACTATTCCTATACCTACGATCGGTTTACCCTTATCCTTGCAACATGGACCTGCCTGCTGTCATTCTCATCGTAACCAAGCCAAGTACGTGCACTTGAGACCTCGCATCT
Organism: Sphenodon punctatus; assembly: GCA_003113815.1. Classification (NCBI taxonomy): domain Eukaryota; kingdom Metazoa; phylum Chordata; class Lepidosauria; order Sphenodontia; family Sphenodontidae; genus Sphenodon; species Sphenodon punctatus. The sequence goes on along the minus strand of QEPC01003620.1, from coordinate 694,813 downwards.
TCATGAATGTTAGACCCCTTGTCTCTCCCTCTGTTCCCCTTCCTATGTCTCTCCCCCAGCTCCTGTCTCTCCGATTGTAAGCCCTAGGGGCACGGACCATGTCTATTTTATTACTTTGTAAAGTGCCAGGTACACTGCTGGCGCTATATAAATGTTTGTTAATAATAATAATAAAGTACTTTTCAACACTTACCCAGTTTGCCCTTGCAACAACCCTGTAATGTAGGTCATTATTATTCCCATTTCACAGATGGGGAAGTGAGGAGGAGAGATAGTAACTTGTCCAAGGACACCTACTGAGCACCTTATCCACTAGGCTACACTGGCTGCTACTTACTCTTTGCTGCAGAATGAGAAGGGATTTAGCATCGAAATAACTTATTGTATGGGATGAATAGGTTGAAATATGCAGAGTTGGAGGAAGAAAGCTGTACATACATGTTGCTAATGGGGGTGCTGTGTCAGCTCCTGGCATTTTGTCCGTATGGTAGTTTTTGACAAGATCTTGCCTTCTTTATACTGGTTAGAGTAAGGGAGTAGGGAGGGCTTAAAAAATAAAAAAAAAATGGAGCATCAACTGTGACAGTAATTCGATTATGGAAAAAGCCAATGCAGTGCTGAGAGAGGTGTCACAGTCATCTGTTGTCTTTGTGTTTTGTATATTAATAGTGGCTAAAGCTGTAAAAATGAGAATTTTAGAAATGAGGAACTGGTCTTGGTTTGTTCGTGTGATGTTCAATAAAATACCTGTTTTATTTATTCCAAAATTTGTGTCTGCCTGATGGTTGCCAAACCTTGCTTAAATAAGCATATCTTAACCCTTCACTCCAGTGGCCAGAAGATCTATGCAATGTAAAATAGCTTTATTATGGTCAATTAAATAGCACGTGGCTGAAACAGGACAACTTGACACTCAGTCAGAAGGCTTATCAGTTTCGAGTTTGGGCTTGTTTATGTTTTGTTTCTTCTCCAACTACTGCATTTTTTGCCTTACTTAAGGCTGCATGCAGACAGCGCTGTGGCCACAGGGAGTAATAGGACTGTCTTGCACAGCTTTGATCTTGGTGGTAGGGTAACTCTTCACCAGAACTCTGGCACCCATGGGAGCCCCCTTCACCATGACTGCAGTGCTCTGGTAATACAGCCTTAGTGCTCTACTTGTGCTGGATTCCAGCTCTTTCAGTGACTGAACTATTCCGTTCAGTGTAGCCGTGCACTGCCCATGTGTTTGGGGCTGTGTGGCCCCACAGTCCTTGTCTGTGTCCATTAATGAAAGCTTAAACTTGACTCTATTAACACAGGTTGTTCAAATGGGTCCATCTTATCAAGTGATCCAAATTGCTGTGGGTAATTGCCCTTTCCTCATTATTTACTGTGGCACAAATTTTTATTCTGTGGGCTTGAAATTATGAGCCTCAGTTAGGAAAGAATGCTTGTAACAGGAATATAAAGGAAGTATTGCCCTTTGCTGTTGCTTGGAGGACAACAGGGAACTAGGCCAAATTCTCTCAGGTGGCAGAATATACTTGCTTCCATGGCTGGGCATAGTCTACCATGCCCTTTCTGTGTGGGTACACTAGGTCACAGTGGTTCACACATTTGTGACCTTTCCTGCTCGAAAACGAGGCTCAACTCACTGAATAAAGTTCCCCTAGCGCAAAACTCTGAACCCCATCTTCTCAACAATACAGGTTGCTTGGTGCATGTCACCCCTTGCTTTGTTCTGTTAATGGCATTCCTTTGACTAGAGAGCCCAGTTCATGATCTCTATCTTCATACTGAGTGCCTTCAATCAGTTTGTTATTCTACTCAAGTAGGTTCTCCTGCTATGGCCATGAACTCATAGGACCGCAGTATTCCTTTGGAACAGTGAAGCTTTTTCAAGCATGGGAGGCTTATAAGTCTGGGACATAGAACTTAAACAGGAGCTGGGTAAGATAAAAGTGACCATGGACTTGACCTTTTCTGTACTACCATAAATATAAAGCTCATTCTGAAAGCCTTTCTTTTTTGAGGAGCTCCGCAATTCTCAGTTATGGGAATCCCTGCTTCTCAGGCAGCAGTTGGAAAGCTCCAGGATGTCAGCAGTATCCAGGCAGACTGTATAGAACAGTCTGGAAGGAGGCAAGACTCTCACCTCGCCACTTCTCACTTGTGGGATCATGATTGCATCTGCATGTCCACTGAAAGAGCTCGTTCTTTTTCTGTTGTAGACATCAAGGGGAATCCACAACACTGATAAAGAACCCCACGTCACAACCAGCATAGCACAGACACGGAGTACCACTTTCCCAGCTATAGGAGATCCAGATCTCCCTACTACACGGAACATCGAAGAGCTCAGCATTATCCCCCTGGTAGCTGCTGCCCCCCTTGTAATTGGCGGGGAACCTTCAGAGTATAGTGATGATCATTACAGACATCATGATTGTTGTTTCCGCTCAAGAAGCTCCTCTCCGCGCCCCCCCCCTCCCCCATGGCACCAAAATCGTGATCCCAGAGATCAACCCTTTCCATGGCAGTGTCCTCCATGGGATCTTCCACAGCCTGTGGGGTCCAACGCTCTCAGACAACTGTCGCACTCCGTCACCACCACCTACTGAACCGCTAGGATCCATCTCTTCACCTTTTGTTGTTCCCACGGCACCAGTGGTTCTGACACCATCTCCAGTAGCACCAGTGACACTGGAAGAACCAGGAATTCTGCCCCAGCTAGTACAACAAGCTTGCTCAGGGTTAGCCTTCCCTACAGGCATTGTTGAGCCAGCAGGACCCTAAGCATACCCCCCCCAATCTGTCAGCTCCCTATTCCGATCCAGATACTGCTAAGGATGCTTTCTCTTCATCTTTCCCCATCCCTAACGAAGATGAAACAGTGGATTTGTCTCGGATCCAGCAGCCACAGAAGATGTCAGGGTATTCCAGGTTATGCTGAAAAGGCTAACTACGGCCATGCCTCAGGTACCAAACGGGTTATCAAGAAGACGCCCAATGGCCTGGTGTCCGGGATCCTGGAGGAGGCAACACTAGACATGTTACCCATTTTGAGGAACTGTTAGAGCCTTCTGGCACTATTTGGGAGACTCCATCCTCGGCCGCACCTGTTAACAAATTGGCAGATGCCCTCTACACCATACCTCAAGAAGGGGTATCCATGTTTTTTAAGCATCCAACTCCCTCATTATAGCAGCAGTTTCACAGCGATTGCAGTCTGGGACTATACAAACCTCACCCTTGGATAGAGAGGGTCAACCTCTCAATGTCCTTGGGTGAAAGACTACCCTTCCTTTGAGAGCAGAAAGTTTCCTTTCTGCGATGTATGGATATCAGCATTGGCTGTGGTCACAAGCTGCCACTACCACTGACCCTGTAGAACCAGCAACTTTGCAATGAGAAGGCACATAGTTGGCACGGTTTTAATTGACATTGACAATGCTCATCACACTCTGCTATATATAGCATGGCCTTGGCTATTGCTGTGCAACACCATACCTGGCTCAGATTGACTGCACTTACACCCAAGAATAAGACTAGGATAGAAGACCTGCCATTCAGTGATGTTGGTCTCTTTGCTAAGTCCACTGACACACTTTCTAAAATCAGAGACATGCCAGACTGCAAGATCAGTAGGGGTTGTTATGGCAATAAAAAGGTACTACTCAGTACAAGCCTTTTATTCCTACTACCAGAAGGCAGCTTCCTTCTCATTCCAACAAAGATCATATGAACCAATTGTATGAAGCCTGGTTGCATGTCACCACAGAGAAGTGGATTAAAGAAATAGGCTTTTGTGACTCTACCATATAATAAAGAGCAGACCCCCTTCACCTCATTTCCCTTCCCAGTCCCTCCTTGGGGACCCATCTCACAAGGCAACATTACAGGAGGTCCATTCATTGCTCATTAAGGGAACTATTAAAGAGGTACCACCTTTTTCAGTTTCTCAGGGCTTCTACTCAAGGTACTTTGTAGTTCTCAAAAGGGATGGAGGTATTTGACCTATCTTAGACTTGAGACACGCAAACGAATCTGTTTGAAAACTTAAATTCAAGATGGTTGATTTATCCCACTTGCTACCAGAATTACAAATGCTCATGGTTTCCCCCTCTCTACCTCAGACACATATTTTTATATCTCTATCTGCCCTTCTCACTGTAAATGTCTGTGTTTTCTTATGGATGCCTATGTTACTTCCAATACACCATCCTGGCTTTCAGCCTCACTTCTGCTCCCAAGAGTTTTTTTACCAAAATTGTTGTCGCAGTTGTTGCAGAGCTCAGAAGTAGGGTGATCAGAGTCGTTTCACACTTAAATGACTGGCTGTTGACAGAAGAAACACAGGATCAACAAAGGGAAGACATCACCACCATTGCTCTTCTTGACAAGTTTGGTCTTGTAGTCAACAGAGACAAGTCCCTTCTTATGCCCAGTTGAGCGATTCCATTTATCGGGACAGTAGTGGATACTTATGAAGGAAGGGTTTTCCTCTGCCAGAGGAGAGGGAGAGGTTCCAGGACATCAAGTGCTTGATAAGTGGCTTTTTCTTCCATTGAATGTGACCAGTGAGACATTTTCTTGGTCTTCAGGGCCTCTTCACATCAACCACCTCACTTATTCAATTTGCACAACAAAAAATGTGACCCTTGCAACAGTGGCTCAGATCAGTGTATTCTACTTATCTGCTCAATGCAGATGACGGTCACCATACTGCACCATATCCTACGCTCCCTCCTGTGGTGGATGAAACCACAGCATGTGTTAAAGGGTGTGTCATTCGAAATCCCTACAACTCTCAATCCCCATCACCACAGACCTCTCCCTCCAAGACTAGGGAGATCACCTGAATTTCCTCACAGCCTTTGTACTCCAGAGGAGCAGCACCTTCACATCAACATTCTCAAAATGAGAGCCATTTGTTGGTCACTCACGGCATTCATTCATGATATTTCCAACTCCGTAGTTGAGATGGTAATGAACAATACTTTGGTGATGTGGTATTTGAATTGATGGGGTCCTCAACTTTGTCAGCCAAAGCCAAGGACTTTTGAAACTACTGCATAGGCCAGGGTGTGACTTCTGTAACCCATACACATGGCAGGCCAGAGAATTTGTTGGCAGACGAATTAAGCCAACTGGGAACAGACCAACATGATGGGTCTGTACATCCAGAGGTGGAGTTCAAAGAGTAGAGTTACCTCACGATTGATCTCTTTGCCACATTCCTGAACTTGAAGACCTCAACAGCAGGGCGGGTCACGATCCCTCCATGTTCATGATGTCTTGAAACAACACCCTCATGTACGCATTTCCTTCAGTATCACTCCTACCAAGGGTCATCTACAAGGTGAGATGAGACAACTCCTCTCTCGTACTCGTAGCCCCAGCCTGGCCTTGCCAGCCGTGGTTTCCAATCCTCCGCAACATGGCATCTCGTCACAAATTTCTGCTGTTCTGGAGAAATCTACTATCGCACCAGGAAGGACAAGTCCTTCTTCACAAAATTGAGTCTCTACACCACTTCGCCTGGCTAATCCACAACTAGATTCTGAGTTCTCTCCAGCTGTATGCACCATCATGGATAAACACAAAAAACTTGCACCAGAAAATCTTGTGTTGCAAAGTGGAAGAGGTTCATCATGTGGTGTGAAAAAAATGAGAGGTTATGTTGTTGCCATGTTGGCCCCAAGTGACAGAGAGGGACGCAGAGTGGTTCAGTAAACTCAGTTGGTCCAATAAAAGATATCATTCGAACCACTATGCTTCTCTCTCTCTCTGTGAAAAAAATGGTCGTGAGATATCTGCTTTCACACTCAATGTAATCCTTTCCTACATGCTGTACCTGAAGGACTCTGAGTTGCCCCTCTACTCTTTGAAGGTGCATTTGGCAGCTATATTGACTTAGCTGGAGCCATTGCAGGTAAAGCCAGTCTTCTTGCATCCTATTATGCAATCGTTCTGGAAAGGACTCCTCAACACGTTTCCCCCAGTTGCTTCTACCATACCTCAATGAAATGTGAACTTGGCTCCTACAACTCTTACGAGCCCTCCAGTTGAGCCTATGGCTACTCGTTTTCTTGAATATCTCTCTATGAAAACTGACTTTAGTAGCTCTAACCTTGGGGTGAAGAGTGAGTGAATTAGCAGTCTTGTGGGCTTCTCCTTGGTACACCATGTTCCATAAGGACATAGTAGTTCTCAGGACTGATCGTTCATTTCTTCCTAAAGTTGTATGTTCTTTTCATTTGAATCAAGTTCACTCCCTGTATTCTTTCCAAGACCTCATGCTTCCCAAGCGGAGGCAACTGTCTCCATACACTTGACCTTAAAAGGACCGTATCCTTTTATTTGGACCGCATCAAGCCTGTTAAAGCTAGTGACTCCTTGTTCGTTTTGTATGGAGGCCAGTGTGTAGGAGTACAGGTTTAGATATTATTGGAGATTATCAAAGTGGTTATAAAATGTACTATCGACACTTGCTACACAATTGCAAAGAAGTCCTCCAGAACTGACAGTTTACTCTTCCTGAGCTGTGGAAATCTCCATAGCAAATTTCAGACACATACCCATTCTGGATCTTTGTAAGGCAGCCACTTGGTCCTATCTACATACTTTCTCCAAGAATTATTATCTGGACTTGGCTGCATGTTCTGACTCAGCATTTGGGAATGTAGTTTTTTCTGCACTATTTTCCTAAGTATTTTGCTCCTCACCCCTTCTCCAGTTTTGAGGGATTGCTTAATATTCTCCCATAAGTGAGAATTGCAGAGCTCCTCAAAGAAGAAATGTAAGTTACCTACCAGTAACTCAGTTCTTCAAGAGAGCTCTGCAGATTATCACTGCCTGCCCATCCTTCCTCTCTGCTTGGAGACTTTAATAGATTTATTAAAGTCCTGTTGTCTCTGGGTTGGGGTTGGCAGGAACTGAGGCAGGAAAGTCTCCGTCTCCCTCTTATTTTGTCTCCTCTCATGAAACTAAAAGCCCGTTCAGAGGGGACGGGAGAGGAGAGCCTTGCCTCCTTCCAGACTGTTCTATGCAGTCTGCCTGGATATTGCTGATGTCATGGAGCCTTCCAACTGCTACCTGCAGAGCAGGGATTCCCATAAGTGAGAATACATGGAACGCTCTCAAAGAACTCAGTTACTGGTAGTAATTTTCATTTTAAGTCATTTCTATGCATGCATTCCACCCAAAAGCACAGATTCATTTAATAAACGAAAGGGGAAAAACCCAAAAGCTGTTCGAGCGGTTTTTCCTATAGGGTGAGAAAAAGAATTTGTGCTTTTAAATATTTGGGAGGCTATATAAATATCTAGATTGTCTGCAACCCTCAATTTCAGGCTTTCCTGCTTAGTTATTGAAACTTTGAAAAGTACATGAAAGATTTTAGGGAGATGTACATAAAAAATGCATGAAGTTGCATGAAGGCTTCAATCAAAGAACAAAATACGTATGTGGCATGATTCATCCCAGTGACCAGAGAGAGCGTTTGCTTTGGAATTAAGTTCATTGCATTACTAGGTCAGTTCCCATTTCTTTTTAATGTTGTGCTAGCTGAAATGCAGTTAGTTGTATTGTTGACACCTACCCCCATTCTGTGGAAAGTCTAAAATAGTGCCTCTTTACGGGCAGGGAAAATTGCTGACAATTGGAGCATTTGCTATAAAGCCTTCTAATAGAACATAAATGTTTCAGTGCGTGAACTGCTAAAGCGGAGTGCTAGCTTTATAAATTGTGTAGCTGTTTTTTTATTATTAAATACAAAGACCTTTTGTTCTAGATTTAAACAAACTAGGGCAAATGGAGCCAACATGTCTAAAGCAGGTAATTTCACTAAACACTTGGTTAACAGCATCAAGATTTTGAAGTATACTGCCTAAATGATTCTTTGAATACCTATGAGTCACTGTTTTAACAATGGTATGCTTAATGTATATACGAGTACAAGAAGAAAATTAGTGTAGCCCAGCCGTGTGCGCCTTTTTGTTTTATTTATGGTTTGTGAGCTGGCCCTTCTGACAGGGTCTGTCTAACTTAATGCCCATGGAATGAAGGGAGGTGGAATTGTACCAGGCGCTGCCTCAATAAGGCATTCCAAGAAATCTCTCTTAAAATTTTACATGAATACAGACCATGTGGACCCAGCTGCTGCTCATTAAAACTTTGCTGCTCTTCCTTCTCTCTCTCCCCCACCCCCACGCCAATCCCCTTGCTTCCATTAGTTAAGGCAGCTTTCTTGTTTTCAACCCTGGAGGGTTTTAGGGATGTGTAACATGTATGGAGACAAAGTAATTTGGATACAGTATCTTTTGTTGGACCAACATCTGCTGGTGAGCATAGGCAAGCTTTGGGACAAACGTGGCAACCATGCTCTATTCGTAGCATTGTGTATAATACAGTGGTAATATCATCTGCTACTTTGATACAGTAAATGTCTTAAATCTTCTGTAAGTTAGATTGGTATCTGACTAGTCTTCTGCAATAATTGCAACTCTCAGTAAAAAGGAATAAAACCAGGATTGGAGTTAATACCAGTCAGACTCTGAATACACCTAGTATATATCAGGGTATTATGAAATGCTTGTAAAGAGCATTGAACGTATAAATGCTAAGAATGGGAGTGCTAATACTAACCTAAATATTCTGTTAATTCTAAAGGTATGTGCTGCGGGTTCCTACTAAGCAGACACTGGGGGGTAGTCAGTGCAGAAGTGTCAGCTCATCTTTGTCATTTAAAATCTTTCCTCTTGGAAATCTCACTGGCATTTTCAGAATCAGTGGCATTCTCATTCTGTGACATCACTGGCACTTTGATGTGCATTGAGACCTCTTCCATAGAATGGGAGGGGTAGGTATGGGTTCACGTATGCATGCGTTCTGTGAATAGGATGCTGCTCTTTAGCTGTTGTTTATTCTGTAGACCATGAAATGAGTGTTTTGTTTGGCATTTTAGAGTTTCAGAAACTTTGGAGGAGCATTCCTGTGGATTCTATGGATGAGGAGAAAATTGAAGAGTATCTGAAACGACAGGGTATTTCTTCCATGCAGGAGGCTGGACCAAAGAAAATCGTAAGAGTTATATAAATTGCACACTTTGCATGAGAATTTTTTTCTTGAGATCCCCAATATTTGTTGCAAAGAAAATAACAAATTGAATACAGCTAAGCATAGTCACAATTAGTGTGTGTAATTCACAGTTATGCAGGGACATACCTAAAGTTTTAAATTACACACCTAAAATCCAATTACATGAGGCTGACTGCATGATATTCCAGTGTTTTCTATGGAGATTACCATGGGATAAAACCTTTCCAGAAAGGTCCAGTCAGCCCTAGAATAGGTAGCAATGGCTTTTGACATCTTTTTTTCTTCCACTGAGACTCAACCCATTTGTGAAAAGATTCCCTCAAGTAAGTACAATTATAGGACTATGTCCCTGGGTTTGTGTTTATCTAGAAATTTTGGAGCCTGACAACACACAGATCTTTCAATAGGTTCGTGTTATTCCATTTGTATGTTGTTGGAAATAATCAGTGTTCCCATGGTGCTTTGTATAGATTGAAAAACTATAGTTAATACTTTTCTGTGCGGTATATGTTGTGCGCATATTCTGTGTGAAATAAGCATCCAAGTCTTCAGAGCCAAAAAAAGGGACAAGGATATATATTCAGGGGCCTGGGTATACTACATTTTCCCCATTGCTGCCAGTGGGGAAAATGCAGTGAACATGGGTCCCTGTGTATATTCCATGAACCCAGTACTCTAGAGTTTTGAAATTTGAGAGACCATACCATTTACATTTTTGAGAAAAAACACATTATTTTTATACCATTTGAGTATTGTTTTACTACTATATTTTGATAGTGTGACATTCCGTAGTTGGTTGTTAATTCTCCATACGCCTGGGTGGTGGGTGACTTAGTGATTATCTTTGCTTCTCCCGGTAGGCTCCCATTCAGAGGAGGAAGAAACCTGCTTCTCAGAAGAAACGGAGGTTTAAGACACACAATGACCACTTGGCTGGAGTACTGAAGGATTACTCCGATGTGGTTCCTGGCAAATAGAGAACAGTTCTGTTGTGGAGCAAACAGACATGATCTTTGCCGCTGGAGTTCAATATCTTTTGAAGAAAGAATAATGTGTTGTGTTCCACTCCTCCCCTTCTCGCTCCCTGCAACTGCCAAGATGAAACAATTCTGTTTAAGAGCAAATGCAAGTTACCAAATTTAGGGTTTACTTTTAATTTAATTAGCTGATGGCTAATGTGAGTTTGAGTAAGAATTATTCACTATCGGTCTTCTGATATCAGGAGGAGAATGGAGCTCAGCACGTGATGATGATGTTCCTGTTTGATGTTTAACTATGCTTCTAAATGGTTCTGTGGGTATTTTTTATTACTTTAAAGTGGGCTTGCAGATAGGATTACTTACAGCATTTGTTTTATCTACTTTAAGAAAACATATTTATAATAAAATCATTGTAGAAGCATTTGTTTTAGAAAAACGGGTGCATTCGCAATTTGTATATTTCTTCTTTGCCTTGGGATTGAGCTTTAACGAAGGGTAATGTTTGAGGTTTTGATATGGAGATTCTACCCCAGAATTCCGATCCAGGTGAAGCCCCCTAAGGCTAATCATACATTTCCCTCAGGACATTACTGATGACATTACTATATCCTGGACGCATGTGTATTGCACAATTCTGTATTACAGGTTGAAAAAGATACAAATAAAATGAAAATAGTACTATCTATGAAGTTTTATAAAGCAGGTCTCACTATATTTCTTCTTCAAAGGCAAACTCTGTAAGGGAAATAAGCAGCCTCTTCCATGGGCGTAACATTTTCCTTTCTCTATTTACGTAAGAGCTTAAGGGGTGTGGAACACTTCTAATTCTCAGTGGCTTTTAGTTTTGGTCTAGCACTGTAACCTGTTTGTTCCTTTTGAAATACTAACATCTTAAACATAACTATATCATGAGCAAATTATATGCAGTGTTTTTGACCATGGTAATCTTACAAATGATATTCATAATTTCACAAGATGACTAGTTGGGTAATAGTGATAGTTTGATCTTCAGGGAATCATAAGTGAGCATTGAGAGCCCTACTCCGTATGCAATCCCTCTTTAAAAGCAAGAGGGATTTGCATATGGAATCCTCCTCTCCCTTCACTGGCTCCTTTCCCTTCACTGGCTCCCCCTTCCTGAACGTATCCTTTTTTAAACTCCTGGTTTTCACGTTCAAATCGCTCCACAACCAAGCTCCCCCTTACCTCTCAGACCTAATTTCCCTACGCACTCCTGCACGCGCTCTCCGCTCTTCCGTTGTCCCCCTCCCTCACTCTCCCTCATTTCTCCTGCTCACCTAGCCGCCTTCGGCCCTTCTCCCTCGCTGCCCCCCGTGCCTGGAACTCTCTCCCTGCCCACATCCGCCTTGCCGCCTCCTCCCTCCGCTCCTTCAAATCCCTCCTCAAGACCCACCTTTTCCTTGCTGCCTTTCCCAATGCCTGCTAGTCTTTCCCCTTACTCTTACTGTCTGCCCTCCTCTGCTGACTGCTGCTACCAACCTCTTTGTAACCAAGCCAAGCATACGCACCTGAGACTTCACATCCGCTTGAATGTTTGTTTGTCTTCTCCCCTGTCTCTCCCACTGTCCCCTCTCCCTGTCTCCCCCTCCTTGTCTTTTAGATTGTAAGCCACAGGCAGGGACTGCATCTCTGTCTCTTATACACATCTAGATGTGTATAAGAGACAGATATAAATGTATATAATAATAATAATAAGAAGAATAATGATGGGTAGCCCTCATACTTGGTTATTTGATACAATTCTTGTTCTTTGTAGGAGTCTTTCTCTCTCTTCTCCCCTCCCCCCTCAAGTTTGGGGAAATGCTACTTCTCACACCTTTTCCAAGTCGCAGAAAAAACAAGAGGTTCATTTTATAGCTCTTTCAATTTCTACCAACCTGCTTTCATGCAGGGAACTGAATGCAATGGAACTGAATGAAAGTCTTCTGCTTTCGTGCCTAGAGGCAAAACTTCTTTGATCTCTTTTCAGGCTTGTCTCTTTCAGGCAGAGTTTTTCAACATGGCTTCCCCCTAGCAAGTTAAAGGTATTGTGACTAAGGGCATTTGCACCTGAGAGTTCTTTCAGTGATCTTGGGAATAATTTCTCAATCCCACAGAAGATTAAACCAAGTGCAGTAAGCTTTTGTGTAGCAAGCCTCATGGAATGAGAGCGACAGGGGGTTATTTTGGGATGTTCACTATAATAGGGCTGACAGTATGCAGTTGGCAGAGATGGTTCTTGAAGCCTGAAATAGTTCTAAATAGGGTTCATTATAAGCAGTGTTTTGTTATAGTGAAGTTTGATTAATTATGGGGGAAGAGGAATCAGTTGAAGCTACACTTGTATTATTTATTGTTTATATAGTGTTAACAGTGTGCCTGGCCCTGTAAAGCATTTCCCATCTTAACACTGAACTGCAAAGCAAAAAAATGAATTCCATTTCTGACTTTCCCCGCTACTTCAGCCTTAAGGAGGGATATATACAACACAAAAATAACTTTTGAAATATCTTCTAAATTATTTTCTTACTCTACAAAATTCTTTTGTCGCTTCGTGGGTCACTGAAGCTGTCTCAGAAGGTCTCCTTCTGTGACCATTAGTAATAACATGGATTGCGGTGAGACTGAAGGTGTTTGTGATGTAAAGTTTCTCCTGTGAACAAGAGAGTACCAAGAGGTTTTCACATGCAAAAATAAACTCTTCCAAAGGAGAGCATATGTAGTTGAAGCACTTAGCACTGAAATGGAGGCTAAAATAAAATGTGAGCTTTGATTTGCAGTCTGCCCTTGGATAGTAACATTAGGTGGTTTTATTTTTTGTTGCTGTGCAGCTGTAACTAGTGGAGAATCAAGAAACTTGAGATTGATGTTAAGAAATAGTCATGCTTAATTGCTCCATTTATAACAGCTTTAAAGCTGGAATTACGTTAACTAAACATTGAAGAAGTTTGCATTCTAGTGTTTTAGTTCTGCTTATTTACCCCCTTTCTTGCCAAGTCAATGATATTAAAGGAAAAAACTTATTTTTCTTGCATTTGAGCATAAATCCCCCTTTTTGTGTGGAGACAAAATAGTTCAGGTGATATCTTTTCCAGACCCAAGCTCTGTTGGTGCGGGAATGCAGGCTACCACGGACTTTTTACATGTCTGAGGAAGGGCCCCATGTGGCCAAAAGCTTGTCTGAGGAAGGGCCCCATGTGGCCAAAAGCTTGTATCTTCTTACTAACAGAAATTAGTCCAATAAATGCTATCATCTGAACTACTTTGTCCCCATCTCTTAGCTTTGTAACCAACATGGCAACCACACTCTCTCTAGATCTGTAAGTCAGTTTCCTTAGGTTCTGTTGCAGGGTTTGTAAGTTAAAAGCTAGAATCTTGGAATTCTTAGGGATGGAAGGGACCGCAATGGTCATGTACTCCCAACGTCATGCACAGAAGCAGGATTAGCTAGATTTAAAATGATCTCTGACAGAAGTTTATCTAGATTCTTCTTTAAAACCTCAGTTAAGGCGATACCACAGCTTCCCGAGAGAACTTGTTTCATTTTACTGGTCTTATGTATAGAAAGTTTTTCCTGTATCTACTCTAATTCTACCTTTTTTTTCTTTTCTGACAGGCTCCATGTATTCTCACTTGTGAAATCATGCTTGCATCTGCAGGCCTACTGGAAGAGCTTGCTCTTTTCCGCTGTAGACAGTAGAGAACAATTTAGAAGGGCAAGGTTTTAGCCTCCTCCCTCTTTCCAAGTGTGGGCTCCAAGTTTCACAAGGGGAAAAGTGTTTAGAAGGGAGGGGTAGAGCCCCCCGTCTTGGTTTTTTCCAACCACTGTAGGCAAAGTCGGGAACTGCAACTCTCCCCATTCCTCTTACCTTTATAAAAACCAAAATCTGTTCTCGTTGTTGTAGTTTTAGTTAGGTTAGGAATTGGCAGTAGTTAAGCCGTCAGGCCATTTCTTGCCATTATCATGGCAGTAACACAAAAACGGTGGGGCTTCAAATACTAACTTCATTGTCTGTTAATTTTCTCTATCATCAGTGCTGGCTTTGCCTTAGAGGGGGGCCATGAGAAGAAGGACTGTAAGACCTGCTAAGCTATATCACGCAGTGAGCTTAAACCTCAGCCGCCCTGAGCCATTTGGGAAGAGCGGGGTAGAACTCTAAGTAAATAAAATTAAAATGGAGGGTGCATTTTCAACATCACCTCCCCCCCAAAAAAAAAACCTTGTAATGTGGCAAAGACAGGCCCCATCAGAATGTGCTCAGACCACCCATCCTCTGTGCCTCTATCCCACAAAATAGTTAACCGTTTTATATTTTTAGTATAGTTTATGCCTGTGAAGCATCCTGAATGCCATTTGGAGGGGGCTAACATATTAAATTAATTTTATTATTAATAATAATTAATAAGACTCCAGCTCTGAAGGGTCCCAGTGCCCTTAGGTTCAGCAAGGATAAAGCAGCCAAAAATCCATTTGAGCTTCTCGACCCTGGCACCAAGACATCTCAGCTGAACCAGCTTTTAAACCTGTATTTCAGGTTGTCCTACAGATGAAGCCAGAGGTCCAGGTCCCCTCACTCCTAGAAGAACTATGGCAATCTTTCCTCAAGATTGGCTGGCAAGGAGTTATTCCCCCTGTAGTTTCTACCCAGCCCTTCAAGATACTCTCCACTCTGCCACCCTTTGGGATACCCTTTGTTGTGCACCTTCTCTCATCATAGGTTGTGGGAGCCTGTGACAACAAGAACTTCTTACTTAATGGGCAGGAAACTGCCGGAATGTCCTGAGTTGGTACTGGTTCCGGAACCAGTGACAGTTCTGGGTTCTGTGGGTACTGGGCAGTTCTACACAGACTGGTGTTGATCTTATGGTCTGTCTCTGATTCAGCTGAGGGAAAGGAGCAACCCTACTGTCAGGACTCTGGGAGAAAGTAGGAAAATCTGCAGGTAAACAGAAATGTCCTTGTGAGCCAGCCTTCAGGGGGGAAAATGGCAGACAGCTAATTTCTACAGGGCACCAAATAAGCAAATGGTGAGTTTTTGAGACACCTGTTTTGTAATGTTCCAGGAAGGCGAAGCCAGGGGTGGTCAAAAGGTAGTTAGCTATCTACTGGTAGATCACAAGCTTGGCTCCAGTAGGCCGTGGTGTGGGGAGGGGGACCAGCCTCTCAGACATCACCTCTGGGGCAGAGAGCAGGATCAGCACTCCCAGGGAGAGGGGAAGGAAGACTCAAAGGGAAGTGCTCGTACCTCTCCTGAGATCAGTTGCTGAGGTGCCCTAGTAGAGCTAGGAGCCAGCACGAAGGACCCCAGCTGGGAACACTGGAGCCAGCAGTAGATTGCCTGAGGTTGATGCCCCAGATCAAATAGCTCTGGCCTCCCTGGGACTAAATTATTCCCAATGGAACAACACTTCCCCCCCCGCCCCCCTTTCAAACAAGTGCCATTCCCAATTAACCACTTTTTAAAAAAAAAAAATCTCCTAATCTGAAAAATTAAAAAATTTCATGTGGGAAAATGTCCAGATGGGTGGGTGTTCAATAGAGTTGATTAAAGTGGAACGCTCGTTAAACATGATAATACAGTTGAAGTGAGGCAATTCAAGTTGTCAGTGGAACTTAAGGGTAGAATCCTGTTTAGCACCAACATTAATCCTTTTGAGTTGGCACAAGTACCATTAGTGTTGGCGCTATATAAGCCAGAGAATCACACCTACTAGATTTTGTAGTCTTCTAAAGTAAATGCAGTATTAGAAGTCTGAATTTGAAATAGGTTCAGGGTGCTGCCCAGGATGGCACTAAACTCCAGATCCATTGGATACCTCTCTAAAAGTCGATGCAACTGAAGTGTAATTTCATCCTCCCCCATTATTATAACTATTAGAGAGGGGAGGAAAACAGCAGGATTTTGCATGGTTGAATGAGAAAACTGACATAAGGCAGTTTGTAGTGCATTTGATCTATAATTCATCACAATCATTCAAGGCTTTTAGAGAATTGAGAAGGAAAAGGCAACTGAGCCTGGACAAATTGTGTAAAGAATACCCATTTGGCGGCTGCTGTCACTTCCTATAAGTGCAAGCAGATGGGGATAGATCACAGGAGTCTTCTAGGCTCTTGCTATCTGCTGATGGAGGAGGAGAGATGGCTACAGAGGAAGTGATGGCAGTGACATCCATTACTTCCAGCTTAGTGGCTTACATTCAGGTACCTGCTAATGCGCCGAACTGGATTCCTCTGTGTGCTGTTGCCAGGAGACCACCAGAGGCAGACACCTCCTCCACCACCTCCTGGTTCACAGTAGTTAATGTTTACCGAGTAGCTCTGGTCAAGTAGTGGGATGCCTCTACCCTACTGCTGAGTGTGGGCGTGCTGACCTATCTGTCTCTACCAAAGGAAAATGGTAAAGCCCCCATTCTGCTTGTCAGGCAATGGGAAGAGGGAATTTTTCAGAGGCACAAAGAGAGATTAGATGCCTGGCTTCCATGGACTTTTTGGGGCTGTGCCTCCGCAAATCTCCTCCCAGTACTCCCCTCTTCAGCTGTCTACACTGTTCTGTTTCACCAGTTAGACTCCTGATGGAGGCGTGACTGTGCATAACCTGCCTCATATTGTTCCCAACCCCCGCCCCCCTTGCCCCCTTATTGAGACTGTGTTCTGTCCCGGTCTGTGCTGGCACATTCCTGTCACCCGATTGGTCGTTTGTTTTGCATTGCAAACAGAACTTCCTAACCTTCCTTCCTTCTCTGCTTTGAGTGCAGTAGCACCTCTTCTTGTGCAGTGCTGATGTGTGTATCCATCATACTTGTGGGTAGGGTGTGTGTGTTAAGGTATAGCTATTGAGTTGTATCCCCAGAATGCACAACAACACTTTAAACAATGAGGAACGAGGTGGGGGGGTAACAAAAATGTCTGGTTACTTGTGAATAGAGCCCAATTAGATTTGTAGTGATAGGCTCGGGCAGCGGCTTTTTAATCCTGCTGAATGTTAAAGAAATTTGTATCTCCCAAAATTCAGCAGTATCTTGTGTGTGATTTTTGACTATAATGTAATTCAGCTTCCATCTTACTTTGTGAAAATATCACAAGATTGTCAATTTGTCAGTGATTCAGTGTTCGCTTTCTTCAAATTGCAAAAGAGTCACTTGGGACTAACATGGGGACCACACTCTATTTCTGGATTCAGATTGCAAGAACATTGTTGCATAACTGCAACTTGTGGTCCTGTAACATCAGTCTGGGTTTTGAAAAAAAACCCAGCTGTCTCTCCTCCTTGCCTAGTAGTTCATCACCACCAACCATAAGAAAGCTGATAAAATTGGCAGCCTGTGAACCTCCAGAGAGGTTCATAGAAGGAAGGAATTTTCTCCACAAAGAACCAGAAGGAATTTGACATGGCTGCAGTTAATCAGTCGCCCCCAGATACTCAACATGGATGCTGCAGCCAGTGGGTGGCTTTATGTTAACCAGGAGCGGAATATACTGTGTGGTACTGACTATATCATCATGTGGAGGAGCAGCAAGAGCAAATGTTCATTCTGTTCTGTGTTTATGCTGCCACATTTTGGACTCTGCCTGACCGGGGGAGCCCATGGGATGGCGGCATATGTAGGTGAAGTCAAAAAGTCCCACTGATGAAATTGACACAGGCAAAGCTCACCACTGCAAGGCAATGTTCCCCACTAGAGATGTTGACTCGGCAAAGCTCCCCACAACCTCCATAAAAAATTACTCTGGAAAGCTCTGCTGGGGTGGCAATGGTTGGGTTTTTGGTGGTTCTATGGCTCTTCTGATGAGTTCCATAGATTTGTTTTGGGCAGCAAGTCCATGTTCCCTTTGTGGCTAATTCTTGGTTTTGCCTAAGCCAATATAACTCCCCTGTCTTACAGCCTGGAACAGTGGCAAGCATTATGCGTAGAGACACTCAGAATCTGCACAGTCAGTTGCTGGACTGGAGCAGAGAAGTGGGAGATGTTGCTGAGCGTAGCCCCTCTTTCCAAGCCCTAAGGCCATCAAGCATGCCTGAGAGAGATTCAACCACTGGGAAAAGACAATTGATCATTCTGTATTAAAGAGGGTGGACATATAATTTGGCAAAGGTCAGGAGGACTATGTGCTGCTGCACTGGAAAGAAATCATGAGCTGTGACTTGCAAGATTAGAATTTGACCCAAAATTAGCTGGAAGTATTATCCAATACACACTAATAACAATGATGCAGCATCTCATGTAACTGATGTTTACAGAAGACTTCTAGGAAAAGAAGCAGAAGATGAGGAAAGCCCACCTTAGAGATGTGTTTGGTCTTATTGATAAAGGAAGGCAGAAGCCAAAAATATTGGAGGTGGCCCATTGGCTCTGTTGGTGGTGTGAAGCTGGAAGGTTTTTTTTATTATGTGGAACACTGGGCTGCATTCCAAGAAGACAGGGAACAGTTGGTGGGTGCTTTCCCATAATTTCTTCACAGCAGGGAAAGGAACATGGATCATAGACTGCTGTGAAGCAATTGAGAGAGAGCCACTTTCTCAGGAATTTAGGAGCCAATCCTCCACGGGAGACCAGTTGGAGCAGTCAGAAGGATGTTTAAATTTAAGGTGGTGAGAAGACAAATGAGGCTTCAGTACTGAAGCACAAGACTGAAATTCATATGGAAAGCAATGTAAGGAAAAGAAGTATTTTGCCTGCTTTTATACCAATGCTCGAAGCCTGGGTAATAAAAGAAACTGAAAAATGGTGTGAAGAAATTTGACACAAATGGTGCAGTATGTTTTGCAACTGCAGTATTAAATTCATGGCTACATCCTTTCTAAAAAGGGAAGAGTGGGCAAAAGACATGGGACATAACACCCTATATCCAACAGCATGACCTGTTTTGGTGTAACTGTGCTGTTCTGTGTCATCAGTGTCATGTTGGATCAAGGTTCTAACGGAGTATGAGGGGAGAGGACTGGAGTGGGGGATCTGCTGGAGACCACTGTATCAAGCAAGAGAACAGGATGAAGTACTTGGTCACCTGTCAGCAATGTGTAGCAAGGAAAAAAGGCGTCAACATGTGGGATTTAGATCTAGAACACACATGCTGTACGCCTCCTGACCAATAGAAAACCACCTTGTAGTTTCTCAAAATTATAGAAGAATTTTCTTCTGCAAATGTGCCATGACTACTCTGATGTAGCCCCAATTCTAAATGGATAACTGACTTTTATCTATTATTTATTTACTTATTTTTTTTAATGTTGGTTGCTTGATAGGTAATAGTCCTGGCCTGATGACAATCATTAGGGGCAAACAGAAGGCAGTCCCAGGCTAGATCATATATTCTTTGTGTTTTTGAGAGGGTTTCTTTCCCAAACTTTTGTAACATCATTGAGTTTTTTAAAAGGATTGGATAAGTTCTTGGAGATAGTTTTATAAGTGGCATTTGTCAAGAAACATAACCTCTGACTGTTGTAAACTGGGAGTAAATAGCAGGCAGTGGATGACTCCGTTATGACCTATTAAGCATGGACCCATGTTCACTGCATTTTCAGTGAATACAGGTCCCTGCATTTGGGCACTTCACTGAAGGGACTGAAGGTGGCCGCTGTTGGAGACAGGATGTTGGGCTAGATGGGTCATTGGCTTGACGCAGCATGGCACTTATAGAGACGCGATTGTGCCTCTGTTCTCATTCAAAATCTGCCTATCTCTAACATGGGACTACTGATTTACTCCACTTCTGGGTTGCGACTTAAAATCTTTGCAAAGCATTAAGTAGTGTTAACTTTTTAGTTCGGGGTCTTTACTGAAAGTGAATGTTATAGAAAATTAAAGTTCAGCCTCAAGAAATTGCTGATGAAGTTTGGTAGACAATAGTATTGTTAATAAAAGGTTAGCGGGATGGGGGAAAGGGTCCCATTTTAATGAATGGAAGAAATCCTTAAGTTGCGTATGCGTGTTACATCACTGAGCTGTATCTGAGACTGCCGGTTGGAGCCGCCGCCATGCTTCACTAAGTGCATGAGGGTGAGACACATTTAAAGCCAGTTCCCCTGCTCCAGCCCACCTCAGCTGGGATGTACTCAGGCAGGGAACTGGCAGAGGAGGTTGAAACCTATCCTGGAGTAGTTTGAGTACAGGGAGGGGGGTACAGAGCTGGGGCAGGGGGTATTTGGAGCCAGTGGGGGTGGAGAGCTGAGGCAAGGGAGTAGTTTGAGCCATGGGAGGGTAACTGGGGCAGGGGGTAATTGAAGCAGTGGGGAGTAGAGAGCTGGGGCCAGGGGTAGTTGGAACTGTGGGAGGGGGTAGAGAGCTGGGACGGGGGCCGTGGAGGGGTAGAGAGCTGGGACGAGGGTAGTGTGAGCCGTGGGGGTTAGAGAGCCTGGGCAGGGGGTAGTTGGGAGCTGTGGGGCAGTAGAGAGCTGTGGCGGGGGGTAGAAAGCTGGGGCGAAATGTTGTTGGAGCCAGAGAGCTAGAGCGGGGGTGTCTGAGTCCTGTGTGTGTGTGTGTGAATCTGTGTGAGGGTAAGAAAAGTGAATGTGTGTGCAGGACATGAAATTTCAGATCAAACCTCCATCAGCCCCCCAAAAAAATTCAGTCGCCAGACTTTATTCTGATGTAACAATTCAAAAATGTAATTAAATTCCAACATCTAAGAACCTTCACTTTTAAATTCATAGTTAAGGCAAATTGGTGAAAAATAACAAACTTCCTTTTCAACTACATCAATAGTACTCTATCTCATACCTTTCATGAACAACTCTGTCTATATCAGTGTCTTAAGATCATAACTCTCATTCTTACTTAATACCATCAACATTATAACAACAAAAAAATCCTACCACTTCCCCATCTCTACTGATTGATTAAATTCATTTTCATTCAAATGCCTTAATGAGTTGATTATTTATTATAGTATAACAACTTATATTTCATTTCTGGATTTACAAACAAACTGTACAATTTCAACACCAAAATTAACTTAAGGCATTTGAATGAAAAGGAATTTATTAAGCAGTAGAGATGGTGATGTGGTGGGAATTTTTTGTTATAATGTTGATGGCATTAAGGAAGAATGAGAGTTATGATCTTTAAAAGACATTGACATAGACAGAGTTGTTAGTGAAAGGTATGAGATTGAGTACTATTGATGTAGTTGAAAAAGATGTATTATAATAGTAACATATTTTTAGGTGGTCGAGTAGTGAAATTGTTGATTTTCACCAATTCACCTTAACTATGAATTTAAAAGCAAAAGTTTTTAGATGGTGGATGTTGTTAATCAAATGGGAGCAGGTCAAATTATAGAAACCAAGCCCTTTTGATTTTTAAATAAACATATCTTCTTCCAGGTCTCATCTAACATAGGGCTGCCAACTTGTCCAAGGGAGCACCCAGATGAGCAGAGTGGTGCAAGTCTGTGTGACTAACTTCATTGTTTAGCTCCATGATAGTTTCACTTATCATTATTACCCAACCACATGGAGACTCATTGAAATAATCTGAAGTCTGGCACGCTTGCAGCCCATCTCATCAGAAGCATTAGTTTGCCCACGGAGAGCTCCTGAAGCACAGAACCAGGTAGTTTATGTAGGTTGCTTGCTCTCTCTCTAGATAACTTATTTTGCTCCAAATCCACATTGAGTTTCTGAATTATTGTGCCTGATGTTCACTTTGGTGAATTACTTGGTGTGGGAGAATCTTATCACTAGCTCAGTTCTGATGCTTAGGATTTTTTTTACTAATGCTGACTACATGAATGCTTCTTTTCCAGCTGCTACCATCTAAATATTTTTCCTCTTCATTTTAATGCTCCTCAGCAACATAACTCTGAACATTTTCACTGGGATCTTATTGATGACTTAACTAAAATTAAGATGTAGAAAACCTTTTAAAGATGTGAAGTTCTTTTACAGGATCTGTAATGCACATCTCAATCTTAATTTCAGTGGAGTCATCAGTAAGACCTGACTGAAGTAGATATATATATCAGGAAGGAAGGACGTCCATGTATAAGTGGTTTATAAAAGTTGTAGTTGAAATTAATTACCATGTGGAGTTAAAATAAATTTCATTTTTGGTAAATTGAATTTGGAAAGATATGTATTCTATTTACATTTTTGTAATAAAAAGTGTATATTACAGACACCTTAACATACAATTTCCTGTTATGCTGAAGTTTGAGTAAATATCACTGGTGGGGGGGGGGGGCAGTTGTGGCCACACCTTGATGAAGGGGAGGTGGCCAGGCAATATAAAAAGGGAGCAGAGATCTCTGCAAGGCAGACTGCTGAAGCCATGAAAAGACGTCCTCTAGAGGCCAGACGTAGGAGTGGAAAGGAAAGCTGTTGCTAATGGCACAGCATGAAAGCTTGACAGAAAGCTGCTGAAAGAATCCTAAGGCCTGGTCCCCCAAGGCTGGTTCAATAGGCCTGGTGCTGAAATGCCTGGACTTAAGAGAACATACTACTCATGGAAATTGAAAGTCCCAGCTGAACTCTGCCCTTCAGGGTCTGAGTTCATGGCATGACTTCCTGCACTTTGACTGCAGCCTTTAGAGAGGAACACAGAACCAGTGCAAGAGGCTAGGAGTAAGGAGAGACAGTGCCATTATGATAGATCTCATCTGAATTCGCATGTAGCAAAGGAAAGGGAGGCCATGTCTAGAACCAGGACGTAAGAAGCCCAGATCCCCTGCACCTGGAAACCTTCCCCCTGACCCTGGTCTTTCCTCCTTCCTGCACTGCTGCAAGGAGATGTCTTGGAAGCAGGAAGAATCCTCTGCTTTGGGGGATTGAACAAAGGGAATTCCTTGCTCTAAGTGCTTAGGAAATTCCTCACGCTCCCCTAAAGTCATGCTTCTGCTTTCAGGAGACTGCGGTGGTGGCACTAGTCGCCATCCTCTATTGTTATGGTGCCAGTTGTCTGGAAGAACTCCCGTGTGGCTATCAGCCTGCCATGTGATGCCTCAGTCATGCAGTGCAGGATCGTGCCTTTTGTGTCTGTGGCTTTTTGGCTGCCAGGAAAGACTGTTTCTCTCCTTTAAAACCAGGGCTCTGTAAATTTAATTCAACCTGAACTCTGCCTGCTGATTTGCAGCATGTGTTCCATCTGTGTGCATTTGGCAATTGCTTGTGTCTTCAGGCAAACACAGAAGCAGGCTTGTGTATGGGCATAAGTTATAATTGTTTTTATTTTTAGAAAATTACAATAGAAAAGTACCTTTTTAAACATTTCCCAAAAGCAGAGTGTCCTTCAGTTCTTACCAACAAAACAAGCCACAGAGTCATTTTTCTACACAGCTAGATCATCACTTCACTTAGAACATTTATACAGTATTTTTTTACACTTATTCAAACATTTCTCTTAATGTTCTAAAGTCATCTGCTTGGTTTTTGTTTTGTTTGTTTTTTAGAAAAAGGATGGATATTTTTCAAACTTGTCCTTTCAGCCTCCATTGTAATTTTAAACCCTCAGAATTCTTGACATCTGTATTTTCATACACAAGATGATGATGTCATAATAAAAACAGTGAGGTCACTAAGTCATCAGCACAAGTGTTAACAAGACTAGGGGGAAACCAGTGGGTACATGTTTAATCACATCAGTCAATGATCACTTTTTTCCCTTTTCTCTGAGCCACCTGAAGCACGGCTATCCTTGTGGTGGGAAGCGTGTCTGAATAAGCAGGAGAAAGATAGTGACCCTCATTTCACAGGGTGAAGACTGACAGGACAATCTTCTGCCATTAAAGTCAACAAGAGTGTTGCCATTGGCATTAATGGCCGAGGCCTGTACTCCAACATTCTTTTCCACTGCAGCAACAGGGGCAAACTAGTTTATTGCTAAAAACCGTCTGTCATTGCTATAGCATTCCCAGTAAATACTACAAATGCTACTTTTAGACTGACTTCTATTAATAAATGGGATTAAATAGAGACAAGCAAACTCTTCCTCCTTGGATGGACTTTTACTGCTTAAAAAACGTATGTTGCATAGCAAGCAGCTACATAGACTTAAGCTTTTTCATTCATGGCCCAATTCAGCAAACCATTTAAGCACACACTTACCTGTAAGCACATGCTTAAGACCCACTCATTGACTTTGTTTAAACTTACAATGAATCAGGGTCGAAAAACTTCTGAATCCCACTGCCCCCTCCACTCCCTCTGTGATACACACCCACACATACATACACCTGGAGCAGGCTACATGACTCAAGATTTCAAGCAGTTGCTGGAACCAGTCCTCCCTGCACATGGGGGAAGTACCATGTGATCCAGGAATGTAACTGTGTGAAGGAAGCACTAATGTATAGCACTCTTATTTCAAACTTGTTTAACATGAATGGATTGTAGGGTATATTATCAACTTGCTATTTTTTTTCTGCACAGCTCTGATTAGTGAGTTGTACCTGCTAATGCCTGAGGCAGCAAGGTGTAACATATCCCCATGTTAGAAAATTAAAACAAGTCTGTCTTCTGATTGTCGTGCCTGGTATCATTTGGTACAACTTGAAGTAAAAATGTAATAGCGTAAATGTACACAGTAACATTTGAACATATGACATGTTCAGCACATTAATTCATCCCAGGCTGATGGCTGGGATGCTCAGAAAACGTCTATAAACTTCATACAGTTCTTTAAATCTTCAACAAGATTTTTAAAACATGCCTTGAACATGCAGCTTAAAAGAAATGAAAAGAATCTTAATTACAACTAAGCATTCAAAAATCAAGCATAAAATTAGTGACCCAACCCAGTGTAAGATCATTGTACTTACAATGTTTGGTATAAAAATACTTGCTCTCTTTTTGCTTTTACAGTTAGCTTTTAGGTTTGAAAATTCCTTTCAAACTGGATAGTAAGGAGTGTCAGACCATGCGTCCACAAGTCACACTCACTTCCTTACAATTATACAGTGTAAAAGAGGAAAACATTTTTATTTTATTATGGGGTGGGGTTTTTTTCTCTTGTAGAGAGCAGATGTGTGATAGAGGCTGTGGCAAAGTCTTGAAGGAATCAAAACCTGTGTGAGGTTTCCAAGCCTGCAAAATAAAAAACACCTTATTAGAAAAGCAACCGTGACCTTGGAATGAAAGAAGAGACAGTATGTGAAGCAGTGTGGGTGCACAGGTGGATCTGCTAAATAGACTGAATACACGCTCTGGGTAACTAAGAGTGGAATGGAACAGGTTTTGAGAGAGAAGGAAATTACTACCACTTGGCTCGTATTATACTTTCCATCTTAAAAATCCCTGGGCAAGCCTCAGTTTAAACACAAAAGTGTCCCATGAGGTAGTTGTTAGTGATCACCCCCTGCCCCTTCTGTTTTACAAGCCAGAAAGCAGATGCACACACCTGTCAAGACCCAAAAACCAAGTTGGAAAGGGATTAGAATGCACTGTTTTTGCTAATAAAGAATTCAGCTCCTTGCCCCCCCCCCCCCCTTAAGTAGCCCTGGCCGACAGAGTTTGTACTAATTGTCAGAATTACCCACAGGAGAGAAAAGGATCCTTGCCTGTGGATTAAGAGTAATGATAAAGCGGAAAGCAAAGTCCCTGTGCCTTTGGTTACATTGCTCAGCTGTTGCATTATTTATAGCCATGGCTCCCAGGCCACTGTCAACCCACACCGTTCTCACAGACCAATAGGCATCACCAGCGGCTGGGGCTGGGTCCTTGTGTACCAGGTGGGTCTGCAGCCATCTCAGGTGGGTGGGGGGATAATACATGTGCTGGCTGTGGCTTCCCTGAGGCTGGTGCATGCACATCACTGCCCCCAGGACAACTCTAGCACCAGTGCCAGCAGAGACCAAAGCTGCGTCTGTTGGAGTCACGGCCACTTCTGCAGATCATAGATTGGTTCTACGATGGCCAGTTCTGCAGATCATAGCATTGCTGGTTTATGACTGAATCAATATGTAAATTGTAGCACAGCATTGGTGTTTTCGGCTCCTTAGTAGGAGCCAATTGGTTTTATGACACATTTTGGCAAAGGCACCAACTTTAGCATTTTCTCTTCTCTCTCTGGTGGGATACCAAATAGCCAAATGGTGTCCAACCTTCTCGGCTTGGGGCTGAACATATCACGTTAGGGGCACATGAGGGGGCTACTGCAGCAGCTAGAGTGCCATGCCTCCCTCCCTAGCAATGCAGCAGGGAAAGGATGCACTACTTGTTACCCTGTTTGATGGGTCTAACTGCCAAGCACTGGTTACTTTCCTAGTGTTACAAGCAGGGGTGTGCACAGGCATACAATGCAGATGGGAGGTCTGGAATCCACACACTGGCAGGTGGGGCATCAGTGTGGCACTTCCTCAAAGAGCAATGTTTATTTATTATGTATTTATTTTGTGTTTTGTAGGCCGCCCCGTCATGCACAGCATCTCGGAACGGCTAACAACATTTAAAAACAAATAACAAACAACATTTAAAAACCCAACACTAAAACTAATAAAAAACCACCCTAACCCATCTCCCTCGGCAAAGGCCTGGCTGAACAACCAGGTCTTACACTGTCTACGGAAAGAGGGGAGGTCCACGGCCAGGTGGACCTCCAATGGGAGGGAGTTCCACAGCCATGGAGTGGCCACCAAGAACGCCCTCCTCATGGTATTGGCCCTTATCAGGGTGGGTGGCGGCTTCCAGCCAAGGGGATGGCAGCGGTACAATAGGACTCTACTGCAGCAACCCGCTCCTTGGCGACTTTCTTCTATACATGTCGCTTGTATTGAATGGAATGGGAAATCTGCCTGCGTGAAGAGCTCCTGGTTCCCAAACATAGCAGGGGCAGGATGGACGACTGCGGTGATGGTTGGTGATACTGATGCATCCTCCGTCCTCCTTTAGTCTGTTCCCTGCTATGGATTACTTATTTAGCCAGCATTTGGTAAACTCTCTAGGAAACGAGAGGTTCAGGCTATATAATCTCCCCTGGAATACCGTACAATGTAAAGTAGACAGAGGGTGTTTAGCACGGGTTTGAAGGGGATTCGCTGTTCAGGGCAGGGACCTAAGAAAGAAGATTCATGGCTAATCTGTGCCGGATCAGACAAAGTATTGCCAGCCCAAGTTTAGGTGTATTCCTTTAATGAGCGGCTGTAGTCCCAGCTACACTAGTCTTTATTGAAAGTAGAACTGGGCTGGTGACTTAGAGCATTAATGCTGAAAAAGACCTGTGTAACCACCATCTCTTTTGTGTCCATGGGGGATGCATCACTGCTGCTACTTTGATGTTATTATTGTTTATATAGGGCCAACACTGTGCCTAGTGCTGAACGGTTGTTACTGTACAGACAGCTCTCTGCTAGGACTGAACAAGCAGCCTTTTTTTTTTTTCCCTTTGCAAGAATTCTCATGAGTTTAGGCACCAGGATTGATTTCCTGGTAATTCCCTGAGCCTGGGACAAATTTTCAGTGAGAAATTTAAACAAAATAATTTTAAAAACTCACTGTGCATGTGCAAAATGCCCACTGCCCTTAACCAAAAGGGCAGTGCTGTCGTTTTGGTTAAGGGTGGTGGCCATTTTGCCCATGCACAAAATGGCCCAGCAACCATTTTGCACAGATGGTGTGATTTATTTATTTTTTTAAAATTCTTCTGAGCATTCACTGAGGAAGTGCGGTCATCCTGAGGTTCTCAGTTCGTCCCAAGATGAACCGAGAACCAGGATTTTGTTGAGTTTATAGGGCAAAATCTCATTTCAGCCCTAGTCTCTGCCCTGAGAGGCTTACAATCTAGAATGGGCAAGGGGCAGGGAACATAGGGAGAGACATTCATGAAGCTGAAAAGGTGCAGTGTTCAGCTTGATTACAAAGGAGGAGGGGGATTTCAAAGGATGGGACAGTATAAAAAGCAGCACAAACAAAATGAACTGGGAAATTCCTGACACCGCCTTCCTTTCTATGGAGGCAGTTTAAGTCTGCTCTTTGGAAAGCACAAACTAGATTAAAACTAGACTGGGTCAAAACCCAGAGTCTCCATCCAGGTAAAGCCCAGAGAGGTTGTTGTTATCCCTCTTATCCTTGCTTGGTTGTTGTGTCCAATTCTGCCTCATGTGATCAAATATTTTGATTTGCCCTTCTTAAAATGTAGATTGTAAGCCGTTGGGGCAGGGACCTATCTCTAGTCATGACTGTTCGGCACCAGGTACGTTACTGGTGCTAAATAAATCCCTTGTCCTATTTGTGCCTGTCAGAAAAAATAAACCAAGCTAAAGGGAATTCAGGCTAGAGAGTGAATGGGTGCAGTCAGACGAGCCCATCCGGGCCTGATCGCAGGCAATGTCAGCCGCCACATGCAGGGCCAGTGCCCGAAGCCCCTCCTCCTCCCCACAGGGAAACCGGTTGGGTGGGCTGCTGTTAGTCATCCTACCATACCCTGGGCCAGGGGGGAGCCTCTGGCCACATGCATGGGCACCTGGCACTGCCCCACCCACCATCCTCCAGCATGCTCACTAGCCCGTCCCTGGCCACGATATGGTGATGCAAGGTACGCCCACCGCTCAAGGCTCCGCAGTGTACCTTGCATCGTGTAGCAGCTGGCTGCCTGCCCCAGGGCAGGGTGAACATATGGTGACCGCCGGCCATATGATGGACTGCATCGTGGGGTAAAGCTGCCCTACGTGTGGTCATGCTGACCAAATCAGGTGAACTTCTTGTGTGTCTGCACCCAATGACTGCATTCATGTGTCCTCTGGGTAATAAATTATCTTACAACTAAATGCTCACTATGGATTGGAGGGTGAACAGGAACATAAACAACGAACCCTACTCATTTCTTGCCCTTGGGCTTTCATCCCCCAAAGCAGAGTGCATTTTGAAGAGCATCTCTCACTTACCAACACACTGCAGTTTTGTAGGTGAGTATGAGAAACCAGTAGCCACCCTGGAAGAATGCATTAATACCCACAAGACAGATTGTAGCCACCATCACACACCTGATACCTGTGACAGGGAAAGGGATGCACCATTAGAAACGCTGAAAGGCTCCCTCAAAATATAAAATACAGACCAATGACTCGCAGTTAATGGGCCAGGAACTGACTGACAAGCTGCTCAAAGAGGAGGGGAACACTCTAGGGATGTACAGCCAGGAAATGGTTAAGATGCTGAAAATGGGTGTCAGGCGCTGCCACAGGAAATTCACAGGGCCGGCCTTAGAATTTGCAGGGTCCAGGGTGAAAATAAAATGTGGGGGCCACCATGGCCTTGTCCTTCATTGCCCCAATCTCCTTTGGGGCCCTGCACCCCAACCTAGTAGGTGAGGCAAGCAGAGGTGGAGGCAGAGCCCCACAGGAAACAGCCTCTGTGGGGGCTGAGGGCCCCACAAGAATAGCCCATCCTGAGGCCTCAGGAGTGCTGGACCTGTGGGGGCCCCTCTAACCATGGGGCCTGGGCCATAGCCCTCTACAGGCCCTGCTTAAGCCTGGTCCTAGGAATTCATCTGTGTCCCGTTTGGCTTGAGTTCTTGCTTGGGAGTTTTTTGGGGAGCCATTCCTCAAGCTGGAGCTAGGAAAGCTGGGGGCCTGTGCAAAATGGTGATGTGGGCCTCCTCCTCACAGAGGCGCATTTCATAGTCACCCTTGTAGAAGATGGCAGAACAGGCTTTTCTTTTGCAGAAATTGTGAATTGTCAAACAAATTATTTTCAGTCTGCCACAAATGTCATAATTGTAACTAAAGAAATTGGGGGGGGAGGAATCCATGTGCCACACAAGGTCATTAATTTCACAAAGTTGGATTCAGGATGAGAAGAAGCCAAAACGATATTCTATTGGCTGAGCGGGTGCGAGGCTCAGCTGGGCTGAGAGTGCCAGTTCCCCTATTCCTATCCTGCTCCTCCATCACCATGCTCCTGGCTGTTCTTCATTCTCCTCCAAACCTCTCCCTCCCCCTAACTCTCCCATCCCTGCAGCACCCTCTGCCACCCCCAGCCCTTGCAGCTCTATAGCCCCCCCACCATCCTTTGCCTCCCCTGCTACTATGGCTCCTCCTCCTCCTCCTCCCAGGCCTGTCAGTTTACTTCAAACCCAGTCACCAATGCAGCAGGGGTTGCTTGAGCCCAGCATCCCCTACACCAAAGTTGGAGAACCTTTTCCCTCCCAAGGGCCACTTTGAAAATTAGTACAAGCTCCAAGGGCCGCGCAGAAGTTGGAGGCAGGAGGGTGCTCAAGAAGAGGAGAGTCCAGATCATGGATCCATGCTATGGATCTGTCCCCTCTCCTCAAGTACATGCCCTCATGGTCTCTGAGCTCAGCTTTTCAGTGCTCGGGCGTAGGCGCTGGATCCAGGTGCCAGATCCAGGAACTGGAAAGGGGCCAATTAAAAAGTAGGCATGGGCCTCATTTGACCCCCAGGCTTGAGGTGCCTCACCCTTGCCCTACACAGCAGCCATGAGACTGCATCCAGCAGTCCTAGAGCAGCACCACTGCTGGCAGGGCAGGTAGGGTGTACAGCCCTTCATGGAGGCTGGTGCTCTGTGCAGGCTGAGATGGCTAGACGGACTACAGGACCCCAAATCTCCAGTCTCAGCGACATGTGCAAAAGAGAGGGAGAGCGCGAGGATGTTTTCAGATGTTGTGGGGCTTATAACAGGCTGATTATGCCAGGAACTGAGAGCAAATTGCTTAGTGGAGAGTAGACTCTAAATATTATCTGCAAATACCGCTGTGTTTCTGGCAGAGCAATCTTGAAAGAGAATGCACTAAAAATTTAAATACCTTTGAAAACAGCAAGGTTTGGGGGGGGGGGGGGGGGGGAGCGGAATGANGCTGAGATGGCTAGACGGACTACAGGACCCCAACTCTCCAGTCTCAGCGACATGTGCAAAAGAGAGGGAGAGCGCGAGGATGTTTTCAGATGTTGTGGGGCTTATAACAGGCTGATTATGCCAGGAACTGAGAGCAAATTGCTTAGTGGAGAGTAGACTCTAAATATTATCTGCACATACCGCTGTGTTTCTGGCAGAGCAATCTTGAAAGAGAATGCACTAAAAATTTAAATACCTTTGAAAACAGCAAGGTGGGGGGGGGGGGGGGGGGGGGGGGGTTATTCCTGAAGGCTCAAACCCCACAGAAGAAATAAAAAGATCCCAAATTATTAGTACTTAATCTCTCATGATTCTAAAACCTGCCCAATGATTTTTGGAGTTAAATGGTACAGGAAGCATATTGGCCTATCTTTCTGGGGAGGATGGCTGCTGTTCAGAATGCATGCGTCATTTCAAAGTGAGGCTCGTGTTCCTGGTCCAAGCATGTGGCAGGAGGAAGGGGGTGGGTGTCAGAGAGTGTTTCCGTGCAGGGATCAGCACTGATGCTTTCCTTTCTGGGCCATGGTTTTGGTTTTGCTGTCACAGCTGCCAGAACACCACGTGGGGAACGGCTCCCAAATATGGCTCTGTGAGCATCTCAGCTCAGGGCTTGTTTTGGAAGAAAAACTTACTTCACAAGTACTGCAATCTAATTTTACATGCATTCTCTTTTTTAATATGCTGGTATGAAAATAACTTTTGGGCGCTTTTGTTAAGACATGACTAAGAAGTTTACATTTTAACGCTGAAAAAATCCATGTAAATAAACTCTGGTAAGAGACTCGGGGCACTTCCCACGTTACTAAATGCGCATCGTTTGCCTCCGCGAGAAAACTGCGAGAGGTAAATGTGGTGCGGCTTTTGTCATGTGGGAAAGCAAAGCCGCATGGGTTTGGCACCGATCATGCGGAGGACGCAGAACTCAATTTTCTAGCTCTGCATCCTCCACGTGATCTGCGCCAAAGCTGCGCGGCTTTGCTTTCCCACATGACAAAAGCCGCACCGCATTTACCTTGCATAGTTTCTCGCGGAGGCAAACAGTGCACATTTAGTAAACGTGGGAAAGCGCCCCGAGTCTCTTTCCAGCACAGATTTTTTTGAATTGTATTTTTTGAAAACTCTCTCTCCTCAGCCAGCCCACAACAGGCTCTTTAGAGTCTCCAAAGTGGGGGGTACGGGAGCACAGACTTTCCCAGGGGGCACTAGAGTGCTCTTGAGCTATTGCTATTAGTACAATATCATTAAACCGTGCCAAAAAAAGTCAACAAAAAGAACTGCCAAAAAGTAGTACTGAAGCCGTTTTCAAATATCTCGAGGGCTTTCACCAAGAAGACGGCAAGGAACTTTTCTGCGTCGCTACCGAGGGCAGGACTAGAAATAATGGGCTCATGTTACAGGACGAGAGATTTGGTTAAAAAGCAGGAAAAACTTCCTAAGAGTAAGAGCTGTGTGCGGCAATGGAACAGGCTGCCCAGGGAGGTTGTAGGCGCGCCGTGTCTGGAGGTTTTCAAACAGCTGATTGAGATCCACCTGTTAGGGATGGTAGACTAGACTGGCCCGCATGGGCAGCCCTTGGCTTGGGCTATGGGCCTGGGATTACCTGGGGGACCAGTTACGAGGATCCACCTACCTGGGCCGGGGCAGCAGCAGGCCCACATCTTAGGGGCCAGAAATAGTCTGGCCCAGGCAAGCCACAGTGGGCCCTTGTCACCTCTATTATCATTCCATAAATATGATGTACCCGTCTTGCATTCAAGCTGGGGGTTGAACTAGATGCCCCCTGACATTCTAGGATTTGTCCTTTTAAGATTGATTCTGGAAAGCTTGGAATTGGTGTCTGAGATGCTCTGGCCTGGATACCATAAGAGGTCAAAGTAGATTATTCTCATCTGACCTTAAAAATCGATGAAGCTAGACTGCTGCTGCCCTAGAAGCCTTGACTTTTACATCTCCATGATGCATTTCATCCACCAATTGTTGCATGATGGCACAGGATTCAGCTTTTCTAACCTCTCTTCCATTAGGATATTTCCCCTCCCCTTCCCCGGCTCCCACCCCCATTATCCCTGTCCTTTTAAGAATTCCATGTGGTTCTGATTTCTGGAACTCCAACCTTGATCTGGAGCCAAGGAAATTTTCATTAATTTTAATGACAGTTTTGTTGTCTTTGGACACAGTCACTGAGAAGAGCAAGGAGGGATCAGTGAACAACAGGAAATCTTTATTCTCTGTCCAGTTATCCAGTCAAATGGACTATATGGCTTGTATGCAAACTTCAGGGGAACTTGTTCTATCACTTAACTGTGTTCACTGTGCATTAACTTCTCAGTAACACTGGCTCCTGATCATAACCATACCACTACAGAGAGCTGGAAACAGAGGGGGAAATAAATAGTGGATTTTGTCTCCATGGCTATTGTTCCCATGTTCCGACAGCCATCAGAATAATATCTAGAGACCTGTGCTTACTGCATTTCCCGCATTGACAGAAATGGGGAAAATGCAGTGAACATTCCCACCCCCACCCCTGATCATATATGCTTAATGCAAATAGTTTGCTTTGGCTATTTCAGTATTTTGGGTGCTTCATTTCAGCTGCCACACACGTACAATAGCACCCAACCAAAATGGACCGCCAACAAAACAAAAATGAAGAGCAGCAGCTATTCTCTCCTTTGTCGGATCTGAATCGAAGGGTGACAATTCAGTGGAGAGATTCACTTTGCTGGACACTTGTCTTAGCTCTAGCCTGAAACCACTTCCCTTCCCTGTGCCAGGAGGTTACTAAAGTCACTCCTTCCCCAAGGCCCGCTGGCCCACTTTGCATCCCTTCCTGAAGCACCCAATTCAGTGACGGCCGGGAGACAGTGTCCTGGCCCCGTCAGGGCTACATGCAGGAAAGGGGGAAAGCATGGATGGATAAATGACACCGCAACTCTGCCAGGGCAGCTGGGGGTGGGGGGTTGCTGAGGAAGGGGAAGGTGCTATCCGAGCAGTGGTGTAGGAGCCACTGGGCTAAAAGCTGAATTTTAACCAGGGACCTGTGTTTGCTGCATTTTCCCCATTGTTGGCAATGGGGAAATCAGAATGAACACGGGTCCCTAGTTTAACCAGTTTAAATGTAACCATCTGCAGCCCTTTCCTTTGAGTCCTGTGGCAGGAACAAAACAATGTTGCACAAAATGCATTCTCTCCCTTGAGTCTTTCCCTTTCAGGCTTAAAACACCGATTCAAACAACGGATCCATCTGAGAAACATGTTACTAAATCTCCACTAGGTGCATTTCCCAGTTCAGAGCCAGGCTTTTAAAAAGCAGAGGTTTTTGCTGTGCATGTGCACATGTTCCGGCTCAGGGTATTTCTAGGGACTGTGAATTTGCCCATCACTCACGCTCTTAGGGTGTTTTTAAACGTGTGGGCTTTTGCCCGCTGTTTAAAAGTCCAGCTCAGTGAAATCCTTGCAGGGGGCTGGGGGTGGTTACATGCTCCTTGATGGACTGGAAGCCCAAACGCTGTTGGAAACAGCGGCGCCAGGTGATTCCCGGAGGTTTTGAGACGCGGACTGGTAAGACCTAGTCTGCGTCTAAAAACGTCTGGGAGTTGGCCGGTGCCACTGTTTCCAACAGCACCTGGGCGACTTCCGGTCCAGTGAGGAGCATGTAAATCACCCCTGTGGGGGTTTCCCCAAGCCAGATGTTTAAACCGCAGGAGAAATCCCACACTTTTTAAAAATGCCCTTAATTAAACCAGTGAATTGTCTGTAGAGCAAGGGTGTGCAGAGAGGCATTCTTGGTGTCTGCTCAACACCTATGGAGCTCCCGCCCCCCAATGGAGATTAATTGGAACATTTTACAGAGGTGTTGTAAGACCTTTCTATTTGGCCAGGTCTTTGGCAGGTGGGGATAACTAAACTGACTCAAGGGACAAAAGCAGCAAGCAGAAAAGGTGCTAACCATCCTACAACAAAAAAGACACAGCAGTACAAGAGGCAGTGTATCACAATATTTAAATGCATCCTGAAGGAAAACGCACTTAGGAGAGAGCATAGATGCTAGAAAGGAAAATGCCCTTTCTGAGAAGGGAGATAAGCAGAATGCTTACTGAACTATGCTGTTAGAGCGAGCTTATGTGCCCCCCTTGAATAAAGAGTTACCGGTATGGGACAGAGTTACAGCTGAGGAAGTGAAGCTATCGCCAAACTCAAGAATGGCAAGGCAGTGGGGGTGGATTCTATCCCTGGATAAGTTTTTAAGATACTACCAGTATGGTGGCTGGCTGCGGTAGCTCACTTGTTCTCACTTATTAATGCCAATTTAGCAATTCCTGAGATATGGAAACCTAGTATCATAGTAACATTCTGGGCAAAATTGAGAGAGGCATCAAACCTATCTTTGGCGGCCCAGGTTTGGGCTGAAAAACAGCAAGATGGAGTAGGGGGAAGGGATCATTGGTGGGTTGATGTGGAGAGATGTCTCGGGTTTTTCAGAAGAATTT
Source organism: Sphenodon punctatus (assembly GCA_003113815.1). NCBI lineage: Eukaryota > Metazoa > Chordata > Lepidosauria > Sphenodontia > Sphenodontidae > Sphenodon > Sphenodon punctatus. The sequence continues at coordinate 659,473 of QEPC01003620.1, read as the reverse complement.
TTTAGGGGTAAACCAAGCAAAGTGGTAAGCAAGATGCTCAAACAAAGGGTTTGGGACATCGACAGACGAAAGCTAAGAGCAGAGTTGGCTAATTCCCGTGTCTCCCCCTATTATAAATACTTGATCCCCAGTAGAGGTGGGGCTGCATACATTGAGTCTTTAGTGGATCCCAAGCTTAGGAAGGCTATGACGAGCCTACGTTTTCAAACAGTTCAAATAGCTGTAGTAGAGGGTAGATATAAAGGGATCCCGCTACAAAAGCGGATCTGTCCATGTGGGCAAGAGGTGGAAGAGTTGGGACACTATCTTTTGAAATGCCCCCTGTATAAGGAGCCACGTTACCTTCTACAGAAAATCATCGGTTGGGACTCTTCTTGGTCAAATATCCAACAGATAATTTATTTACTGGGTAATAAGGTCTCTGCGTGATCAAAATCAGTGGCTATTTTTACCTGCAGAATTGCAAAAATTTGCAGGAGCTTAGAGAAGATTAATGATCGTTGTGGAGGTATGGGATGATCAGAAACTATCAAACTAGATTAAATGCCCTAAAGTCCATTTCCTGGTTCTCTCCCCCCATAAGTGTTTAAAATAGTGTAGTTTTATATGTTATTTGTTTGTGAATTGAGGAAATGGTGTAGATAAGTGGGTTTGGGGATTGTTTTATTTGTTGGTTGAAAAATTATATTAATTTGGTACCGTTACCGGTTTTATGTATATATGGATGATTTATTAAATTGTTTAGTGCATATATATATATATATATATATATATATATATATATATATATATACTGCCAGTGATTCTCAAACTTTGAAAACTGTGTCCTCTGCCCCCTCCTGTTGTAATAGCTGAGGCTCCTCTCCTCACCACACACATGCATATACATTGCGAGTGGAGGTAGGTGTTTGCCAGCTGTGCTGCTTCTCACCCCCACCCTTCCCAAGAATACCTTTTGTGCAGCCCACTTTGAAAACCACTGAGCCATACAACAGCTCATCTCAGCCACCTGGTCACACCAACAGGGAGAGAAGATCACCACCTGGCCTTGCACCCAACACTCTCCCTCCTGGGGGACATCCACTTACACAGTATTCAGCAGAACTGACGGGACTTCCAGCCCTGAGAAGTAGCATCTGAGGGAGGGAGCCAGCGCATCTGAAAAGACAAAGCAGATACATGGGAGGATTATATAGTATTAGTATTGATTTATATGCCACCCTTATCCACAGGATCAGGGCATCTCATAATAACTGAAACAACAGAAGCACATTATACACAGTCCCCAAACCTCAAAACCCCATCCCCTTCCACCAACTCCCCATCCCCACACAGACCAGCCTCAGCCACTCCCCTCTCCCCTTCCACAAGCCCAGCCCCTCCCCACCCACAGGGGCCATGGCTGACCCAGTACCCTCACACCCTTTCCCTTCATCTCTCAGCTGAAGAGGCTAAATGTACACACCTCTCTTAGCCCCTCTCACCCTAACCTTCCCACTCAGGAGTCGTGGCCTTCCCACCCTCCCGCGTCCCACTGCCTTCCTTCCCAACCCCCCTCACAGCCCCTTGATTAGAGTGGCCATACCTCCCCTTTAAAAAGAAGATGCTTATGAAAAATACATGGTGCAGGGATGCACTGGAGCCAATGCAGTCCTGTGCCATGTATTTTTCATAAGTGTCCTCTTTTAAAGGGGCGGTATGGCCACCCGCCCATTGTTCCTTACACAGTTCTGCACTCCCTCTCTAAAAGAGGCTAGGCACTTGTTCTATGTTTGCTATTGCCACAGCGTATACAAGTACAGATAAGCCTGAACCCAGACCTTGGATTCACGCTCCTCTTCCACCTAGCCTCCTGAATCCCCAGAGGGAAGCTGGCCAGCGCCGGAGTCCACAGAGTGGCCACTGGTCCTGTTTCATACAGGTCAGTCCGGTTTTTTGAAGGGTTTGTCCATTGTCCTTTAGTTACACATTTTTGTCCTGTATTTCCCACACGCTGCCAGTGCTGCCACTTTCACCCTCTCCCTCCCCCCGAAGTCATGCTCTCACGATTTCTGGGCAGGAACAGCAGTGTCAGCAACATGTGAACTCGGAGGGGGTGGGGAGAGGCATGCTAGGTTACCATAGCATCCAGATTTTCCAGGACATGACCACTTTTTTATGCACACACCTTTTATCTGCCCAAGACCATCAGGTGGATTTTTTTAAAAAATGCACGCGTGGCCAGGATTTTGCTGGTACCATTGTATTCCCTTCACCACACCTTGCTCAGCCCTGGCTGGGAGAACGAGCCCTGCACCAACTGCACTCTTTCCCCCACCCTGTATTCTGGGGATGCATTCATGGCCACCCTAGTAGCCCGGCTGCTTTTCTCCTTGCAACCACCATTTAATCTTTCACCAGTCTGAAAGCCCCATGAAGACACTGCAAAACCTTGCTTTGAAATGCAGCTCTGTTCAAAGAAGTCACTCAAAGAATATCTTGGTGGCTTCCCTATCGATTCAGTCTCCACGATGCCAGGCTCAATGCGCTCTCTGTTTGGAAGCAACGGGGAATTTTCTCTAAGGGCAAACCTTGGAGGCTTCAAGAGCCAGGCAGGGCTGCTCCCTCTCATGAATTATCCCCAGCAGGAGCAAAGATTGTGCAAGCAGAAACCTCCCCTGGTTGTCCCATGGCCAGCCACACTGCCTGAGGGGGCTCGTTAGGGAAATTCCACAGACAATTCCATTTGGGATGTAAACGAAAGACGAGACCCTCTCTCACTCACGTTTTTCTAGCTCTGCTACTCCTGCTAGCCAACGGGGAGTAAGCAGCCAAAATTGATTTTAGTAACTGCATCTGGAAGATACGAGTGAATAAACAGTTTCCATTTTGAAAGTCACTTGTCGTAGTGGAACTGTTCTCTAGTGCCTACTATCGATTGAGAGCATGGCTTTAAACGCTGCTTTTAACAGTAAAAATTGTTGCACTAGCCAAGCAACACCAACAACTTTAGAAGGCAGGCTCTCCTTCGTCTCTTCCCTTCCCGAGATGTGCTGTGAAGCAGCAACGCTTGTGTGTGTACATTTAGCCTCTTTTCCCTGAGCACATTTAGCTCACATGGATGGGGAAGCCACTGGGGCAGGAGGAGGGACTAGACCAGGGGAAAGGAACCTTTTCTTTCTATGGGGCCACTTTGAAAATTAGTACAAGCTCCAAGGGCTGCACAGAAGCTGGGGATAGGGGGGGTTAAGGGGTGTGTTCAAGGGGGGAAGAGGAGGGTCCAAATCATGGATCTGTGCTATGGATCCATCCTCTAGGGTTGCCACCTATACACATTTTTAAAGAACATTTATGAAAAATACATAAGTATGGTGTATACATGCCTAAGGCATCAATGCAGGGCCTGCAACATGTATTTTTCATAAGTGTTTCTTTAAAACTTGCATAGGTGGCAACCCTACCATCCTCTATCCCTGTGCATCTTCTGCTCCCTTTCCCTGAGCTCACTTTTTCAGTGCTTGGGGGCCAGATCCAGAAAACTAGCTGTGGGTCACATTTGGACCCCTGGGCCTGAGGTTCCCCAGCACTGGACTAGACCCTTAATGAAGGTGCTTGGGTTAGGTTGAAACTAGAAAGTTGCTTTTCTTTCCCGTCAGTATGGTGTACAGATGCCAGGTTGCCAACTCCTGTGGAAGTTTTCTGCATCACTGTCTGATTATACCACCTTTCCTCGTAACGAGTAGCCCTTACTCTATGAGTAATCCCACTGAAATCAGTGAGACCACTCAGGTTTAAAGAGTGGCAGAATCCAGCCTGGAGAGCTTTTTCCTCCCTGCCTGCGTGATCAAGCCAAACCAGCTCCCACTTTCCCAAGCCGTGAAGCGTGGCAGGGAGAGTCCCAATCTGCACAGCAGCCTCCAGCCTGAAACAGACTTCCTTTTGGCCACTTCCAGATGGCAGCTGAGCTGGCCTTGCAACAAGGTAAAAACTGGCCAGCGTGATGCTTCATGCCCCCTGAGCCAGCGGCACAAGTGACTGGAGGGGAGCAGAAGGAAAACTCGGGGAAAGCAACCACCCTCCCTTCCCGTATGCTGCCAGCGTTGGGAACGAAGACAGGAAGAGCCAGGCTGAAGTGGAGTGGGGAAAATCAGAGCAAGAAACAACATCAAATCTCCTCCTAAGATCTGTAGTTTCCTTGCAAAGACTTCAAGCCTCTAGCTGCTGTGCTACAGATCTTCGCACTCGTTGCATAATTATAACTCCTTGCAAGCAACCCCAGCATTTCTGGGTTCGGATTTCACTCCCAACTAACACCAGCTAATTCAAAGATTTAGAACCTCTTATAGAACATTTTAAGGTTGGGTAAAGTTGTCACTATAGGTTCGACTCTGGAGGTACTCCACCTCTCTCAGGAATTGACCACTTGGACAAGATGTTTGTTTACAGATAGTAAAGCAGCAATTTATCAAAACACAAGATAAAAAAGGAAGTAGTCTATTGGATAAAGAATGCAAATTAGGGATGCCTGGAACTGGGCCCAGGCCTGACGAGTGACTGGGGGTTCAACTATACCAAAACTACAAGATTTTTTTTTTTTTTTTAAAGGTACATTAAAATACGATGAGTAAAATAACAATTGCAAGTAGCATGTGTGTAAAGAGAGTACCAGTACGATTTTCCAAAATTGATTCCGAAATTTATGAGCAGGAGATGAAACGTAGGGGACTTTCAGCTACCAGGATGTAGCATGGCCTCAAATTTCTTCCAACAGGATTCTTTTTCTGTTTTTGCATCAAGCACAGAAATTTGTTGGCTTCTCATTGTGGCCCTTTGAAGCTGGATGACACTTGATGATTTTGAGGGGGTTTGAGCTTTTGTTTAATCTAAACACAAATTCAGTGTGAAAGGCGGGGGGGGGGGGATGCAAACAAATAGAAGGGAAAGTAAAAGACGGTTTTAAGCAAACCCTTGCACTGAGTTTTGCGTAGCCCAGTTCATCCAAGATGATGTTAAGAGCTGATGCAGATGAGGTGCTACTCTGCCATGTAACACAGTGAGGGAAGTAAGTCTCATTAACAAGCACGGAGCCTGTCCCATTGTCACAGTCCATTGCAGACACATCTCCCTCTTTATTCAGCTCTCATTCTGAACACAGCAGACAGACCTCCCATATCCGTCTCTACTGCTTTCTCATCTCCCTCTGGGAATGGCATTGCCACATCCCCTCAGAACACCAAGCCGTTTTGTAGCCATTGCTTGAGCTTAAATGTGGCTTTTTTGGTCCTGCTGCCACAAATACTAATAGTATGGTAGTGCCGCTGTGTAGAGCAGAGGTGGGGAAACGTTTCCCTCCAGGGGCCGCTATGAAAATCAATACAAGCTCTAAGGGCTGCATAGAATTTGGGACAGGGGTTTGTGCGCAAGAAGATCTAGGTCATAGATCTCTCCTCTGTCCTTGGGTGCACACCCTCATCTCTTCTCCCTTACCCTGAGCTTGGTCATTGTGTGCTTGGGGGTAAGAACTGCATCCAGGGGCCAAATAAAGTGAAAAGGAGCCAAATAAAAACTAGCCACCATTTGCATTTGGCCCCCGGGCCTGAGGTTCTCCACTGCTGGTGTAGAGTAAGAGCAAAATACAAAATCATGTCTGCAATCAAGGCAGTTTGTTTACTCTCCAGTTGGGATATTCTGGGGGTGGATTTACAGCAAGGCAAAGGCCTCAGACCTGGGTGACTTCCATGAGTGTCCTTGCTCATATGGAAATGTCCCCCCTCTACACCACAGAAATGGGGGGGGGGGGCACGGAGGGAGAAGTAAAATGAAACACCTACCCCTTCCTCACAGCTTCGTGCCTCTGAGTCCGTGAGGTCATTAGTGAAAGGGCAGAGGTGGAGCTGTCTTCCGGGGCGGGGTAGCAAAGAAAGGGAAAAGGGCATAGCTTCTGCAGCAGGTTGGGTGGGGGAAGAACCTAGAGACAGCACAGAGTCAAGTGGGGGAGATGGTACAACCTGGGTGCAGTGTGCAGCAAGTGGAGATAGGTGCCCAGGACTCAAGATGATTAAAAGATATGGGTGTTTTGGAGGGAGAGAGAGAAAAGCATGAGAAGGGGAAGGGAAGGAGGCTGACGGTGCCATGATTTCCACTGTTGTGCTCCACTATCCCGTTCCCTGCAAAATGCTGTCCTCAGGTGCTCCTTTTCATGCAGTCACCACTCTCACTTGTTCCCCCATTCTTATTGTACCATGGAGCGAGAGGTTGGGCTAGACAAGCTTTTAGAATTGGATCTATCCATTCTAGAAAATATCAGGTCCATCGTCTAGAACGGATAGAATTTCCACACTTCTTGTAGAAGTTCCACTGTTAGACGTTCCATAGTTCTCGAAGACAGAACTGATCAGCTGGTGGTCAGTTCAGCACCAGAAGATAGAAGTGATCATCTCTCTGGACAAACAGGAGATTAATAATCCTTCGAGAGCAGCTCAGGTGATGAACTAGTGTGGAAACAAAAGGATACAATGCCATTCTAAACACAATGCCATATACCTACAGTCCACTAGAGTCAGCGGTGAGGATTGAGGCTGGGGGCCTTCAGCATGAAAAGGAATGGCCTCCCTCACTTGAGTTAAAGGAGAGCTCCTTTAACTGTGCAACAGTAGTAGATTCTTAGCATCACTAGGGCCAGCTACTGGGGGTGAAAGATCACTCACGCTAAACTAAGGACTACACAATAATGACTGACGAGCAGCGTCCGTAAGAGTGAAGCTACCAAGACATAATGGATTCAAGTTGCAGAAAGGCGGTTTAGTACATTAGGAAAAACTTCTCAACTGTAAGAACATATGGGCAATAGAACAAGTTGCAGAGGGAAGTTATTGGAGATTTGTAAAGCAGAGGCTGGACAAATGTGTTCGGTATAATGCTTTGCAGGGGGGTTGGACTAGATGCCCAGTGAGTACTCTTCCAGCCTTAGGGACCTCTGTCAGATATCGGACAGGATAAACGAGTGCGAGGGAAGGCCCTTGCACCGAGACTTCTCTGATTGTTTCATGGGCCATTCTATTCTACTTACAGCACAGCCCTACATCCATAGGAACATGCTCCCTGGATTCTCTACCCCCATTGGAGCATTCCTTGCAATAATTTACCCCACAGACAGGAACTGATTAAACCTTTCAGCATAACAATGGTGTACTTTTCTGTGGAGGCCATTATATTATTTATCTTTGTAATAGTGTTTGGCTTGGACTCATAGAAATGAAAAACAGCAGCATGCAAGAGTCTAGTATCAGAACAAATTCTTGCCTGGTTCAATACAAATGGGGGAACCACTGAATGGCAACACAGAGTCTGTCTTCACATTTGTGCCACACCCCTAATTGCAAGGACATTTGATTGCAGTTTAGGAGTTACCTGTCCCTCCGTGTATGCCCCAAGTTGCCTGAATTTTGCCATTGGTCAAAGCATGAACATATCACAACATCCATGTGGATGCTCACAGTGTTGCCACAGGGAAAGGGACGTTACCAGTTTCTTATTTGGCGTATGTGGCACCTACCCATGTGTCATTTAAACAATACAATACTAACTCAACCTCCTCTCCTGTGAAGCAGGGTACAGGGCTACGAGAGTGATCCAGAGCATCACTCAGTATCTGAAACCCAGCACAGACTAGTGCTCTGACAAGAGCTTGGGCTGCTATCAAGGGAAGCATGCTGCTGCCCGAGCCCCTCTCCATGCTGCTGTGGATGCTGGGATCTGTAATTCTGGGCGGTGTTGCTGGCACTCAGTCTGACAGAGCTAGAGCTCCCAGCTTTGTGAAGAAACCTAATTCGCAATAAGGGCATCTTTGTTCATTTTTAGAATCTACTCTGCCTGCCAGGTTTGGAAACCTGAAACAGGCTAGTTTACCCACTAGGGTACCTCAGTGGGCACACTTGTTGCGCTTCAGAAACAAGAGAGGCTCTGCTCCAAATGGATGCCTGTTTCTTCCTTCCCAAGCAGAGGCAGGCTCAGTTTAGCCTGCATAAAACGGCTGCCAAATTTGTGTGCTTCAGCCTCTGCAGCTGTTTAAACCAGCACAAAATGGCTTGGCTACGGGTGACGTTTAAGTCTCTTGATTGTTACCCCCAACAATTCTGCAAGCCTGTCGATTTTCATTATGTTAACTGTAACTTTGTCTATGGCATCACTCCACATAACAGTGGAAGCTGCAGCATCTCTCCTCCCAGGAGAATGATTTTGTCCACATATACAGTGACTTCATCTCTTGGGAGTCCAAGCACTTTACAGACACACTGGAATCACTTCTGAGAGATGCAGCTACAGCTGGGGAGGAACACAGTTGATTTTTTAAGAGCACATGATGCCTACATGTCTAAGACAGGAAGGGAGATGTTAGGGAACATCTAACTTACACTTCACAGGAAGGTGTAGGCAGGCAGCATGTCTACTCACTCAAATTTTAATTTGGCCAAGAAATCAGAGGTATTAGTAATGGGGAAAGTTTTGTGAGATCTAATAACAAGAAAAGATCATAGCTCAGGTTTAGGTTTCATTGGAAAGACATCCATATTTTAGTACTGGCCAGAGCTGACCATCCCTTATCTTGCGAGATCTCATTTGGCCACAGCCCAAAGTACGGTTGCAGAGTATTTCTGCAGAGATCACGCTGCTTTTAATTCTGCAAAAAAAAACAAAAAAAAACTGGAGAAGATCTAATCCTGGGTATACTTACTCCATTTCCCATAACTCCATTATAAAAGACATAAGGGAAAAATCACCAAGTTTAGAACCACTTATTTAGAATGTGGTAATACAGACTGGCAGCATTCTCTACTACTTAAATAGGATTAAGATATGACAATGAAAAAGACCCTGTAACTTGCATTTGCAGGCCTGATAGAGAAGTGGAAAGCATATTTATGTGTATATTTTCTCATAATCACCCAATACACTAGTGCTTGTCAGAGCACTAGTCTGTGCTGGGTTGCCAAGATTTACCGTAGTTCAGACAAAGTGCAGGTGCTGGTTTTCAAAAGTAAATCTCACTTTAAAAAGTACAAACTATGCAGACCCAAATGTCTTCAGGGACACCCAAAATGTAATTTTAGAAGTACAAGACATGCAAATCTAAATGTCTTCAGGGACACCCAAAATGTCTAGATCTGTGGGTGTCCAGAATGGTGAGGACAGACTGAAGTTCATGGCTCCTGGATTTACAGATTCTTCCCATCTGGGTTCTGGAGGCTTTCCATTTTGGAGACTGTCCCCAAGAAGGGCTGATGCCCCAAAAGTGGAATATTATGGACGTATGGATTCCTGAAATGCCCAAATGTGGTCTGGAATAGTACACTTCTACTGTACCTACAATATCATCTCCCTAGCCACAATTTTGAAACCACTTACTCACAAGTAGGCCTAGCAAGCTCGGTGAGATTACCTGCAAGTAAGAGGCTTCAGGAATGTATCCCCTTGCTATATAAAGCATTATTTAAAGACCCAAAGTTTCATCCAAATAATGACATTTGTGCCGGCCTGTTTTGCAAACCAATCTGTCTAGCCCTTATTTATACTAATGCTGGGTTCCCATCCACCTAATAAAAGTCAATTACCGTCTGTATTAAATATCCTGTTTTTTTAGTTCGGCACTGTTTGTTTCTAAGGATGCATTGACACGAGATGCTTAGTAAGGGGGGGGGGGGCGGAGGAACCGTCCCTCTGTTTCATTTTTTTAATGCGTGAACGGGTTAGATCCCAGGATACACCAGGTGTAATGCACATTAACTCCCAAAAGCCAAGACAGAAAGCAAGATTTAACAACGGATCTAAATTCATCACTTGCATTTCTTGAAATGTGTGAAGGGATTAACCCACTTATCAGTCAGCCTTACTTGCTGTTGGAGGGGAATAGAGGTGAATTCCCCTCAGGGGATGAATCCCCCACTACCTGCCTGATTGGGACAATGTATTGTTGATAAGAAAGACAAAACAAATACATAACGGTATAACTATTAGTGGCCATGGCAGTACTTGAGGTAACTTTTGAGGTGGGGAAGGGAACGTACGAACAATTAAAATGTGGGAATGCAAACTCCCACAACAAAAAGCACAGGCAGGAGAAGAGTCTTCTGTAAATGCAGCATAAGCCAGAACAGGGGCATCAACCCAAACTTGCTAGGCTCTGTTCCCTGCAGCATCACTCTCTTTTGGTGAGAGATTGGGGAAAGTCAGTGGGTACTTTCAGACCATATAATTTACAAGTGGTGAAGGCCATGGAAAGCTCTGCATGGGAATTCACCACAGGCTGATTTGTAACAGGTGAGCATGTCTACAAAATGGTAAATCCATGGCGATCCATGGAAGAGACACTGCAGACTTAACACATGAGGGGCAGCCACACGACTGTAGCTGACACACTTTGGGCCGGCAGACACACGAACAGCCCCACTTTGGCAACCTTGCTACGACCTGCATCACTGGCCTTTTCCTGAGGATGCAGAGCATAACAAGATTGCCTAAAGCGGGGCAAGGCTTGCCCAAAGTGGGTCGAACATCTGATGGCTGCCAGCCACACAAGCCACCGCATCATGTGGTAACGCTGCCTGAAGCGGGATAAGGCTGACCCAAGTGGGATAACATCTCATGTGGCTGCACCCAAGGTAGACGAGTTCACATCGCACACATCTGTGAGTTGACACACGGTGCTTTGCACTTGAAACTTGTGATGCCAGAAAGTCCCTAGTCACTAACTATGCTTCACTTCCCCAGTGTGGAAGAGGGGAAAAACTTCACAGGGCTTTCATGAGGCCAGTTAATCAAAGCGCTCCTGGAGTCTCTCAAGAAAAATAAGGCTCTTCCCTGTCGTCAGGCCATTTCAGTTGGATTTAATAAGAAAACCAAGTCTTAAATAAATGCTGTACTGGTTTGACTATTAAACGGACACTTTGTGAACTGTTTGAAAGTAACTAGCCTACACTTTTACCGGCCTCTGCTACAATACCACGACTGGGACCGAAAGCTTGAGGGTGCGATGGAATTTATCCAGCCAATCAGTTTCCATCAATAGCCCCCTATAGTGCAAGTCAGAACCAAATCTGGCATGTGTCCAAAAGTGAATGACCAAACAGAAGTAAATTAAATTTTTTAGTCAAACTTCTCAGCTTCCGCCTTCTTCAGTAACCAGTTGGATTTAAAGTGTCTGCTGCTGGGAGTCAAGGTAACAGAGCGTAGAGTGTTGAGGGAAGAAGACTTCCAAGGGAGGGGAGAAGTACTAAAGATGAGGAAGATCTTAGGTGTTGACTTCTAGGTTGAGGCCTCAGCGTGTAAGGGTACAAAGTCTGTATATCCGGATGGTCTTTAGCTCCATCACTGTGTGTGTTTTCTGTTTTACACTACTGAATTTTTATATCTATATATTATACTTATACTGTATTTTATGTTTTTATGATATATTGTGAGCCGCCCCGAGCTGCTAATAGCAAATTTGATTAAATAAATAAATAATAGCAGGCAAACCCCAGCACCAGTAATTACACCAGCATGTTGTTCATGGAGTTTCAAGTCTGAACCAGCGGAAACAGACACATTTCTTTATTACCACCCAGAGCAAAAGTTAATTCCAGGATTTTGTCCTGTTTCTATAATGAATTAGGATTCAAGCGGATCATGTAAAATAAGCTAGAATAAAGGCTGGGGCCTTGTTCTCAGGGCTGGGGCCAGTCACACACAAAAAGCCTCTTTCGGAGGCAAATTAAAGTGAGAACAAAGATCTCCCACCTTCTTGTGTTTTACTAAAATGTTGCTAATAACGGGACTCCTGGTGCAGAGGTTTCTGCAGCAGCTTCTCCCAAAAGAGTCTATCCTCAGTCTAAAACCAGATTTGCTCACTCGGGGGAATCAGCTGGATTCTATGATAAACTGCCTTTGCCTCCAACTTGACCAGACACCCAAGCATAATGCTTTGAGTGAAACTCTCTACTCGGGGAGAGTCAGCCCTAGAATTCACAGGGCTTGGGGCGAGGGTGCCCATGGCAGGGAGTTGGGCAGGTTCACTGGAGGTGGGGGGCAGGGCTCATCAGGGTACAGTTGTCAGGACCCTGAAGGAAGCACTTGCCCCTCTGTCGCTTCTGAGTGACCCAGGAGCGCCATGAATGTTGCCACTGCTCCTGGGGGACCTTTGCTACTTCCAGTGAGGCTCCTGGGGCACCTCTGTTGCCAGTGCTCCAGAAAGGGTCCTGACTGCCGATGCTGTTGATCTGCCAGATGTTCAAGGCCTCCCTCCTAAGTGCTGCAGGGCTTAGGGCCATGAACCCTAGCTACCATACGCTTACAGCTGGAGCTCTCAAGCTGTGGGTTAGGACCCTAAGACGGTCATGGCCATACCACTTGCAGATAGGGTAGAGATCCAGATGGATACCTGATACACTCTGCATGTCTATGTTACTCTCTTGGAGGACCAAAAATCTACAGCCACAGGTTTACAGGCAAGCCTCAAAAAGGGGTCACAAAGGCAAAAAGCCGGGAACCGGTGAGCTGGAGACTCCAATGGAGAGATGGAATCCCCACCAAGGAAAAACTTCCTAACTGTGAGAATTGTGGGCAATGGACTAAGCTGCCCAGGGAGGTTGTGGAACCTCCTTCCATGGATGTTTTCAAAACCTGTCTGGACAATGCTATAAGCAGAGAATATCCTGCCTTGGAGCAGGGGGTTGGACTAGATGACCCTTGGAGTCACCTTCCAGCCCTACAATTCTGTCTCCCTAGGTGGATTCATTACTCCACTGCAGCCTCCCATTCCTAGAGAACTGATGAGACATTCCCTCTGCAATAGCAGTGGTCAACAGCAACAACAGTTTCAGATCCTGAGCCCCCTCTGCTGACAGCAGGAGGCTGTGGCTTTTAGATAAATGGTAAATACCCCATGCAATTTCTGTCACCTTTACTCACCCTACCAGGAGCTCCATACGAGCCAATGGGGCTGCTACTGCATTGCGATCCAGGGCTAAGAGTTGCTAATAAGCAACAAGGGCAGATCTTCAGTGTGCAGGGAAGAGTGGGGAGGAGGCCAAGTCCTAGTCCCCAGCAACATTCTGGATCTGGAGAGGACTCTCTGGTCTGGCAAACCCACTTCTTTCAGCAGAAGAATGGGGAGCCACAGGCAGGGGAGAAGGCAGAATGCACGCTCTCTAAGGCTGCCAAATGACACACACGCTTATCCCCTGCTCTAATGGCATCCCCATCATCCCTGCCCCTCCCCCTCCACAGAGTCTCTATGAGAGGAATGCAGGCCGCCGGGCCGTATGGGAGCCAGCACTAGTCAACTGGAGCTAAGTGAGTGAGTAAGGCAAAAGAGTATTGATTTGGGGTGGAGGGCCATGAGTACAGGAGGAGAGAGAGAAAGAAGAGACATCTGAAGAGAGGACTCTATCATGAGTGAAAATCCATCAGGACCAGGAAGGACATCCAGAAGCCCCCACCCTCTGGCGTCTGTGCTCCCAAACACACCCCTGGTCAGGCCATCCTCCCCTACACGACTCCCCAGGTCCTGGCTACCAGGGACACAGAATAGGGGAGGGGAGTGTCCCAGCTCCCATGCTGAGTTGTTCTGCGGCCCCAGGCTTGAAAATGAGTAGGGGCCTTACCTCTCCTCGTGGCTGCATTATGATACAGCTAACAGCCTCCATTTTAGAAAAACAAAGGGTGGCAATGCTGGGTCTTGCTGCAAATGTGGGGAGGAGGGAGGAAAATTCTGCCCCCTCAGGAAATTAAGAGGGGGAAGTCTGCCGCCTGTCCTGCCTACCTTACACCACCGAGCATGAGATGAAGAGAAACTAATGGAAAAGGACAAGGGAATAGAGCTGGGCTCTGGGGAAGGAAGATTCCCAAACTCTGGAAGGAGTAAAGCCTGCAGCTAGAAACCTGGTTCTCACACTGGGCGGATGGCATGGGAGGTATTCTGTGAGGGTGTGGGAAGGACCAAAGATGGCAAAGCCCTAACTTCCTCTCAGAGTTAGGTGGAATCTCCAAAACAATGGGGTAGCCATGGGGAGAGAGAGTTAAAGAACAAGGGGAAGAGGGAGAGGAAGAGAGGGGAGCAAGGTGTGTGAGTGCGTGTGTGCGCACAGTGGTAGTGGTGCGGGGGCCTCAATTGCCACCGACAAGCAGAAGGGGATAGCGGATCAAAAAATCTGAGAACTTCTGAGCTAGACATCAGAAAACACTGGGAATATCAAGAAGCGTGACCACTTAGACCACTTTTACACAAGTGGCGGGATGCGCTGCGTTGAAGAACGCACTTCCTGAGAAGCCCCGTGGGGTGCGTTTAGATGCACCAAAAGTAGCTGGCTGCCATAGGAATCACAGCTCACGCGGTCTTTTTGAAGGCGCATTTGAGAAACCCCAGCTTCCCAAATGCGCCTTCAAAAGGACCGCGCGAGCCGCAATTCCTATGGTGGCCGGCTACTTCCGGTGCAACTAAACGCACCCCACGGGGCTTCTCAGGAAGTGCGTTCTTCAACGCAGCGCATCCCGCCGCTCGCGTAAAAGCGGCCTGAGCCCTCTGTTGGAATGGGTGGGTCACTGCTTGGTCAGGGGGCTGAAGAGGAGTGATTCCTTTTTCTTCCTCCCCTCAGTTTCCCTGAGACGCAACAAGAAGCCAGATGTGCAAGCGTGTCACCCTGCTTTCGCGTGTCTTCACAGTGCTATTCCCTCCCTTCCCCTGACACTGCTTTCTGGGAAGGCAATGAGCAGTTGCAGAGACCTGTGCGATGCACTGAACTGCATGGGAGCACTCAAGCATGCGGCTGCTCATGCCAGATTAACTCCACTGCGATCACTGCCATCCATATTTAATTATTTTCTTTGTTTGTTAATTTTTAACTAGAGTATGCCTGCTCTCGAGGGCCATTAGTGGTCCCAGGCAGCGGGGTTCAGTGAGCAGAAAAGTGCTTGTGACAGAACATACATTACTGGCTGCTGCTGCCTTCCACTTTGCCGGCGAGGTGCTGAGCTTTTGGGGATTTCCAGCCTTTTCACTGGCAGCCTCTCCCACCGCAAATCATGAATAAAATATAGCATTCCATTTGGAGTTAATTTCCCTTTTCATCCCTGTCACAATCGCTTTGCTTCAAGCAGGAACTTCGTGCTCTCATTTCACTTTCCAAGTTTCCAAGCTCTAACTTTACTTCTTTAGGAGAGTCACCATGAGGCTTTCATGAAGCCAGGTGAGTTTGTTAACCAGCGTTAACCACGCTGGCACAGGGGTAGCTGCAACACCAGTGCTAGCAGGCCCCCTATGGACACAGTCTCAGGTTGCCACAAGAGAGCAAACACAGGGGTTCTGAGTAGGGCCAGGTGAATTCTGCCCTGCTGCCGCTACAGTCACAGCCATTTGGCCAAACTCATGCAGAAACCACCTATGGCAGCGCAGAAAGACAGCCTAAACATGGAGAGCTCTGTGAACTAACCAATGGGGTGTCATCATTGCAAGCGGCCACTGAGCAATTCCCAGGGTCTGCATTTCCCTTTTTCACATGCAGCAGAAGCCTGCTTGCTGAAAGGGAAGGGCTCGCCCACTACTGGCTCCATGGGCTCCTGAAGCGTAGCTGAGCATTAAGGTGCAAATGGGGAGCATTGGGGTCAATTAGGACACTGGCTGAGCCTGCAGCCCTAGCCTTGTTAACCGGCCCAATGTTGGCCCTGGGTCACATCAAGTGTTCCTGCTGCCTCGGTCATCAGACTCAGGCCAGATGAGGTCTCTCGGTTGGGGTCATTCTGTCCCTATGACATCATGGTGCTTGGCAAAGAGGAGCTACCCCTACAGTGTCTGCGTGGCAGGAACATGCAGTTTTCTCCACCTTTCCTACCGCCACCATCCCAAGCTGGAAAGCACAGATTATTAGGAATCTGTAACTGCCTAGCACACATGGCAGCCAACTATTCCCATGAACCTAGGAGATGAGACCTACTATTTTCCATTAAACCAGCAGTCAGTGCTGTCCTCTGCCGCTCAGCTCCCTGCAGCTGATTTCACCGGTAGCCGACTTCAAGCCCACCCCACCCCCCCACACACTCACTCTACTCTAGCTCCCTTCAAGACACTTAGCTGCTAGAGTACAGTACAACGTGTCAAGTGCAGGCTTTGGCTGGACAGTCCATATATACTAGGGATATATATGCAAAGAGCTGTCTGGTGCCCAATAGATTTCCCCAACTGCCTCGTGTGAACGGGAGTGAAATTATTCAGGGAGAGAGAGGTGTTTGGGGTCTGTCAGGCAGTGTGAGTTGTCATTTCTGCCAGCCTGTCCCCACAAGTCCTGGGAAGAGGTGTCAGCTTGATTGAGGTGACATCATTAATCTCTCTTCGGTGTGCCTGTTAGCCAGACAGGTGTTAGTCGTACGGTGCGCACTGGGGGAGGAACCAGGTGGGAACGTGAGCGCAGTTGTGGCCGATTGGTATCGATTACCTGGGCATGCAGTGAAGCGGGGTAGGTGAAAGCGGGCGGAGGTAGAGCAGGTGCTAACTCCGCTGGGTACAGAGGGTACGGCGCCCACACTTCAGGGCTACTGGGGTAAAGTGCAGGCACTGTGAGCTCATCTGCAAGAGAAGAATAAGGAGAGGTCATGATTATAAAACAGCAACGGAGAACAACGGCAAAATAAGAGAACTTTCCTCCAAACCAAGGGCAAAATGGCTCATGCTGACTCACCGCACTGTGTGCTGTAAAAAGGCAGAAAAGGTTAAGGACAACACTCTGCTCTGCAGCAGAGCCAAGATCCAGTAGAGAGATTAGAGAGCAGGGGACAGGGCCATAGCCAGACTCTGATAAGGGGGCAGATGAAAGATCCCAGAAGGGGAAGAAGTGTTTTACAAGTATCACTTACAGGCAGCCAACAAAGCTGCAGCTGGTTGGTTCTTCACTAAAGCACATCCTGTGTAGCTCAGGGGCAGCCTTGTTCACTCTTCTGCAGACTTCTTACACCAGGCCCCTTTTCATTTGGACAATTTATAAATTGCATCTAACAGAGAATAGAAGGGTCAAAATCTTGGTGAGAGGGAGGTAGGGTCAAGCTCCTTCTTGGCTATAGTCCTGGCAGAGGGGGTGCACTAAACATGAGAGGATGGAAAGTGGAGGGAAAAGACTATGGAGATCATAAGATAGCAGTCAACAGACAAACACAACTCCTGACGCAGTTCAGAAGAAGCCACCACAAAGGCGTCAACCTAGTCCCACCCAAGGGTCATGGCTGCACCAGAATCCTCAACTGAGTCTAAACAGAGTCAAAACAGATCTGCTTCCGGAATGTTATGCCTAACAAGGGAAATTCAGAGCAACACTTTGGAGGGACAATGAGGACATCTGCCAGAAGCAGGATGCCTGCTACAATGACAAACGAATGCTTTATCTTTTTTGATCAGCCTCTGATCTTGGCAGAGGATGCTGCACTACTGATAGATCAAAAGCCCCAAACTGGGAGAACTAGGAGTAAGAGATCTCACCCAGTCTGGAAGGAAAGCCAGGGCAAGGCTGGCTGTGGCCTGGCCAGTTCAGCTTGGCTCTTGCACTGAATGACAGGCCACATTTATTCCTGCACTGGGACAGGGACAGAGCTGGAGCAGTTTTCGCACCCTGGGCAGGGTTTTGCAGTAGCACAGATCTGTATTGACAATGCTGTCTCCTCACTCCCCCAGCCTGCCTCTGTACCAGGGCTCCTATGGAGATGGCACAGAATAGGCTGTATGCCACTGTAGAGGGGCATTGTAGGAGTAAGATGACAGTCCCTCTGGTCAGCCTTGCTGGCAATGACAGGAACCAAGTCCTATTAATTGAGAAGTGCTTTAAAGAAACCACCCAGCTGCACAGCACTTGTTAGAAATGGGGAACGACACAAAGCCAGCTGCTTAATACGGAGGGGCGTTGGTGATGTCATTGCTCTGGCAGCCAATCAGGAATCTTATTGTCTGGCCAAGGACTCTGATTACCCATGACTCTTCTGATTGATTGGCTATATTTTTCTGGTCCTTGTCAGCCAAGCACACAGCTAAGCACCTCAGCCACTAGGAGCAGCAAGAAATTTTCCCGAGTTAAATGGAGGGGAAGGAGAATTAGAAATAGACTAGGGACAAGCTCTTCCCACTGCACTTTCCATAATGGCACCAGAGAGTTACAGATCAAATCTGTCCCTCTCCCCCCTATGGATGTAAAATAGAGGAAGGAGGATGGAAACAAAGGCAACGTCCCCACCCTATGCCCCCTCTGGCAGTGACCCTGCTGGTGCCAGGGGGAATGTGAGGGAGCTGATTTTGGGGAGGTCAGCTCCCCTCCAGCTACTCTAGCTCACAGTTTGACGGGTGGGTCAGCCACCACCATTTTGGGAGTTTGGGGGGTGCTGTCCCTCCCTCACTTTAGACTGACGTTACTCCACCATGATTTCCCTTCTATATCCTTCCCTCTTTTCCTCACAGCAAGAGGTAACTGGAAACCAGTTGTCAACCTCAAAACTTTGCTGACTGCCCTCCCTCCCGCCCCCAAAATTAGCTTCCTGAAAAGCCCTGCTCTTTTCAGTGGGTGTCCCAAGCTCTTGGTTCCTTGGCGAATGCCAACATGGCTCAGAAGCTCTTGGAAGTGGGGCACTGTGCTGCTTGAAAGTATGCTGGATAGACAGAGACTGGTTCTTAGCAGATTAAAAAAAACTGTCTTGGCAACCTTAGCATCAGTACAGCTATGCCGATTTATACCTCCTGTGGGTCTGGGCCCCCCAGAATAAATACTCAAGGAAGTCTTAGCACAAGAGTTTCTCTCACCTTCTTTCACACTGCTATTTATCTGAGAGAATCATAGAAACCTAGGACCAGCTCTACATGACCTCAAGGGTCGTGTAGTCCAACCCCCTGCACTGAGGCAAGATACCCTAACCCTATACCTACATCATCCCCCCTAGGTGTTTATCTAGCCTATTCTTAAAGCTCCCTAATGAAGGCGATTCCAAACAACTTGTTTCATTGCCCAACTGTTCTTACAGTTAGGATGTTTTCTTTAATATTTAACCTAAAACTACCTTCTTGCATATTAAACCCATCACTTCTTATTCTATCCCTCAGCAGCCATGGCAAACAATTGTTTTTCACCTGATTTATGGCAGTTCTCAACTATTTAACGGGCTGTTACCATGTCTCCACCCCAACCCACCACCACCTTAATCTGCTTTTCCCCGGGCTAAACATACCCAGTTCCAGTGGCTGCTTTCCTCACGTCTTGCATTGTAAACCCTTTATCCCAAACCTTTGCAACAGTAAGACTGGAACAGCAGAACTGTGGCAAATAAATTTGCTAAATAACTCCCTTGTTTAAGGGTCTGTCTATCTGAATTTTCTTTTTTTCTAGGATTAGTTGGGTGCCTCCTATTGACGTAAGTTTCCCTTAAATAATCTACAAGAAATAAACACCATGAATGATTTATCAAAATCATCAACTCTTTTCTTTTTCAACAGCAGCAGCAAAAAGAAGATGTATCCAAAAAGACATAAACAGCAGAAAGCTGGAGCCAAGGGTAAGCTTTTTCCTCAACAGTGGAATGTATGATTCCCAGAGTCTGCAACACTAACATATCCTACACTCTGGAGTCTTATTTACAGCAAATGCTTTGCTCCTAATTCATTAATCAGTTTGTGTATAAAAATAGATGATTTTTTTGCCACTGACGGCTCACCAGATGGAATCTGGGCCTACAAAGGAAATTATGCTAGAGGTGAATGCTCCCTAGCTAGAAATCATAATGGGAACATTTCTCTTGACTTCCCCAAAATTTCCTTTCTATCTTACAAGGGTTACAGATGGGCTAACCAACAGGCTCTTGGCTTGCCTACAGAGACAGACCACAGGATGGTGCAGACACTTGGGTTATTATTATTATAATGCAATCGACTGAAATTATTACAGGCTAGGGTTGGGAAGCATTGATGCAATGTCTCTTCAGGGATGCTTTAGGAGTCTTGAGTAGTTTCTTCTGTTCCTAGAAAGGGACAGTTATAGACTGTCCTCTAGGGAACCTGATGGGAAAAAGATGCCAGTTGGTATTAAAAGGCTCTTATTTCTGAATGAACACACAGGGCGTGCGTGCACACACACGTAAAATATACAGGTACAACAAGGGTGCCACAAGCTAGAGTTAGTTTTATGTATTACAATCAAGGACCCCTATTCACTGCGTTTCGCCCTTTGGTGGCAATGGGGAAAATGCAGTGAACATGGGTCTCTGATTACATTGGAGCAAAAAAGTTAAAATGGAAGCAGGGGGATGGGGCATCCACAGTTAAACATTCCAATCTCTTCAGCAGCGAGGGAATGGGTGGTTACAGCAGGGAAATATGACAAACAACTGTTCCTGATGAGGCTCCAGGAGCACTTTCAGAGCAACACAAGACTGCTGGGGAAGGGTCTTCCTGTAGGGCCGTAGCCACCCCACGCAGATAAGCCATGCCCCTTCCCCAGTCTCCGTAACCCCTGTCCTTGTGACCCCCTCAAATCTCCCTCACCATACTAACTCCAGATCTGCCCCACCCCCACTCTGGGCCCTGCAATTTCTAAGGTCAGCCCTGCCGCTGTTTTGCCAGTTTACAAAGGCTGGGAGTGACTGAATGTTGTTTACTGGGAACCTATATGAAAGATGGATGGTCTAAGCCAGATACGTCATGTCTTTGTTGCTCTCTAGGCTAGCGGTGGGGAACCTTTCCTCACCCCTGTGGGCTGAATTGTCCAGCTGTGGGGGTGAGGGGTGCACTAGAAGCGCTCTGGAAGCGCTCTGGAAGCGCACTTGTGCTCTGGGAATGCTCCAGGAACAGGCTGTGGGGGCAGGACTCAAGCCCCTGCTTGGAAGTCCCCCCTCCCCCCGCAGTCAAAGGCTTTCATCTTCCCTGCACTCTGCCTTCAGGCCAACAGGAAATGGATGGTGGGCCACAGGCAATGAAAGCTTGGGGGAGCGCAGGCAGTTGGGGGAAGGGGTGCGACAGCCTAGAAGTAGACTGCATGCCTGCAGTTCCCCACCCCTGCTCTAGGTGGAAGCATTACATGCAAGCCCCCAAATGAGTTCAACACAGGCAACACACTGGTCTACCTCCTTGTGGGTGCACACAGCTAGTGACTGAGGAGGTAGTCAAGATTCCATCAAGGACCCTTCCAAATGGTCCCTCTAGCCCTCTCCATAACCTTTATAAGACTGTGAGAGCACCTCACAGATGGGATTTCAGGTTAAATTGGAGAGTGGGGCATTACCAGGCAGCCTTAACCTTAGCGTCTCCTAACTTTGCAAAAATCACCAGGTAAATTTACGTATGTAATATTAACATTACATTTGCAAAGTGCAACCCCAATATACACACACACAGGCAGAGATCTATAAACCAGTGAGTCCAGAGATTAGACTGAAGTCAGTCATCCATGCATGTAGATAGGGAGAAAAGTTTGAAATCAGGGGGAGGAGCCGAAGGAGAACACACAAGATAAACTGGTTCAGCCAGAAACAATATTAGTGGCTGAGGCAGCCAGAAAGTTATGAGAAATTCCATTCCAAGCTGGTTTTTAATTAAAAAGAAAAACCCCAACCATAGAGTAAAAGCAAAAACAAAGAGGCCCCTCAGTTCAGGGAGAAGCACAGTCTTCCCCTCTTCCCCCTCCGTAGTCACCACCAAAATGATGAGAATATTTCAAACTAAAGAGGCTTCAAAGGACCTGATCACTTTTAGAGCCATTTGAGGAGGTTTTGCCATTGCTTGACCCGGACACACACAAAACACACTGTTTGTTTGCATTACATCTGCAGCTCTGTTTTTAAAGGTGGCCCTCAGTGAGATTTTTGTGGGTGGGAACAGGATAACTTATAAAATAATAAGGGATGAGTGGATGCTGCAGAAGCAGGGCTTAAAAAACAACCACCACCAGTCCTGGACAATGCTCTATTTATTAAAGCCGTGATTCTCAACCATGGGTCATCATGACCTATGGATGTGTCCTGGGGGGGATGTAGGGGGGTTGCTGGCCCCGGAAGCTATTGCTGCTCACAGTTCCCTCCCTGCATCCCCTGCTACGGCCTTTCCAAGCCAGCTCTGACACTTATGGCCACTGACTCTGCCGCTGAGCCTCCGGGGCATGGATTAAGTTCTCACACACCACAGCCTACCTTTGGCCCCCTAGGCACCTCTAGGAAATTGCTGCTGCTGCTGCTACCACCACCCATAATAGGGAACTGACCTAGGAGCAGAGGAAGCAGGAGCTAGTGGGGCGCAGGAGCTACTACGGAGAGTGGGGAAGTGTTGGCCCAATGGGGCCTGTGTGTGTTTGTGTGCTCATGGGTGAGAGTGCATGAGTGTGTGCACACACACACACATCCATCCATTCAAGCACCCCTCCATTGATCCAGCAGCAGTCCCCCAGTAGCTATTTTTGTCCCATACCTGTATTTATTATTATTATAATAATAAGCATTTATCTAGCCCCAGCGATGTACCTGCCATTTTACAAAGAATAAGGTAGACACGCTCCCTGCCCGAGAACTTACAATCTAAAGACAGGGGGAGAGGAGGCAGGGAAGGGGGAACAGAGGGAGAGACAACGGATGCGACATTCATGAGGATGCGAGAACTCAGGTGCATGCTCTTGGCTTGATTGCAGTAAGTTGCTCATGTCTTTCTAAAACACAACTTTTATTCAAGTGGATCCTGGATTTTATTTTATTTTTAAAATTTGGGTGGGTCTTGCTCACAGAAAGGGTGGGAACCCCTGACAGTTTGATCATGTGGTCACCTGGAGCTGGCAAAGGGAGTCAACAGTAGAGGCTACGTAACAGCTTGGGCCTGCGTATGGGGGTTACAACCACACTGGCAATGCTGCCACAGCAGCAAGGGACAGTAGAGACATGCAGCCAGAGGACGGGTGGGTGTGGCAGAAAAGTGGAAATCACTATCTCACACAGGTCCCAAGGGGGGCTCTGAGGATGTCGGCTGTGGGTTCAAGGTGTTCTTTGTGGAGCCCCAGAGATGTCCAGCAGCAACTCGTTGCCCTCCGCATCACCAAGCCTTTACCCCTCAGACAGGTTCTTCCCCCCTCCCCCCCGCCTCATCTTCAAGTCAGGAAGCGTTCACAATACAAATAATTTTAAGAGCAGAAGCACCTGTACTCCGTAGACAGTGTAAGACCTGGATGTTCCGCCGGGCCTTTACCGAGGGAGATGGGGTGGGTTAGGGAGGGTTTGGGTATGGGTTATTTTAATCTGGGGATTTTATGTTGTTTTAATTGTATTTTAGTTATGTATTTTTAAATGTTGTTAGCTGCCCCAAGATGCTTATAGCAGGAGGGGGCGGCATATCAATTTTAATAATAAATAAATGAGAGCAGACCAGGCCTATGGAATAAAACAACTTTTACCCACTTTCCAAAGGTTTCCCATTTTTTCCTTATTGGAAAGCAACAGAACAGAGTTGTCCACAGCACACTGTGTTACTATTATGCAACAATTGGCATCAGCCTAGAAAGTGTCACAAACTCCAGAAAAGAAAAGACAAAACTCACACATTTTGAGATCACAGTTCAAGAGCAAGTCAACTTTGATTTCTTATTACTGAGGAGTTGAGTTTCTTTACCACTTGGAGGGATGCAGCTAGCTCCTCCTGAGCACACTCACCTGCCCCCCCCCCCCTTTGCTGGTAACACTTTGGGGAGGGGAGGGTAAAGTTAGGGCTCCATCCCCCTTTCCCTGCCTCCTTGCTCATAGAAGGGAAATATCAGTCACGGAGTTCTAGATCTCCCTGCTGACACCCAGAGCTGCAATGTGGCCATGAGTGGCTCAAACAATCTCACCCTAAATAAATTAAAACTCCAGGCAAAGACTGATGCTCTGGAACTGAAATCTTATAACAAGTATTGGTAGACATGAAAAATGGAAGAGCTGTGTCATCAGGTCAGTGACTGAACTATCAACGGATGCAGCACCCTTAGAAATGGTGGGCCAGGGAGGTAGAAGGTTAGGCAGACACAGTATAAGTGGGAATCACATAGCAAGTCAAAATCAGGGAGTGTGACATCCCGAGGAGGGCTTCTCTATAAGCCTTTCAACATGTCCAAATGGCAGACCGGTTAGGGCTTCTGAACCCATAATAAATTTCTCCCTATGTGTATCAGGCATACTGTGGAGTATGACACTGTTCTACAGATGTCTTGCCACCCCCCGGGAAAGAGAACTTGAAGTTTGTCTTTAGAAGAACCTAATAGCCTCCATCACCTCTTGCACCTCAAAAGACCTATGCTGCGTGTGAGTTCAAGACCAGCTGAACTTGGTGTGGTAACAGCACTATTTCTGTAGCGAAGGTCACCACCTGCTACTTCCCATTAGAAGGTCCTGTTCTCCACTGTCTGCACCTTTTGCCAAATTTTCATAGCAGTGGCAGAAACTTTCCACACCTCATGGCTGCACTGAAAGCTTCTTCAGAAAGAACCCAGTCACTGAATGAAATTAAAGTGAGAGGAGTTTAAACCATGTTGAAAACCAGGTGGTTTTTGTCTGTTTCATTGAAAGGGCCTATTCCTCCTCCAAGCTTTGGAGCAAAGACTTGAATTTTGGCAGAGATGAAGTATGTATCAGGCACTTGTGCTTTTGCCTTCCGCGTGAAAATCAGCTGGGCTTCTGAACTATCTAAAATTGCACGGGCTCAGTAGGGATGGGAAGATTGGTATTGGATCAATACGAATCATCCAATTTTGGACAAAATGCGAGGACATATCAGCTCCTTGGAGCAGCTTGTGCCAAACTCATCCTGCCCCCATCTCTGTCTCCCCCAGACCCCTACCTGCCGGTGCCCACCTCCCCCAGACCTCTGCCCTCATGCCCCAGTGCCTGCCGCAGCAGCGCTGCTGGAGTGGGCCAGGCTCTTGGGCAGGGAAGGCATCCGGGGTGGAATAGGCGCCTGGTAGAGGTCCGCACTGCAGAGCTGGGGGTAGTAGGGCCGCACCGGGCTGGGAAGGGGGGTAGTTAAGTTCTGTCCGAACCGGCACCCAGCACACACTTCTCAGGGTTGGGCTAGGAAAGTGAAACTAAAACAATCTGTTACATATGCAGAAAATGACTAAAGTGGCCATTCTGTGCATGCACTGGCATTTTCCAAAATAGATCCGGCAGCGTCAGCACCAGTTTGGAAAATGGCAGGCAGTCTGTGCATGCCCGGCTGCTGGCTGAGCATGTGCAGATTGACAGACATTTTTCAAAATGGTGTATTTTGGACAGTGGCTGCACATGCACAGAATGGCCGTGGTGGCCATTTTGAGCATATGCAACTGATGTTTTGGTTTCACTTTCCCTGCACGGCCCTCAGAAGGCTGTGCCGGATGTGCCTCTTTGGACAGAGCTTTGGAAAAAACGTAAGTAAGCAGTTACCCCCCTTCACACCGCTGCGTGGCCCGTCTACCCCCAGCTCTGCCTCCCCTGAACCTCTGACTGGTGCCCATCTCCCCCGGACTCCTGCCCTACCTGCCTGCCCCGGAAGTGCTGCTGTGGCTGGCAGGCAGGCATAGACAGGGGTCGAGGGGAGTGAGAGCTGGGGGCACTCATTGGATTTAGCCTTGAATTGCTCAGAATCAGACCAGATTCTGAACAATACAATCTAAAATCCAAACTGAAGTCAGGTCAGTTCGATTCTGAACTGATCCCAAACTTCAATACGATTTCCCATCCCTAGTGCTCAGTAGACACTTGTTGGTGTTCAGCGGTATTACCACAGAAGACACCATCTCTACTGAGCTTTCTTGGGGACCAGGTAGGGGGAGCAACTCTAGCTGATTGGAATTTCCCCTGCAATGGCTCCTCTAAGCAGATGGGGGCTCTATGTTTTTTGTTCTTGTGCCTGGCACCACTGAAACTCTCTCTCCTGTGGTCTCTATGTCCCCCACTAATAGTGGGCAGAGAGGAAAGCAATGGATGCATTAGAGAATACACCACCATCTACATTCATATCAGCGGGGGGGTGGGTTCACGATTCCACTTGGATCCAGGATGGGAAGCAGCCCCAAGGAGCAGACTAGGGCCGCTTTTAGACGTGCGCCGCTGCAGTTCGCGTTGGCGGCGCGCATATTTTGAAACTTCCGCCTGGTCTAATTAGATGAGACAGAAGTGGCTTAATATGCGCATATTACAGCGGTGGCGCATTTTTTAAGTGTGCGAATTAAATACCTCGATTGAGAGGTATTTAATTCGCGCACCTAAAAAAATGCGCCACCGCCGTAAAATGCGCATATTAAGCCACTTCTGTCTCGTCTAATTAGACCAGGCGGAAGTTTCAAAATATGCGTGCCGCCAACGCGAACTGCAGCGGCGCACGTCTAAAAGCGGCCAAAGAGAGGTACCAGGAGACAAAAATAGCTGCTAGTAGGGAAGCCAGAATCCAGTTCTGGGTTGCCACCACTATTTCCCCTGCACAACCCCAAATCATGAAGCAATCTGTCAAAGCGCCCCATCTCTCCCCACAAACCAGCCTCCCACAAAGCTCCTCTAGCTTCCTGCCTCAAACAGCCCCTACAAACCCAGCTTCCCTAAGCTACCACCAAAGCTTCCCAGCATCACACAGTTACCCCCCCCCCTCCAGTGCTCAGAGATGGTCTCTCCCAAACCCAGCTATCCCAGCACTCACCGGCTCCCCAGAACTTTTCATCACCCACCCAACACACAGCCACAGCTCCTCCAAGATCTGTGCACCTCCATGCCCTATCCCCCACCACTTCCTGGTAGGACAGGGTTTACTGGCCTTAACCCGAACGGAATAGGCAAATTAACTTAATTTTCATATTTTGCCATAGACTGCATAAACTGAAGCTACTCAAACACAGCATCTAAGAGAGGGGCAACAAGTCCCAGAGCAGGGGCACTGCTAGACTGGAATGGGTCCTGATGCAGAAGATGGAATGGGACCCCCGCCATCCCTTGCTCCCTGTGGCAGGGGACGGAGTGTGGGCCCAGATGCAGCTGCACCAACTGTCCCCTCTATTATAGATATTTTACATTTATCTTGAAGAGTTTGTAAGATAATTTATGAGAACCCTTAGCTGATGGGGTCTTTTTTCTTTGCAATTGTTCTCGTGGGGTTTGTCTGTGTTGTTGTTTATTCTGTTCTTGTTTTATTTTGTTCTTTTTGCCATGGCCCTTGGCTAGTGCAAATAACCGTACTTGACTTGAAACTTACTTGACTTACAGCTATGTGCCCTTGCCCCAGAGGGAGATAGGCAGGGGGAACAGGAGTGGGGAAGCAGTTGGGGTTTAGGAGTATAGGACAGGAGCACCAGTGCAGGGAGGAGAAGGGTACAGTTGGGAAAGGGAGGATAGAAGTTCAGGGTAAAGGGGTTTGCATCGTGGAACAGAGCAGAGGAAGTGAGGGGAGATAAATGTAGAGGTGACAAGGATAGGAGGAGCCCCAGAACATAGGGGAAATAAGGAAGGAGACGGAGTAGCAGAAGTCTCTGCGTTAAGATGCAGAGTCAAAAGGGGGTAGAGAGAGGCAGAGGGGATCAGACCTTAGAGAGCACACTCTCCTTCAGACCCTGGCACTGCTGCTGCCTGGGCCCCAATCTCAGCATTCCTCTGCTATCAGCAAATGGCTTGAAAACCTATCGACAAAGAGCATCTCTTATCTCCCTCTAGTGGCTGGTCCACAGAGAATAAACAGGCCGACACAACCGCACTGGCCAAAGTGTCAGAGCTGTGTTCAGTGGTTGTAAGGATCCTAGCGCTGCTGCTGATCCAGTGCAGGGTCATTATCTTTCCACACAATGGAATGTATTGTTGCAATTAGGAATAGCAGAGGAAAAACCTACAGGAGAGGAATAGCAAAAGGTGCCAAGACAGGAAGTTAAAAATGCCAAGATTAAGACTGTCTGTGCAACTTGAATTAGATCTCACTCTGCGTTAGGATAGACTTCCACTGCATGATCTCATAGTAACCTTCCTATGAACCTGTGACGTTGTCACCCCCTTAGATGAGTCTTTGCAGGGTCAGGCCCACTGCTCTCCCACTCTGGGCTACAAGTGCAAAGTTTCAGAGACCCAGGTAATTTCCCACCAGCGCAGTGTTTTCTTTCTCTTCACTTTCTTGCTGCACTAACTGAAAAGTCAATAAACAGCAACACAAAAGGATATCGGCCGCTCACCAGGCCCCTCTTCCTAGAGATGTGGGAGATGCATGGCTTTGGTTCTCCAAGCTGGGCCAGCTCCAGCAGCCTCCGATCTCAGCCATTTCTACCTTCCAGCCTCCTTTACCAACACAGGAGGCCAGCTAGACTCACCAGTCCCAGGCATAACCTGCTGCCAGGCATTTCAGTGACAGGCTGCCACGGACCCCACCGCGTCTCACTCGGTGCATGGGACAAACTGCCCTGGGAACAAATTAGGG
The DNA here is from genome assembly GCA_003113815.1 of Sphenodon punctatus. NCBI lineage: Eukaryota > Metazoa > Chordata > Lepidosauria > Sphenodontia > Sphenodontidae > Sphenodon > Sphenodon punctatus. The sequence continues at coordinate 631,074 of QEPC01003620.1, read as the reverse complement.
TCATGAAGGGAACATGGCTGCTGTCTTTAGGATCCCCTACTCCACTTGCTGGCATGGGACATGCATGGCAAGTAAGACAGGGGGCTGACAGAAGAGAAAGGAGGCTGTTCTGTTTTAAGACGACCCTGGGGAATAAGCTCCTATTAATGAATCTTCCATGGAGTTCCTATGTAAGGCTGGCCAAGTCACTTCGGTCTTTTTGACATGAGACACATCCACTCATGCCCACACAGTGGACATGGGCAGGGGCGTCCTGTTTGAAAGTGGTGGTAGGTGGGTGGGAGCGCGTGCCTGTGCACTCCCATGAAACATGCATCTCCACCCACTGCCCCCCGCACGGAGCAACCGGCGAAAATGCATGTTGCTCATTGCATGGGTGGTCCTTCCCCCACCCCCCGCAGCGGCATTACCATGGACTGCTGCTGGAGTGGGGTGGTCCATTTAAAGATGGACACAGGATCAAGTCACACAACACTCTTCTAGAGTGAGTAGTGGCACAAAACCCACATTCTGAGCACTGTGTGAAATCCTTACTACTTCCTGAGCTCCTCGGAAGCTTGTTCTCTCCGATGCAAAGGGTTTGCTCGGAAGGATCAGACTCTCAAGTAGCAATGGTGTTGTGTGATTTGATTCATCTGGAACCCCTTCGCCACTTCTTCCTACTCTGGGAACATTGCATGCAGGGATATCACAAGGGTGTTCATTCCCTTTGCATTGTAGGAAATACTCCAGGGAGATGGAAAGAGGGAAGAGTTAGGGAAATGCAAGGAATTAGCATCTGGGCAATGTACTACAAGATGATAAAACAGGCTCATTCGCAAAACTCTTCCCCCGCCCCCTTTACAAACTCACCACTTGTTCCTTAATCGGTTTTATTGTGTAGTAATGCATTCATGCAGCTGTTGATCTCCCTGCATTTCAATGGCTCTTTCTCCTCCCTACTTTTCTGTAGTTTCCACAATACAAAGGCAGGCATGGAAGAATGTCCTTCTGATATGCCTGCATGAGATGTTACAAAAGTAGCATGGAGCGGAGGAGGGAGTCATAACTCCATACCTCCCAACTGTCTCTATTTAGAAGGGACAGTCCCTTTTTGGGTGCTTATCCCACTGCTGAATCCCATTTTCAAGCTTCCCTCCTGCTTGCAGTTTTCTTTCTCCCAATGCCCTTTTCTCCAAAAGGAATGGAATTTCTTTTTTTGTATTTCACCCAGAAAACATGGGGATTTCAGACTGCATCTGCCTCCCTTTCTATTAGCATGAGCAGTGTCTATCTCCCGGTTTGTCTTTTAACGGGCATGACATATTAGCCATGGCACCTTGGAAAGGTTTGGAAAGCAAACCTAGGAGGGACCACAGCCTGAAGAGAGGCAGGTGTTTGTGCAGCTGAATAAACAGCCTGAGTTACTTCCAGGATTTAGCTGCTTCCCCTCTTTACTGTAACTGCGTCATTGTCTCCTGAATTCCAAGTTGAGGCTCTTTGGGAAAAGCTCTCTTTTGGTTGGCAAGTTTTGTTTTGCATACGAGTGTCAACAAGAGACTTGCTAGCTAGTGTGGCCAAGTGCAGCTACAAGCAGGCCTGCTCAGAGGTGGTTGATCTGGAGGAATTCCTGTGGAGTAGCTTCCTCCCTGCAGCTCTGTTCTGACATGCAGAAACAACCAAGTAGTAACTCGGTCCCATCTTTCTCTGCTTTCCTCCCTTATCGCTCTCTGGGCAGGAGACTGGCAATTTTAGCAGTGGGCAGCAAAAGCAATCTAATAAAGACAGTATCATGCATAGGCACTGAGAGCAAACAAGCCAGGAAGAGAAATGTAATCAGGGAAGTGGAAAGACTAACAAAGAAAAACAAACAGGGAACTGTTCAAATAATAATCTTCTCTAGAGTGGAATCCTCCTTCCCTGGAAATAGCCCCACTTCCTTGCAAAGTCAATAACGCCCCCTTCCCCTCTCACTTTTTAACCCCTCTAATTCTATGAACAAAAGAAAGGTTAACGCAAAGGCTTAGGTTATTACAAGTATATCCAACATAGGGTAGTTACTACTGTGATTAACAGTTACTCTCTCAAACTCTGTTCCCCCAAGCAGGGAGAACCAGGAATTAAATAGCTCTTCCTCTTCCCTCATCTCCCTGCTTGGAAACTTGTTTGGAGCTACCAGCAGGGGGAGCCAGGAAAGTAAGCAGCCACTGAAGGAGACGAACTATGAGTGAGGCCCCGAGACAGGGAGGAGAGGCTACCATGCCTTGGGTAGCCTTAACCCTCCCTGCGCAAATGGGCCACACGATACAGTGGCTCCACCCCAGGGCAGGGCAAGCAGCTGGCTGCTCTGCGACACATCCTCGTAAATTCCGAGGACGCGTCGTGGAGCAGTTTTACCCCACTTGGGGTAAGGCTGCCCAGGGTGGGGTAATCTGTGTGGCTGGGTCCATCCTTCCGATTGTGTGGCAAGTTCTACAATGGAGCTGTGAGCAATGGCCACTGGCGCCTGTCATGCGTGACCATGTCACGGCCAGGCTTTAGGTCTGGCACCACAGCCCTCCCTGGCCGTGGCAGCAGCTCCGACAGGGGCTGGCGTGCCCTGCTTCCCCACAACCGGCCAGCCAGCTCCCTGCACTTGGCCCACTGTGTGGCAGTAACAATTGCCCACCATGGGACCGCACAGGGATCTGTCCACCGCTGCTCATGTGGCCTCACCCAATATGAGGGACAAACAAAAGTAGTGGTACTGAGATTTGTTGGGATAGCAGAGGGCTGAATAAAGAATGGAAATTTCCTTGAAAGATTTACACAACCATTATCCCTGAAGTCGAAGCCTTCCTGCCCACTTTCACCCAACTTGTTTCCTTGCTCGGAGAGGTAATTAACTTCCCTTTAGCCCCCCCCCTCCCCACACACACACACACTTGTAGGAACAAAGAGAGGCTAAAGTGAGTGAGGAGGGACTTCTCTCCAAACAAATGCTCATGCAAACAAACTCCAAGTTAAGGGGTTATTACCGCATAGCATCTGTTTATGTGAACAACCTCCTTGGGAGCTGCTGGAACAACTGGAAAGATTGGTCTCAAATCAGGAATACAGTAACTGGAACAACTTCATGCCAACTGTCCAAGTTTCCCTCCAAGCCTTTCAGATGTTCTCTGAGCCTGGCAGTGGCTGCGGTCCATCCCCAATTCCTTCCAAGGCAACACCTTGGCTTTTCACTGCACCTGTGACCCTTTGCTCATTTCAATCCAGCTTCCACTCCCAGGCAAACCAGCAGAAACATTCGACAACAATAATGCGCCCCAAAGCCAAAAGCAGAGGAGCTTACGAGGGATGCATTTTAATGATTGAGGAGATTAAGAGTTTACACTGTTGACTTTAAAGCAAGATAAACAGTGAAAACTTGGCAAGCACTAACCCAAACAACTTCCCGCACTGCCATTCATTCCAAAGACTTGTTCTCATTCCTAGCAAGAGAGCAACCAAGCTACAAACTAAGAGCATACAGGGCACCCTAACCTTTATGGAAAGCCATATGCGAGGAGGGGAGCTTGGAGGGGTTTCCTTCGATTCTAAAACAGGGGCCCTCCGGAAGAATGGTATGGACACAGAGAAGTTTCTTCTAACCTCTAGTCACACTGCCCAGCCAGCAAAACAGGAAGCTATACAAGCCTACAGGGCATTCCCTTTCTGTGAATTAGGGATAACTCAGCCCATTCAATTAGCTTTCCATTAAAGCATTGTTTGGCTTTTAATAGGATAAAAATGAACAGTGAATATCACTCCTGGAAAAAAGGCCAGCACCAGCTTTAGGTCTTCTGAGGTTCTCTCCACACAAAAGGTTAACTCCTGGGCAAACACACCTCTGCCCCACAACAGCCGCACAAACAGTTTCAGGCAGTGTGTAGTAAGGCTGTGGTAGCAACTTCTTGGGGAGGGGGGTGGGTAGTGAGTAGTTATTTAGCAGAGGGGTTAGCCTATCCCTGGGAAAGTGTTCATATGGATGCTGGTTTTGTGGCAAGCAGTTCTCCAGTCACTCCTATACTCATGGAAACCGCAAATTAAAACCTTAGCTTTAATGTCCATGCCATGCAAGCAGTAAAGATGTTGTGCAGTCTTGCATATTGTGCCCACTTATAACTCTGGCTCCTTACACCCACAATTTACCGTGGCCTTTCAGCCTCAATCTTCTTCCTCTGCAAATTCGAGGCAACACTGAAGCTGGAGACAGTAAGTGCCATCCTACCCCCCCCCCTGCTGTCCCTACATGGCATCATTGGGGCTGAGGACAGGAGGGAGGTGTCAAAAACCACAATGTCTGTTGTCTCCCACATAGGAACAATGGGACTACTGCTCTGGGGGCAGGAGAACTGGGGGGTCAGTGTTGGCAAAGCTGCTAGTTTCCCCCTGCTCCTGCACCCACTCTCCTTGTTGCTCATAGTCCCTGTTGCCTCACAGAGCCTCGTGTGTCCAGAGTACAGCTGAAATGCGATCTCGATGTTCTTGAGAATCTCATTGAGTATTGGGCTCTTGGCAAGATTTTCCCAATCAAGAATGAGTCGAGAATCGACCATTCTCTAAACCATTCTCGACAAGATTTTCGAGAACATTAAAAAAAACCATATGCATGTACAAAATGGCTACTACATCCATTCTGCACATGCACAGCCCTTTTCCAAAATGGCACCAGCAGCATCACTGCCATTTCGGAAAAGGGCAACCATTCTGCACGTGCACAGACTGAGACTGGCTGCCCTTTCCCAAAATGGTAAACGATGCTGCCGGCACCATTTTGGAAAAGGGTTGCACATGGGCAGAACAGCTGTGGTGGCCCATCTGCATCTGCGCAGTTCCAGGTTGTTGTTTTTTTGTCTTTTTTTACATGGTATCTCACGAGATTTTGTACTGGGGTTGAGATCTCGGTCCCTTGCACAAAATCTCGTGAGATTCTCATGAGAAAGGGGGGGGGGGGGGGGAGAGAAAGACTCTCATTTCAGCCCTAGTCCAGAGCCTCAGTAGAAATTGCATTTGCAGTGGGTGCAGCCGTTAGGAATGGCCCTTTCCCAACACACATTTGTATTGTAACAGGGCTACAATGCAGCTCACTCTGGGATGGAAGTAACTGCTTTTTCACTAATCCTTTGCCAGCAAAGGGGTAGAGGGACCCGAGTAGTCACTGTTGAAAAATGCATCTATCTGGGTGGGGTGTATTTCCTCCACTCCTGTGCCTGCTCTTCTTAGCTCCTTGCAGCAGCCTAGTGCTCTGATGCTCCAGTGCTCTGCGCATGCAGCAATGGGTTTTCCAAGAACATACTATATTTGTAGTGGAACAGCGTACCAATGCTTCTGGGTCTGGACTGGCAGTTCCTGCAACTCACCTCTTGCCCCGACATTCTGAAAGATGGTAATATGGGTGATGTCTGTAATATAGGGACACTTGTTTATGGAAGAATCCTGCTCCAGTATTACTCAACCATAGCCCCAATCTTACAGTGGCCCTTTTTACATGGGCGGCACCCACACATGAACACCCAGAAATCTGGGTGTTCGTGCATGGGTGAGTCTCATGTAAATCCCACAGCGGGTGGGTAGGTTGGTGCGCACGCACGCACTCTCGCATACGCCCACCTCCACCCATCCCTCTCGCACGGAGCAACCAGCAAAAACGTGGAGATGGGTACGCGCCTGTCTACACCCTCCCCGCCACCCACCGCACATGGACTGTGGCGCACACCGACAGACACACACACCCCGCCATGGCCCATGTAAAAAGGGTTAGTGTTGGGACAGCATCAGGGCAGCGAGGCACCAGTGTGGCTCCTACCCCTCTACTGTCCCCAGCCCCAATATTCTAGCCAGCCTGAGGCCAATCATTATCATATAAATGCAAAAAGGGTGCAGGAGTAGCACGCTGCCCCTGCTTCCCCCAGCTTCAGTGTTGCCCCAAACCTGAAGAGGATCGGGGCTGAATGAGCAAGGCAAAGTGTGGATACATGGAGCCGAAGTTATAATCGAGCACAATATGCAAGACGGTACGACGTCTTTACTGCTTACATGGTATATGAGTTAAGGTGGAGGCCTTAACTTGCAATTTCCATACTTTATGATGCTTAGGTTCGTTAATGCTCACCTTATTTATTTTATTTATTCCAATTTTTTTACACCACCCTTCCCAAATAAGCTCAGGGTGGCTTGCAAAATATAAAAAACATATAAAACAGCATTAAAAATTCTCATAGCCCTACCCTTCCAACCTTTGCACTAAACCCCTCCACCAACCCCTGCCAACCCTATCCCTGCCTTCCAAACGCCTGGCCAAACAAAAATGTCTTGCATCTCTTCCGGAAGGCAAACAGGCTCAGGGTTAGGCAGATCTCTGCCTTGGTGGGACAGGCACCAAGAACGCCTCTCTGCATGCCCTCGTTGTGAAAACTTCACTGGCAGATGGTATCCGCAAGAGGGCATTCCTGGCTGACCTCCAAGGCCACAATGAAACAGAAGGAAAGAGGCGGTCTTTCAGATACCTGGGATCCAAGCCATTTAGAGCTTTATACCAGCACCTTGACGCGTGCCTGGGAAGCTACTGGCAGCCAACACAGACTCTGAAGCACTGGTGTAAGGTGCGCCCAACAACCTGCCCCCGACAGACGGCAGATCACTGCATTTTGCACCAGCTGCAGCATCTGAACCATCATCAAGGGCAGCCCCACGCAGAGTGTTTTGCGGTATTCTAGCCTTGAGGTTACGAAGGCATGGATGATGTTGGCCAAATCCGAAGGCATGGATGACGGTGGCCAAAGTGTTAGAGAGACCATTACTCGAACACTGTGTCTTATTCAGATAACCATCCTGCAGAAAGGATGTTTAAAAAACTGGGAAGTGTTCAGGAAAGAATGATCAAGAATGAACCAGCACCCAGAAAGCCTGGTGTACAGCGAGATCCCTAAAACGAGGTCAAGCAGCTTCATCTGTCTAAAAAAAACTTCACGTCATAAGTGACTCGAACACTGTTTATCTGATACTGCATGGAGAGGAGGAGATTTCTGAGAGTTTAGGATTCTTCACTAAAGGAGACTGACACCACACAAAGATTCCTAAACTTTTTGCCTGGACAACTAGGGCTTCAGTATTTTCTTGTGACCCAGACATGAAAAAGTCTATCGAAATAATCAATTGTGACTGCAATCACATCTGCAGATGGAATGACTCCAGTTGGGGTGGCCCCAATTCACAGCTTGGGAACCTTTGGCATAACAAGATCCTGGAAAGGAAAGCTGAAGAATAATCCAATCCAGACAAACTGCAAGCTTTTTACAAGGAGGACGATTCGCCATTGCAACAAGCTACACAGCGACATAGAGCAAGGGTTGGGAACCTTTCCCCCACACAGGTTGGATCTGCACTGGCCCACAGCACTACGGGCCACATTGTCCCATGTGGGTGTGCAATCATGTCGGGAACACTCCAGATTGGGGTCCAATCCCTTTGCACAGCACTCTGGAGTAGGGAGGGCGGGGCATAGCTGTACTGGGAATGCTCTGTAAGGGCAGGGCCTCAGCTCAGAGCATATTGCGGCAGGGCAGAGCCATCCAAGGAGCATTATGCACAGGTGTGGCTCTGGCACTCCCCAGCACTTGGAGGCTTCCCATTCCTTGACTTCTTCCTCTGGGCTGCCAGGAAATAGTCAATGAGCAGCCACCAGCTATGTAGGTTTGGAGAGGGGGGTTGGTTGGTTCTGGGGACCAGATGGTGGGGTACCAGGAGCTGGAGGTTCCTCAATCCTGTCACAGAGGGTTCTTCATCACTTAATGTATTTCTGAACAACTTGTATTAGTTCAGCCACCCACTCTGGGCTTGATATAGTTTTCATGGGATGCAGTTCTATAGCCTGCCAATTCGGTAATAATCACAATGCTCTCTTCTGGCTTTAAACAATCTAACTATCTCAGGAATAGTCCATCAGTGCAACAGGCTGCTTCAACACTAACACTGCCTGCTAATGTAAATATTTACCTTTCATTTTCCTGCACCAGCTAATTTTAAAAGCACAAAAAAGGAGTGTCTTCTGCAGTCACCTAGACATTGCTTAGTCTTTAGGACTAGAAACAGGTTCTTACTGGAACCCGAGAGCCATACTCTAGCAATGGGAAGATCAGAAACCAGTACTGGAATTCAAACTCAGCCTGAGCAGAACCAAGGCCTGTTTTGAAGAGGTATGTTCAAGGAGAGAGTTCAGGTTTCAAGTCAACTGTATTCTGCAGCTCCATCTCTGAACCAGTTATATTTTAAAATAAGATCGACTCAACAGGAGTTGCTGAATGTTTTGCCCCTCTATCACTCCATACATTTATTACTCCGAGAAGTAACTTTTAATGTCTTTCTCAAATTGTTGGCTTCACTAAAATTAAGAAAACTAAAACAAAAGACAAAACCAAATACTTACAGCCCTTTTGAGTTGGTAATCTTGGGTTTTAGTGGACTAAAGGAAAAAACTGAAAAGCCAAGTGATATTTTAGTGGATAAGGTGTTTTCTTCTCTCTCTTCCTCCCCAACCCTCAAAAAGCAAAAGTTGTGGAAACTGTTTTACCAGCTGCCCCCCCAAATCCCACTATGCTGTTAGGGAGAAATACATTCCTTAATGCAGAACACAATCACAAGCTTCACGTGTCTTATTTTATGTGCGTACAGTGGCCAGTAAAAGGGGACATGCAGCTTTGGGGCAACAAATAGTTAGCCAATAGCAAGTCTTCAAGTCCTAAATAGGATGTGTGCCAGCTCTTTGGCTGGTGAATTTTACCATCAGTTCCTGCACAATTTGGGAGCCACACTTTCTTTGTTCCATCATGCCTGTCCCTCAATCTTCCTTAGTTGTGGTTAAACCTTTTCCTCTAAGCCTTTTTCTCGAATAGAATTTGGTTCTTATCAAAGGGGCCAGACTGACAGAGATGAGATTAAGCTTCCCTGTGTAGCCACAGAAGCAGCACACAGACCAAAACAATAATTCTCTCTCCAATATCTCATCAGTTCTGGGGCTCCCGGTTAAGGCTGCCAAGCAGAAGAACATAAACCCTGTAGTGCCTTACTGGGTCACACCAATGGTCCATCGAGCCCAGCATCCTGGCTGCAGCTGCACTTACTGTGCCTTGGGCAGTCTTACCCCACTTCAGGTGGCCCTACCATGTAATGCAGTGCATTGTGTGCCTGGCAGCCGCCAGATGTTCCTGCCGCTGTGGTGGAGCAGGCAGCTGACTGCTACGCACTGCATCCTTAGAAAAGGGCCGAGGATGCAGCGCGGAGCACCTTTACTCAAAATGGGGTACGGGTGGCTGCCCAAGGTGCAGCAACTCACGTGCCCGGTCGCTGGCTGCCCTGACAAACGAGGTTTGCTGTGGGGCTTTGAGCGGTGGCCGCTAGCTCCAGTCCTGAGCAGCCACGTCATGGCCGGGGATAGTGGTCAGGCTGGGGAAGGGAGGTGAATCAGGGCTGGGTGCCCGCTCGTGTGGCCGGTACCTCAGCCTGCCCTGTGGTGGGAGGTCTGGCACTGGCCTGTTTGCCTGGCTTCCCCGTGGGGAGGACGACCAACTGCCCTGCTCCCCGTGCTGGTCCTGCAGTATGGTGGCTGCACTGGCCTGCCACAGGGATGTGCAGGGTTCAGGCCCTCCACAGCTCATGTGGCTGCACTCCCTGTCTTTTATAGTGGCCAATACTGGTTGCTTGGGAGAAGTACCGAACAGATCACAATGGGCAATCCATTCCCTGTTGTTCACTCCTAGCTCCTGACAGTAAGAAGCTATGTCCAGCAGCCTACTTGGCTAATATCCGTTAATGGATCTACCCTCCACGAACTTATCCAATCCTTTTTTAAACTCAGCTATACTACTGGCCTTGACCACATCCTCTGGCAACAAATCCCACAAGTTAATTGTGTGTTGAGTAAAAAAAAAGACTTCTTTTATTTGTTTTATATCGGCTACTAGTGAGTTTCATGGAGTGTTCCCTAGTTCTAGTACTATTTGTGAGGGTAAATTTACTCATTCCACACCATTCCTGATTTTATAAAACTTCTCTCATATCCCCTCAGTTGTCTCTTCTCCAAACTGAAGAGCCCTAACCTATCGAGCCTCTCCTTGTATGGGAGCCATTCCATTCCCTTTATCATTTTTGTTGTCCTTCTCTGTAACATTTTCTAGTTCTACTATGTCTTTTTTGAGATGGGGCGACCAGAACTGCCCACAATACTCAAGGTGTGGTCGCATCATAAATGTATATAGAAATACTATGATGTTTTCCGTTTTATGCTCTGTCCCTTTCTGAATAAGTCCTAACATTCCGTTTGCTTTTTTGACCACTGCCACACGCTGAGCTGTGGATTTCAATATATTGTCCACAATGACTCCAAGATCCCTTTCCTGAGTGGTAAGCCCTAGTCTAGAACCCAGCATTGCGTACATATAGTTTGGGTTATTTTTCCCTATGTGCATCACTTTGCACTTGGCCACATTAAATTTCATCTGCCATTTGGATGCCCAGTCACCCAGTCGTACAAGATCCTCCTGCAATTCTTCACAGTCCACACAGGTTTTAACTACATTGAATAATAAATCTGATCTACCTTGAATCTGCAGATCTGATCACCTCACACTTTTCCAGATCATTAACAAATTATTAAAGAACTTTTGCCAGTACAGATCCCTGGGGCACTCTACTCCTTATTCTCTCTATTGCGAAAACTGACCATTTAGTCCTACCCATTGTCTCCTATCCTTCAGGCAGTTACCAATCCACAACAGGACACTGACTATTTAATTTCCTCAAAAGTCTCTTGTGAGGAACCTTATCAAGCACTTTCTGAAAATCCAGATGCCCTAAGTCGACTGGATCACCCTTACTCACATGTTTATTTACACCCTCAAAAATGCAAAGGGAAGAGCGGGTGTACCCGTGATAGTGGTGCCAGTACACATACAGAACTAGGCCAAGCAAACAAGGATAAGAATTTACAGCTACGTTTTCAGCTCAGATCCAGGGATGTGACTCCCACTGGCTTCAATGGAGGTTCTATGGGTTTGTGAAAATGCAATGTCTCCTTTACACTCTGAGCACTCCGTTCACACAAAACCCTTCCCTAGCATTGCCATCTTCAGGGAAAATGACCTAGAAATGGGCAGGGCCATGCAGCAAAAAGTGGGGGCAAGAGACTGCCCATTTCCAAGATGCCCCACCTGAAATCTGGGATAACCAAGAGGAATCCAGTTTCCCCCTTGTTTTCCTCGTCCACTAACAATGCATTCACACAGCTGCTCACATCTCTGCCTGCGGCCCACATCCTTCGCACTGGGAGAAAGAGAATGCAGGATCATGAAGGAGCACAGGAAGTGGTAAGGATTTCACACCACACTGAGACCGCGGGGCCTGCAAAATGCTCATGGGCACGAGGATAGGGACATGGAGCTGCCGTGCCTTCTACTGGTGGAGTTGCCATTTCATTCTTGAATGACATTGGCAAATTAGCATGAATTAACATTCATAGTTGTAATATTACCCTTGATTGAGCATTTCCAAATTGCTGTGAATAAGCTGATGGTCGTGACTCTAATGTTCATCTACAGCTGAGTTCTCAGATGGCGAATTAATTACTTGCTGACTAAGCCGCAGTTCCCAAACTCTTTGCCTGTATGACCCCATTTTGAGATTTAAATATAATCCTATGACCTCACAGTGGGGACCGTGACCCCTTCTCCGGATGGCATGACACCACTTGGGACCAAAACTTATTCGTTTGGGATATCTGTGACAATGGCACTTAGCAATAACATGCAAATGGTATTTTAAATCACAGGAATTTTTTTTAAAATAATTTACTACTATAACTTGTCACACTGCAAAATACAGCAACTGGACAGAAAAAGGTATCCATAACACTATAAATAAGCATCCTGATTCTCAAAACACTCAGCTGGCACAAGCCCCACTGACGTGCATTGAAGACTGAGCTATAGGGCGACTTCCAGCCTCCATTCCCTTCCTCTATGTGCATGTAAGTTGCACTGAAGTCAATGGGGCTATGTGCAGATAGGTCTTTTCAGAACCAGGTCTCTTGGTCCCAGAGCAATCTACCTTAAGAAATATGCACATTGACATAAGTAGGTCTTTCTTTCTGGTACCCTTCCAACAGCCAAAGTGTGCTAAGTCTGCATATTGTGTAGTGTAAATAATTTAACAGGATGGTATTTTTTATTTAGTGGTACCAGTACACATACAGAACTAGCTCTTTTATTTCGAGCTGCAGTGGGAGAGTTTGTGGAAAAAGCTCCTATTCAAAAAATCAGGATAATGTTTGATTATTACAGGATAATTACAGTGTAACTGCAGCACAGCTAATGTTCCAGCATAAAGTGTGATAGTTTGAACTAATTCTGTGAATTGTTTGGAAACCAACTTGAAAAAAACAGTCTGAGACTAGAAAAAACTCACCTTCTGCTAGATTGAGTCTCTCTCTAGTTCCGAGACCTCGATAAAATCCATAATAAGCCAGAGCACCTGCACAGGGGCTAAGCAAGAGCACCCCTCTGAGCCAAGTTCCATTGCTCTGCTCTCAGACAACTTAAAAAGGAACATCTGAAGAGTAGATAAGAGCAAACCCGCTACTCTGCTCTCCCCCTTCAGAATCCCACCGTGGCTTAGCCCATTCTCCAACACTGAGACTTGGCTGGAAAATTATCTTTTAGAAGAAAAGCAAACAAGAATTAGGTTGATCACACATGATCTCTCGCTTGCTCACAAATGTGCATTCTCTCATATTTTTACACATGTGCTCTCTCTCTCACCCTCTACCCCCACCCTCCCAGTGGTGGAGGTAGCAGAGGTAGCCTGGCCCCGCAGCACCAGAATCACTCATAGACCGGAGTAAAGTTTCTGCCATCATGAGCTCAGCGCCCGCAACGCCACAATATTTAGTGTTGTGCCAGAAGAGGTCCCAGTCCCTCAAGCTCTACTCCCATCAATCCTGTACCCAGAGCCACACACCTTGCCTCCTCCTGACCCGCATACTCCTCCTGTGCTCTGGGATCTCTCATACTCTAGGGCATGCGTGACAGGAGGTTGGTTCAAAAGGGGCAACTGCACCCCCCTAGCTCCCATCTGGTTTCACCCCTTCCAAACATTGTGATGCCATGGTGCTCAGAGAAGGGGCATGGTGATGTCAGAAAAGGGCGGGTCCCCTTCACCCCCCACCCCTTTTGAACATGACCACACCCCTTTTCCAAGTGTCATAATGCCACAAAAGGGACACGGCCACGTCAGAAAAGGAATGGGGTGAAGCAGCTCTCCTGCTCCCTGCCAAACATAGTTCTGCCGGTGCCCTTGCTCTAGGGAGACCAAGCTCTTCTTACATGGATGATGCCTGCAGTTATGCTACCTAGAGCAGAACGGGCCCAAACGTCATTCTTCAAGGCTAATCATCAGCTGGAGTCAAGTGGGGGCACTCCGTACAGTCTAACATTACAGAGCAGGCAGTGGATTGACATCTTCCTTTGAAACAAGAAGTGCTGACCACTGTTTGGAGACAGGATACTGAATCAGTTCAGTATTCAACTTTGTAGGAAGGGATCATTCGGTGTCTGCTTCCCTATGCCAGATGGCACTGAGCATGAGAGACTAAAGCAGGACCAGTGTCATTCATCTTTTCCAAAAATGAACAGCAGGCCCATAGCCATATTGTGCTAGAAAGGGGATGGGAAAGAACAGGGGTGCAGCTAGGCTGAAAAAGGCCCCGATGCAGAAGATGGAATGCCCCTCCCTTCCCCCCCACACTCCAGTGGCCTCCCAAGCAGCAGGGGATGCAGCTGCCCCTGGGAGTGTGGGCCCCAGTGTAGTTACTCCGGATATCTCTGTTACAGCTACACCCTTGGGGGAGAAGGCGTAAAGGTTCTGAGGGGGAAAGTGTTCTGTGTGTATCATATTGCAAGGATGCAACAGGCACTTGGCTATCACACTAAAAATATCCTTGCAGACAAATTTGAAGATAGAGGCATATGAAATGGCACCACACTGCCTGCCCTACTTGAACAGCAGCATACACAATCAATCAGTACCTTAAATTGCCTTACCGGGCTCACATGCAACAGCCAATAAAGCTGGTGTCAATTGGTTCTGCACTAAAGAACAAGTTACGTAATTTCAGGACAGCCTTGTTCACGTGTCTACGGACTCTTGGGTCATATCCCTTTGTTTTAGGTAGCTTATTTTATTTATTTGTTTGGGTTTCTACTCTGCCCTATCCCCAACAGGCTCAGGGCGGCTTACAGAAAAGCAATGCATAAAATTAAGGCCCATAAATGATAAAAGACGCCCACCCACCCAACTCCAACTCAAGCCAAAAATCCACCCCTACCTGTTGAAAGCCTGGTCGAAGAAACACATTTTACACTGCCTTTGGAAGATGAACAGGGTAGGGCTGAGACAAAGGGAAAGGAATTCCAAAGCCATGAAGCAGCCACCGAGAATGCCTTTCTGAGTGCCCGGGTCATATAGACCTGTGCCAATGATGGAACCTGCAACAGGGCGCGCTCGGCTGATCTTAGGGATTGTGATGGGACATCAGGAGGAAGGCGGTCCTTTAGATATATAAGGCCTAGGTTGTTTAGGGCTTTATATAGGTCAAAACCAGCACCCTGAATTGTGCCCGGAATGCTATAGGCAGCCAGTGCAGACTCTTAAGCACTGGCGTAATGTGTTCCCAGCGACCCACCCCTGTCAAGAGGCAGGCTGCCATATTCTGCACTAGCTGCATCCCCCAAACAATCTTCAAGAGCAGCCCCATGTGGAACGCATTGCAGTAGTCCAGCCTCGAGGTAATGAAGGCATGGATGATGGTGGCCAGATCCATATCTGAAAGGAAGGAATGCAGCCTTCTCAGCACATGGAATTGGCGAAAGGTGCTCCTGATCACAACTGCAACCTGGTATTCCAGACGCAGCTTGGGATCCAGGAGCACCCCTCGTCTGAGAACCCGAGTAACCAGGGGAGGCTGGATCCCATCAATGATGGGAATCTCAATCCCACCCAGGTCACAGGGCTGGCCAACCATCATTACTTCAGTCTTGTCTGGATTCAGCTTCAGTTGGCTCACCCGAATCCAGTCCCCAATGGCAGCCAGTCACTAAGTAAGCACTGAGACTGTAGGGCCTGGGTCAGATGAAAAAGATAAATAGATTTGGTGTTGTCTGCGTATTGATGGCAACGCACCTCAATCTACGTACATTCTTGTCCAGGGGCCTTAGGTTGCTTATGAACTGCTTGTTCACAGAGGTTGTGGGGAGGGGGCAAAATCTTGCCAGGGGAATGAACCCCTGCTTCATTCTGTCAGCAATGCTTACACAGAACAGAAAGAGTGATGATTGTGTCATGCCTACTCACTAAGCAGTCTGCTAAAGGAGAGATCAACTCAAACTGAAGATCATGGTTGCAAAGAAAAGGAACATGGCTACAGAAAGGCCACTCTGGAATTGCTCCAGGCGTCAAGGCAATACCCTACTTCCCCTCTAATGATGCAGTCTCACAAGCGTGGGGATTTTGCTCCGGGGAAAGTATTCTGGAGTAACTACCTCCCTTCACCTCTGTTCTCATGAGCAGTTGGAACCAGGGGATCAATAGCACTTGCCTCCCCTGATCTCCCTACCTGAGAACTTCCAGCAGTGGGTGGGGGAGTAACCAGCAGACAGCGAGACAGTGCACTGTGTGATGGGCACACAGGAAATAGGAAGTACTGGTGTTTTCTGGGACAAGAGAGAAACTCCTCTGAACAGCACACATGGACATGACCCCTGGAGTAGGAGCTTCCCTTCCCAGTTTAATCCCACTTACTTGCTGAGATAATTTCACACACACCTCCGAACACACATACCCTATCCTCACTTTAACCCATGTTTACGTGAACATAGGAGGTAGCTCCTTCAAAACACAATGCTTGTGTGAACGCACCCAGAAAGAAGACTGCAGCTAGCACCAGTTTTAGATCATCACCTTATGCGCCTGTTTCCTGAGGATTGACCTGCTGGAGCTTTAGCCCTTGGTGGAATATTTAAAAGAAGAGTGAAACAAAAACTTACATGACTCCCTGGTAATGAACTGAGGTACAGTGTTGGGAAGAGGAGTGCTTGGGTTGGGAGTTCCCACTAGTTTGCTCTTGGCCATCTTCGTGTTTGCCTTGGCAAACTCTAGTCGGAGCGTCTGCGGAATTTCGGGGTCAAAGCGAATTCCCTTTGGCAAAAGAGAGGAAACAGAATGTGGGTCAGTTCTCTGTGCAGCTGAAACAGAGAGCTAGTGAGGGAGATAAATGCAATGGGGCAGCACCCCAGAATAACTGACTGAGAGGCCTCAACAGCTCAGCACATCCATATCTCAGAAAGGCAAAAATCAAATAAAGCAAGAAGCGGATCAGACTGGCTTTGCTTGTTCCGATCCTGACTATGACCCTGCTCCAGCAACAGGACTGAGTGCAGCAGACCCTTGCACCCTCACACAGAAGCTCACACAAGCATTTCATGTCTGGTCATGTGGGGAAATGTCCTCAAATCCCAGGTTTAAAGCTGAATCAGATGCTTTGCTTTTTAAAGTAAATCCTTAACTTTGGACATAAATGTTTATCAAATCTGTTGATGAAACATTAACTAATAAGGACTTTGTTTTCCTTCATTTGTCTACATGCTGCATCACTATCTTCTCCATCTGGCTCGCAGGCAGGGATGGAATCTGAATTGCAAGAGGTTGTCAATCACTACGACCCAAAGCACATTTAACCAGGAAAACAACAGCATGCATGCCCCAAACTTTGCAAGCCCCTGGAGAACTGGAGCCAGGAAATTACCAGGCTCCTGCACTCTTATTTACTCATGGGCTTCTGGGTATGACGTTATTAATGACACAGAGGTTGCGGTTTGACATCAGGGCGCCATGCATAACTGACTGACTCTGCTGTGAGGCAATACTGGAGCATGAGTGTGGGGGAGGGGAGAAAGGGCAAGTTAATAACCTACAAGCTGGAAGGCAAGAATTCTAAGAACAGGGGAAGGGAGGGCAGCTAAAAGAGAGAAACGTATGAATTCAAGTCTTTCTCTAAGGGAAATTTTGGGGTTTGTTTATTCAGACAAAGCCAGTAGCATGGACCTTAGAGAACTGTTCTTTAAATAATTAGAGACAAGAGACAAAGTAGTTAGGATGACACCTTTTAATGAAGGAAATTCTGTTGGTGCGAAGTGTGCAAGCTTTCAAGCCACATGGGGACCTTCTTCTGGTCTGAAACTTGCACGTATTTAGCAACAGAAACCACTCCAACAAAAGGGCACCAAAAATCCTAAATTCTGCAAGTTTTCCGTGAGCAAAAGAATGTGCATAATTTGCATCATTTACATAATTATACAGGTTCATAACGTGCAAATATATCTGCAGAATGCACTTGAAGCAGATTTTCTTTTTACCTAAAATCGGTAGATGCCAGAAGATAAAGTGAACTGTATTTTTTTTGCATTGTATTTATAAGCATGCAAAAATAAAAATGAAAAACGTGTAGCCAAATAAAATCCGATAGCTATGCAGCAAAAAAGAATGCAGCAATAAAATAATTTTTTAAAAAACCATAGGGAAGAGAAAAAAAACAACCACCCAAAACGACAAGCCCACATGGCACTTTTTTTTTTTTTTTTTTTTTAAAAGGCACCACCCCCTCCAATCATCCTCTGAATCTTGCATCTCAGTTCCCCCTCCAGTGTTATAGCCCCCAGGCCTCTCTGCCCAATATTCAAGAGCCCACAAACCCATTCCAATTCCCAAGTGAGGGCTCTCTCTACATTCAGTTCTCAGCTCCCAGGGCCACCAGATTCCTAGAGTTTTCAGGCCTCCACCTTGTCTGAATCCCAGACCCAGGCAATTCTCAGACCCAATAGCTTCTCCCCACCAAACAACAGCTCCCAGGAGCCTCATTCACCAGCCACGATCCTTCAGGATCTCTGGGCAGGTCTTGGGCTCCCTCACAGATAGACCCAGGCAACCAAGTGGAAACTAAGCCAGGTTTTAAATCCCCTCCCTCCAGTTTCACTGTGATTTCAGCCTATGATTCAATGGGAAACACAGCTAATTGCAGCAAAGCTAAACACAGGGCCCTGGCTTGGAGTGCTAGAGAAGATGATCTTTTCCCAGTATAAAGGGATACCCATTCTTGCTATGGTGATGCATAATCCAAAACAGAATTGAAACCCTGGAGGACCAACACACAGGCATGGGAGGGAGAGAGAGAGAGAGGAGGAGGAGGAGGAGGAGGAAGTTCATTTTAAGACAGAACCAGTTGCATCCGTGGCCCCATTTGTGCAGTTTCTTGGCTGGTCTATGCTGCATGTATTGGCCCATGTGGACAACAGGAGGGCACCCAGACCAAACAAGCGATCAACTCCTTTTGCTCCCCACCCCGAGGGTAGACATCATTGTTTCAATGTGATAACATCAAATGTTATCTTATCACATTATCTGTGATAGTATAATGTGGTGTCAGTGATATTACGAAAGCGGTGTTCTCAATTTTCCAGAGGGTCTGGGAGTCACAGTGGCAGGGCTGGACGGGACACCCCAGGGATGGGGGAAGAGCAGTCCCACTAGTTTGGCAGTCTCCCCTCAGCCTCCGCCTTGGGCTCCCTTCAGTGCACTGCTCTATCATCACTTGCATCCCCAGGCTCTTCACAGAGCTTATCAACACCACTCTGGCCCATGCTGAAGTATGCAGGAAGGGAGGGGAGGCAGGGCCCACACAGCACTCCTTGTCCTCACTGCCCCGAGGGAGTCTTCCCTGGCCAGGGACACGCTTGAAGTTGTAGCTCCTGGGAAAGTGGATCGTCCCATCCAAAGAGGCACGAAGCCTTTACCCCTTTCCCTTGTGCCTGAAGCCCTGAGCACTTTGGAAGTGTGAGAGAACAGAGGGCACCACAGCTTTCCTAGGTGGTGCTCCAGTCCGTGGCACCTATGAGCGATCACACCGACATGGTTACATGAATGGAAGATGGGCAGGCTGTCTTACACATCACGATGACAGGTTGATGTGGAAGAACACCAGCTGAATAATACTCGTGAGACCGGAAGTGTAGGTAGGTAAACCCAAACCACCATCAGTAGAGGGAAAACAGAAACTCAAAAGCTAGTTCTGGACATAGAATGGGAGCCCCATAAGTAGGTGACATCAAAATTAAAAGAATAGACAACAAGTGGGTGACTTACTACACTGTGCATACTCAAATGCTTCCACTGCATTAACCTCAGGGCAGCAGTTCCCAAACCTTTTACTTAAGAACGTAAGAATACGTTTCAGTGACCCAATGAGCCAACACAGCAACTTGTCTGTGACAGTAACCTTCCTGGTCGCTTTGGAGAAGTACCCAACAGGTCATAATGGGGCGATCCATGCCCTATTGTTCACTCACAGCTCACAGCAGTCAGAGGTTATATATCCCCCAACCTACTTGGCTAATAGCCCATCTTCTAAGAATTTATCCAATCCTTTTTTATACTCAGCTATGCTACTGACCACATCCTCTGGAAACAAGTTCCACAAATTAATTGTGCGTTGAGTGAAAAAATACTTTGTTTTAAATCTGCTGCCAGTTAGTTTCATGGCGTGTCCCCTAGTTCTAGTACTATTTGAGAGGGTAAATAACCATTCCCTATCTACTCGTTCCACTGACACCACTCAAGATTTTATAAACCTCTATCATGTCCCCTCTTAGTGGTCTCTTCTCCAAGCTGGAGAGCCCTAACGTATCAAGCCTCTCCTGTTATGGAAGTTGTTTCATACCCTTGATCATTTTTGTTTCCCTTCCCTGAACTTATTCCAGTTCTGTTATATCTTTTTTGAGATGGGGTGACCAGAACTGCACACAGTATTCAAGGTGTAGTCACACCATAGATTTGATATAGCAACATTATGACTGGAACAGGGTTGACACAGAGGGGTATATGTATATTAATTATTATTATTATTATTATTACACGGACTTTTTATCCTGCCCCTCCTAGCAAAAAGTAGCTCGGGGCAGCTAACAGTGCGCCATATAAATACATATAAAAGATAACATATAAACACAACAACAACAAAAGTATTAAAATAGCAGACTTAAAATGAAGGCAAAGAAGAACCCCTCCTCCCACCTAATCGTCATCCCCCTCCCTCACCAAATGTCTGGTGGAACAGTCAGGTTTTGCACTGACATCTAAAGGAGGTGAGGTCCAGGGCCACACGGATATATGCAGGATCAATTCCCACACCCCACCAAGAAGCCAGCCCAGACAGGGGGTCCACTGATAGGTTTCTTTGGGTGATTTCAGAAGTGACTGATAGGTTTCTTTGGGTGATTTCAGAAGTGACGTGGTGAATGTCCACCACAGTCAAACTCAGTCAAATGCGGGGGGTGGTGAAAGCGCCGTGCATGTCTGTTTGCTCGCATTCAGATGTTCACCACAGTCAAACGCAGCCCGGGGTGAAGCTAACCATGCTTCGTGAGGTCGGGGTGGGAGGAGGTCCAGAAGTGTGGTGAATGGTCACCACGGCAGGGGTGAATGAAAAGTAACTTCTGAACGGAAACCCACAGCCGCGGTGGAAGGACTTGACCCCAGCCGCGGTGCATTCTGGGGCTCGAACCGTGGTCCACGTCTCCACTGCATGTCTGTTGTGTTCCCCCGGTCCATGTTCTCTCTGATTGCCCCCGGGCGGTGGTCACGATCCTGTCACTTCTGTTGGGGCCGCACGTGTCACCACAGCCCGCGGTGAATCCATTCACACCGGGGTGGGATTCATTGTGGTGAATTGGAACACGTAAATTCTGAAATCACCCTTTGTTGGCCACCATGTAATCCTTCATTTACCTCCATAGACAAATACACAATCTCTTAGCCCATACAGGGCTCCCCGTACCTTTGCATTTGGTTAGGAACACTCCTCCTGAGCCAGGGTTCCCAGTCTGGGTCTCCTCTCTAGACACAGACAAACCAGGGATGGGACCCCCAATGCAACAAAATACTATAAACAGGAAACACTTAAATCAAAAACATTAAGTATATATTTTACAAACCCAATAAAACCCAGTCTCAAAAATGCCATGAAACAGCCATACAGAATGCACAAATGCCAAGTGTTTCAATTAACCATCACCATAAATTGGTGCTGGAAGTATTAGTGCTGGACATAGCCATGTTTCTGACCAATATCGTCATGAGTGTTCATCATCTCCCCAGGATCTCGCGTGTGGAGTCCTGCAGGGTTCTATTCTGTTCCCCCCTCCTGTTCAACGTGTATATGCAGCCTTTGGGTGAGGTCGTGAGAGGATTTGGCGTACGATGTCATCAGTACGCCAATGATACACAACTTTACCTCTCCTTTTCTGCAGACCCGGACCCGGCAGTCTTGGTGCTTACCCGGTGTTTGGCGGCTGTGGGGGATTGGATGAGGTGAGCCGTCTGAAGTCAAATCCCGACAAGACGGAGGTGATGCTGGTGGGTAGGGCTGAGGGGGTGGTGGCTCCTGTCATTGATGGGGTTTGCCCTCCTTTAGCCACCCAGGTCCGTAGTCTGGGGGTGCTCCTTGATTCACAGCTCCGCCTGGATTCCCAGGTGGTGGCTGTGGCGAGGAGCGCTTTTCGCCAGTTACAACTGGTGTGATGGCTACGGCCGTATGTCTCAGATTCTGACCTGGCCACCATCATCAATGTCTTCATTACCTCTAGATTGGACTACTGCAACACACTCTACATGGGGCTACCCTTGGTAATGGTCCAGAGGCTGCAGTTGGTACAGAATGCAGCGGCTCATCTCCTGACGGGGACGGGTCATCGCGAGCACATTATACCGGTGCTCCATTCTCTGCACTGGCTGCCTATTGTCTTCCAAGCTCGATTCAAGGTGTTGGTGCTGACCTATAAAGCCCTAAACAGCTTGGGACGCGCTTAGCTGCGGGACCGCCTCATGTTCCGGGCCGTGCAGCGGCCCTTGCGGTCAGCTAGGGATGCCTGACTCGAGGTCCCCTGGGTTTCCCGAGTGGCGACGATGGGGAGGGCATTCTCAGTGGCTGCACCTTGGCTGTGGAATTCCCTCCCGACGGAGGCCTGCTTGGCTCTGGACCACCCCTCTTTCCACAGACAGTGTAAGACCTGGTTGTTCTGCCAGGCCTTTGGGGAGGGAGACAGGGAGGGGAGTAGGGGAAGAGTTTTGGTCCGCTTTTTAGTAATTTTATGTTTTTAAATATTTAGTTGTAATTTTAATTGTTGATTTTATTGTGATTTTTAAAATGTTGTGAACTGCCCCGAGCTGCTGTTGTGCAGGAGGGTGCGGCATAAAATGCCACAAAATAAATAAAATAAATATCCTTGCTCTTCATCAGCAGCACGTTTACAGTCCAAAAATATATATATTCCAAAAATATATCTCTGTATATAACTAGAGCAACCCAGTCAGACCCTGGAGTTCCTTTCTCAGGCTTCCTGGATCAGGACTCCCTCTCAGCTCCTGCTACCACCTCGGTCCCCCCAATACTAAGTTACTCAGCCCTTATGAGGCTCTGGGCTGTCTCAAACATGCTTCAAAAGCGTTCACCCAGCTGAGGTGGAGCCTCTTAGACAAGCTTTTAGCCTTCAGCTTGTCCCTCTCAAAGGGCTAGGTGTTTCTTAGTGCTGGATTATTTCTCCTAGGGCTACATCCTTGCAAGGACTTACCCCACCACCTGGGTCCAGTCCTGTAGGGATATATCAACCCTGCTACAGTGATATTATTTGTTCCCTATCCCTTCCAAATATTTCCTAACATTCTGGTTGCATTTTTTACCGTTGCGGCATACTGAAGTTTCCGATAAATTGTCCAAAACAACTTCAAGATCCTTATCCTGAATGGTAACCTCTAATTTAGAACCCAGCACTGTGTCTGTATAGTTTGGATTATTCCCCCCTGTGTGCATTACTTTGCACTTGTCAACATTAAATTCCTTCTGCCATTTAGTTGCACAGTCTCGCAGTCTTGCAAGATTCTCACAGTCCGCCCCAATCTTTACTACCTTGGATAATTTTTCATTGTCTGCAAACTTGATCACCTCACCCTTTACTCCCTTTTCCAGATCCTTAATGAAATTATTAAACACTAGTCCTAGTACGTAACCCAGTTCAGCAACTTAAATATAATCCTATGACCCTCAACAGCAACAAAGACATCAAAGTGCATCAAACATCAGTTGAGGTCATGAACCTATCCACAGATGGCCCATAGTTTGGGAAACTCTGCATTAAGTCATTAGGGATCTGAAGACCCAAACTGTTTGTATGAAACTGTGTGCATTAAGGGTGACTGCAAATTATTCACACAGACACCGGGGCATGTGTTTCTGTGGGCACAATTATGCACACTTCTGCTTTTGAAAACCAGTCCAAATCTTTCTAAAAAATCTGGGAACGATCGCTGCAAAGCACAAAGTTAAACTCCCTGCATCTCTGAATTGTTCAAGCAAAAAATAGCTCCAAAGTTTTGTTCCAAAATGAAAAAGTCCCAACATTGTTTTTAAACCTCCAAAGTTTAAATGACCTAATTTGCTTGGCAGCAAAATCGGGGGCTGTAGGCTTAGAACAAGTCACATTCCTGTAACATCTTTAGCATCAGGACCATATTTGGTAGTCAGTGTCCTGCTCAACCCAGCTCTCATCCACAAGGGATTAGCAGAGCCAAAAATACTTTAAATTTAAAATGAAGACAAGGAAAAACAGAGAAAGAAATTAGAGAACTTTCTGCGTGCTTTTACCCTGTCGGATGAGATTAACCAGAGGACTGAGTGATTTCACCCAGAACATCATCATAACGAGATTAACTCTCTACAGATAGAGGAGAGCCATACTAGTTGAAATTCACTTTTTCCAGGAAAAAAAGGAAGGCTGTAAATTAGTAATACCCTAAAACGACAATCATATTCTGTAATGCTAGAAACTGGCTTCCCTCAGAGAAAGGCTGCTGCATCAGGGGCTAGTTGCAAGGTATTATGATAATCAAGTCCCTTCTTATAATAGGGCCCGTGTAGTTGCAAAGTTCAAAACCAAGCAAAACTTCCTTGTGCCAGTGGTTCTCAATTTTTTTAGTCCATGTCCTCCCCCCCACCTGTGGTATCTAAGCCCTCCAGTGAAGCTATGTACTCCTCACTCTTCTCTTCTCTTTGGCACTGTGGCCTTGCCCCCCATTTCTTTTCCACTTGATACTCCACCATTTCAGAAATTCACCCAGAGCAAGGCTAGAGGTTTAGCAGTTGTTCTCCTTCTTGTGTTCCCCCCGCAAATATTTTCATCATCCACCTTCCTTTCCCTCACCCCCATTTGAGAATCTCTGTAATTAGAACTTTGCTGCGGCATCAATTAAAGGTTTACTAACATCCACAAGCCAGAATCCATTTCTGGTTTTTTCCCCCGATGCAAACACAGGCAAAGCTCAGCTATTTATTCTATTTTTATGTTAGGGCTCATTTCACACACAACAGGAAAGGGTACAATCCTTCGTGGGAAGAAGCTACAAATTACTTTGTGGTAAGAAGCTACAAAGCTACGAAGTATTCCTCCCGCTCCTTTAAAACACAAATCAAATTTGTTGCTAAATCCTGTCTTCTCTCCCTGAGCAACATTGAAACAGCCCTTTTCTCAGTGTCTCCACTGCTAAAACCCTAGTCCATGCTCTGGTTATCTCTTGCCTTAACTATTACAACCTCCTTCTCTCTGGCCATCCCCGCTCTCACCTTGTCCCCCTCTCGTCTATTCAAAACTCTACTGCCAAGATCCACCTCGCCTGCCATTTTGAACACATGCAGCCCCCTCCTCTCCTCTCTCCACTGGCTACCGCTACCTGAATGCCTTCAGCACAAGCTTCTCGTTTTTGCCTACAAGGCTATCCACGGCCTTGCCCCCCATCTCTCTGCACTCATCTCCCGCTACATTCCTGTCTGAAAGCTCCACTCCTCCTCTACCACCAATCACTTGCTCACAGCTCTGCTGCTCCTCAAAGCATATTCACCCATTCTCCCTTCCTGTCCCCCATGCCTGGAACTCCCTCCACCAACACATTCGCTCCTCTCCCTCCCAACCTTCAATTCCCTCATGAAAACCTACTTCCTCCATCAGGTCTTCCATAGCTCCTCATCCCCTTATTCCCCTTCCTGATTTACCCAACATCACCTTCCCCTACGTAACTAAGGCCCTTTTCACACGAGACGCCCCCCACTCATCTCCACGCATTTCTTCTGCATGGAGATGGGTGGAGGCGCCCATGTGAATGCCATGGAGGATGGGTGGGGATTCATGCGTGCTCCTGCGCTACACCCACCTCCACACATCACCCACGCATGGAGCAATGGTCTCCAATGCCCGATGCTGCGTGGGTGGAGGTGGGTGCGTGCCCATGGGAATGGACACCCCCCCCACACCGCGGCCGCACACCCATCCCCCCACCCACCGCGGTACACTTAAAAAGGGCCTAAGCTAAGCACACGTACCTGCAACCTCATGCCTTCATGAATGTATCCTCATCTCTCCCTCTGTTGCCCCCACCCCTTGTCTTCCTTCCCTTGTCTCTCTTAGATTGTAAGCCCCCTGGGGCAGGAGCCCCATCTATTTGCAACAGTTGTAAAGCACCAGGTACATTGCTTGTGTTATATAAATACATTACTATTATTTAATAAATAATAATAAAAATAATAATAATAATAATTAAGGAGAAGGAGAAGGAGAGGAAGAGGAAGAAGACTGAACCGCACAGTACTGCTGAAGGTGTGAACAACTCAGGGTGTGTTTAGCCACCACACACACGCTATCCACATAATTTATATGAGCATTCAGACTAGAGCTGAAACAAATAGCAGGTTTTGCATCTGCAGATATGATTTGCATTTTTGGATAGCCCTACAAATATCCAAACAATATCCGCAAATCGAAACAGATATTCACATATCCACTCAATTCAGTTATTTCATTTGGGATCCTTTATTTATTTCAGTGTTTGGGTTATTTTGCATGTGGAATAGAGCCAAGTAATGCAATACGACTGAAACAAAATATCCAAAGCGGATATGCAGCAGAGAGATATTGAAGATCCACTCTGTCAGATTGGAACTGAAGCAGGCAAATTTGTCAGATACAGCATTCATCGTAGAGATTCATTACAGTTCTAATTCACACGTCACTGGAAAAGGGTGTGAGGTAGTTTGTGCTAATTCCCACTCATGGGTAAGTTTCCCTTTCTAAAGCAATTACCACTTCTAAGTTCCCCCTTACTAATGTAAGAGGTAAAGGGGTAACAGTTCTGCAGATAGGAAGCACATGGTGGCTCACCACACACTCGGAGTTCACACACTCATCAGTACCCCAAACTACACTCCCAGTCCCTGGTGGTTTCTTTACAAGGGGTATTATACTTCTTATTAAGACACACAGGGCACCTAGAAACAATGCTTCTGTCTCTGATTCACAGATCCAAAACATGAAAGGGGAAATAAGATTTCAAAATTGTTTGTATGCCAAGGGAGGCAAATGCATGGTAGGAATGAGGGACCAATCCTGCTCTTGATGAAAAAAGGGCTCTACTGCATCAAAGTAAAAGGAGCCATATTCAGTTACACCACAGCTTAATTTTTGCCCAAATTCTAAAGGGATTCTGCCTGAGTGCATGTGTTCCTCTCACTGCCAGAAAAAATCTTGTTTAAAACCCTTAAGTACCAAAGCCC
Organism: Sphenodon punctatus; assembly: GCA_003113815.1. NCBI lineage: Eukaryota > Metazoa > Chordata > Lepidosauria > Sphenodontia > Sphenodontidae > Sphenodon > Sphenodon punctatus. The sequence continues at coordinate 604,325 of QEPC01003620.1, read as the reverse complement.
TGCACAGTGCATTACAGTCCTGGCAGTTTTATTTATTTAGGATATTTCTCAAACACGTTCCATTTGGGGACTGCATTTTTTAACAGTTTTATGCACGTAGCTGTCACATATTTTCAGAGAGCCATAATCTACAGTACGGTATGTACTTTGTGGAAAAAGCAAGACTCAACAGTCATGAATCTGGATTAGACCCTCCCTTTCTGGAGAAGAGAGAGATTCAATTCAAGGGATAGGGAGATAAGCAGAGAGGTCAGCTAGCAACGGCTGGAACACTTCCATTATTTCTTGCTTTTATTGGATCTCGGGCTATACACCTGAACTGTAAATATGTAATGCACCCACCTTTTCACATTTTTGGATAGTTAATAATACATGACACAATGGCAGGCATGTTCACAACAAGTTCAGGAAAACACTTTGCACAATATATAGACACCACAGAACATTCATTGAAAGTCAGTGTCCAGTACTGTAACTGCACTCAACCAGAGGCTGAATAATTTCTTAACCATTATTAAGCTGTAGTTATGCTGAAGGAATTCACTGAAGAGAGCTCAGAACCGCAAGTGATTGTCTATGCAAGCTCACAGAGAACAGAAAATACAGGAGGATTAGAAAGAAGATATAGTGCCTGTTGTTTAAAAAGGGGGGAAAGAAGAACACAGGGACTACAGACTGACTCCAATACTGTACCTGGGAAGGTATTACAGCAAATAGATTTTTGAACACTTTAATGGAACTTGGAATGATTACTAGTAATCAACGTGGATTTGCAAGAACAAATCATGTCAGACCAATTTGTTCCCCTTTTTGAAGGGTAACTGGTTCAGTGGATAAAGGGAATGTAGTAGACAATATATATCTTGAATTCTTTGAGGCTTTTGACACAGTCAGACATGACTTTTTGTAAGAAAGCTGGAGAAATGTGGGCTGAAAGTAACTACCATTATGTGAATTCACAACTGGTTGAAAAGCCACACTTAAAGAATATTAATTAATGGATTGGTATTGAACTGGGAAGAGTATCAAATGTGGTCATGCAAGGTCAGTACTCTTCAACATTTACATTGATATACAAGAGGGAGTGGAGAGTATGCTCATGATATCTGCAGATGACACAAAACTGGGAGAGGTTGCAATCACTTTTGAGGACAGGATTAGAATACAAAAAGATCTAATTATAATTCTTAGATGAAAAAAACTTAGGTTTAAGAGAGGAGTTAAGGCTCTTACAAATTCAGCCATGCTCCAAAAAGCATGGGAAGCAAAGCATGGAAACTATGTTAAGGCTCCTGCCTTAACTTGTGTGCCGCGTAAGCAGTGTTAGACTCCATGCACCCAAACTTTGCCTTGGTCTTTCAACTCCAATCCTCTTGCTCTGCAGATTGGGGGCAACACTGAAGCTGGAGATTGTAAGCTCCTCCCTGTCCCACTATTTTATGTGCTTGATCTCTGTGGCCACAATTTCTCCTTCATTTATAGCTCCTTTCTTAGGCAGCCGCTCAAGTGTATCTGCTCACTGCACAGAGGACTAAGAGCAGGGGAATATTTGCTCTCTTATGTCATGCTATGAGGTACCATACTGTATTGTGGGTGTGGGAGAACTCATGGTAATAGTGCTGCTTAAAATCAGATTCCCCTGCTTCTGCACTAACTGCTTTGTTCCATACTCCCCCTTACACAGTACTCACAAAAATCATCCCTTGGACTCAGAGCAGCTATTTATTTTGGAATGTCCTTTCTTGCCTCACATTTTCAGTGTATCACTGTACAACTGAGCAAACTCTCACCTCAGAAGATCTGCTTTTCCAGTAAGGCCCTTTTCAAAAGCCCGCGGTGGGTGGGGAGATGGGTGAGCGCCCACGGTGGGTGGAGGTGGGCGTGCGCCTGTTTCCACGGGTGCACACCCATCTCCACCCACCTCCATGCATGGTGCGACCAGCATTGGAGCCCATTGCGCCACGCATGGGTGAAACGCGAGCGCGTGCACGCAACCCCACCCACCACCCGCGGTGTTCCCACGGGTGCCCCCCCATCCCCCACACATCTGCTGTGGCCTTCGCATGGGTGCCCCTCCCAACGCACACGTGTGCAGTTGGGGGGGGGGGCGTGTGAAAAGGCCCTAAGACTAACGGTAAGTGAGTGGTCACTCTTGAGAAATAATTGTGGGGCGGACAGCCTATTTGAGGCACTCCAACACCACTTCTCCTCTGCTCCTTGAAGCCTTGACATGACGGAGCTCAACACGTACCCAGCAGAAAGGGCCCAGGGCCCAGTTTGCCCAGCCCTGGACAGCCTTACCCCATGTGCGGTAAGGCTGCTCTACAACGCATATTTGGCATTTTTCTTAGGACATGTTGTGTGACAGGCAGCTGTTCACCCTTCCCAGGGGTGGGGGAACATCTGGCTGCTGCTGGCAACACAATGCACTGCACGCATGGCCCGGCTGCCCAAGGAGGGGTAAAGCTACCCAAGATGTTGTAGCCTCCCTTCCCTGTCTCGTGTGGCCTCACCCCATGCCTGATGCTCTGGTAAGGACACATCTCTAACAAAGTTGTTTTGTTTGTTCTCTCCAGAAACTGCGACAGTGTAGCAAACCTTCCAGATCTGCATTTCAGAGCCCTGCCCCTGCCCTCTTGCTCCAAGACTCGTGAACATGTTAATATCAGTGCTGTCTGTACTACCTCAACTTTGTGGAAGAGTACTATTCAACTACTACTAGAATCCTGTTAATTCTAGTAAGCTCCCCTTCTTCCCCTCCTAGACTAGAGGGGTCAACCTGAAGCCAACAAGTTATAAAGCCTTGTTATAAAGCCCAGTGCCCTCCTCAGTCTCCCTGATTGTCAGTGTTGCCAGCAACTGGCACTAGCCAAAAGACTTATCCCAGAGAATCTCTGTGTCTGTCACAGTGCCCCCTGATGTGTTTCCAATGCCAACTGGTCAGCAAGGATCTCAATCTTCCATGTCTCCTGCCTTCCCTCCCCCTCCACTTTCCCTAGAGAGTTGGAATGCATGACTGCTTTGTTGTCAATTTCAGCCTCATAGCAGGCAGGCTGTTGGAGACTGTTTTGGAGGCAAATGAAAATGAAGTTTCAACTGCATTTTCATTTGCTGCATTTAACTTTGTTTTTGTTTGACTTAACTAAATGAATGTGCCTCATTTTGCATTAGTTACGAAGTCAAACAAAAACTAAATGCACACCTGGAGTCCACCCACCACACTCACACTTCCCTTCTTTGGCATTTCAGATTCTTCCCCAATCCCTTTGTTTCAGTTAAGCATCTGCCATTGTATTGGTTTACTGCCCATTCAGTAATGGGACTCCCACAGCTGTACAATTAGAGACCCGGGCTGAAAAAAACAAGATGAGATTTAACAAAAGACAAATGCCAACTACTACACATAGGGACAACAACAAAGAAGGTGGAACAAGTGTAAAATGAGGGATAACTGGCTAGGCAGTGACACTGCAGCGAAGGACTGGGAAGGTATGGTGGATTATAGACTGACCATGAAACAGCAATGGGTGTAAACAGATGTACAACAGCTCCAAAGGTGCCCCCCGTCACCCTCGGGTTGACCGGTCCATCTAAGGATGCCTGACAGATGTTCAACCCAAAGCAGGCTGCGGCTGCTCCAGGACAGCCCCACCGGCGGCACTCCAGAAGATCCAAGAGCATGCCGTGCGGAGCAGGTCAGCCAAATCCAGAGCAATGGCCAAACGTGGTGCTGCCAGTGTGGACCTCCACACACGCCCAACACCCCATTCAGCATCATGGGGATGCAGACACCAGCCTAGAGCATCAGATGAGTGCCTGCAACTCTATGGTGCAGTGGGGGAGAGGTGGACCCAGGTGGAACTGATAACTGGTGGGGATGGGCCCCCGGAGCAGCTACAGACTCCACCAACCTCTCAGTTGATCTAAAGACACCCAACGTGACACTTGCAAGATAAGCAAAAGCATCGTGTGCAAGACACAGGAGTTAATGGTGCCACTTGACTTGGTAAAAGTGAGACTTCACCTGGAGTAATGTGTTCAGTGTTGAGGGCCACCAAACTTCAAGAAAGATATCAACACACTGGAGACGATTCCGAGGAGAAGAACAATGATGACAAAAGGGGAAGGAATTAGTTATCCCAGGAAAAGCTGAATGAACTGGGTGTGTTTGGCTTAGGAAAAAGAAGAGAGAGAGAGCTAGATAGCAGTTTTCAAGTATCTTGAAAAGATTGTTACAAAAAAGTTGGAGAACAACTGATCTCCACTACAATGGAGGACAGGACAAAAAGAAATGGGTTTAAATTGCAACAAGGTAGATTTTGGTTAAATATTCCAACCCTGCCCTGGTATCAGTCCCTATCATGGATCAGATGAGATTTTTCCTATAGGAAAGGCTGGCTATGGGGCTCCTGTACTAAAGCCACTTGTTGATAGGGGTAGTGTTCTGGGGTTGGTTCACTGGGAAGATTGTTGGAGAAGGGAAAGGTGACTACACAATGCTAGTAAGGTCCAAATTACAGCATGCACACTCATCCAAGCTGGGGTCCTTTTCACAGATTCAGTTGAGCAGCGGCTACGGGAGTTACAACAGTTGGCCCATGGGAACTACCACCAGTAAAGTTGGCATAAACAATGCAGCAGAGTGGCCCTCCCTGACCACAAATCTGCACATTCTCCTTCATGGAAAGGGCATCTTGGTCCCAGTCCTGACACCCCACATACACAGGTTTCCTCCACTGTGTGTGTTTTATTAGTGTAAACAGAAAAGTGCATAGTTCCCTAAATCAATATACACTTACATACAAAGCTCCTTGTTGAGGTAGGCCTCACATTGGGCTCTCAGCTTTGGGGCTCTCTGGCCTAGCCCTCTTGGCCAACAAGTGCCAGGGAACGTGCCAATGCCACAAGACAGAGGGTGAGCTTCTATCACCTGGCCACAAATCTTTTGGCATGTTCCAAGCCTCTGAAGACAGTATCGCTATGAACCTTGCCTTTTCGCTGATGGTCTTTCGTGAACATAGCTCCTTTATCCTTTCCCTGCTCCTGACTAGAAGCTTCCTCTGTGCTGCCAGCTGGGGTAATAAAGCCATCTTTAGCCTAGTGACTAAGCTGCTGGTCTTGGACCTTAGAAAACAGGATTCAAATCCTATCTTCACCATAAACTCACTTGGTGGTCTTGGGGGAGTCACTCACTCCTAGTCTCAGTTCTCCATCTGTAAAACAGGAATAATAATGACCTACCTCACAGGGCTGTTGTGAGGGTGAACAGGGGCGTAGCTAGCTTGGTTTCAGCAGAGTCTGCGGCGTGCTGCTAGTGGCCTGTTGCTGTTCTCACCTGTCTTCTGGGCCGGTGGCAAGCTGGTCCCAAGGTGCACTCTGTCCCTTGCGGCTCACTACCTGCATGCTGGGGCAGAGTGTGGCCAGCAGCAGCATCATTGCTGCTCCAGCCCACCCGACCAGCCCTGGAGGCTGGGGACTGGTTGGGTGGGCCGGGGCAGGCTGGGCCAGCTCAATGCGGGGAGCGCCGGAGCGGGAAGGTGNCGACCAGCCCTGGAGGCTGGGGACTGGTTGGGTGGGCCGGGGCAGGCTGGGCCAGCTCAATGCGGGGAGCGCCGGAGCGGGAAGGTGCCTGGCGGTGGTTCCCTACTGAGTGGAGCTGCTGCCGGGCACCTTCCCACTCAGGCTGGGCCTCCCTCAAGCCAGTCCTGCTCGGACTGGGTCCGAACTGGTGGGGAGGACTCCCTCCGCGACGCGGTGTCAGGGGGGTGAGCCAAGCTGCAAGGCTTGTGAGTGTGACCTGGCCTGACACAGACTGCTGCATGGGGCCCCTCCTGCTCCCTGCCCGTGGTTGCAACATTGTTTCAGACACAATGTTGCAACTGCAGGCACGGAGGGGGAAGGGGCCCAAACAGCAGCCAGAAGCAGGGGGAGGGGGTGGTTTTAGCTACCTTGGATATTGGGGCCCTAGCCAGCATGGGCCCTGGGATCAATATCCCTGTTTGTCCAATGGTAGCTACGCCCCTGAGGGTGAACTCAATAAGGATTGTAAAAGCACCTTGAACACTGAAAGTGCTACATAAATCCCAATGGCTTCCTTAACACATTGCACCACTTGACAGCTATGCACAGAAAGTTTGAAAATGGCAGTTCCTAAATGGAACTCTTGCCTCTATGACTATTGTCAAAAGAGATGCACCCTGCAGAACTGTAGGGCTGCCCAACAAGCCAGGGACTATTTACTATGCCTTGAATAGAGACACCGTTGGATGAGGATGGCAAACATGGTGCGATTCATTTTCCCCTCTGTTTCCTGTCAAAGTAAAAGAGATGCCAAGTCTTAGGATACAAACGTTCTAGCCAATAACCTCTTCTTTTCCCATGTCACTCTGCCATTCTACAAACACTGCCCCGGTACAAAACAAGCACAAAGCAAAAGATTGATAACCCCCCATTCCAAGTGATTTGTCTTACCTACATGGACAGAACTTGGCACTTCAGGCTTTTACATCATCTCATGTGGTGCGGTGCATTCAAAAGTTATTTCAGCCTGGATTAAGTTCAGAGCTCAGATTATGTGGTTTTTTCCACACATTTTTGATATTTCTAAAGCTCCTACAACTTTAACTCCTCTTTTGCCAATTGAACAAGCCAGGCACTGTTGCAAAAATGAGCTCCTTGGTCATTGAACACATGACAAAATAATACGGATGAAACTTTAAATAGTTTAACTTCAGTAGGATCTATGGCGTGAGTGGATAATTTATGATCAAAAGGAATTTTACTTAGCCATGCTAAAATGGAAACAAACTAATACCATGCTTCAGGGGGGCATCAGTCAACTGTCACAAGGGTCAGGAAGCAAGATAAGTGCCTGCTCCTCATATCCAGAATTGGAAGCAAGTTAAAATAAAACAGTGATGGTCAAATATTTAAGTTTCCCCTAGTTTGCGGAGGGATTCTTTCTTTCTGAAATAAAGAGGTTGGAGCTAAACACATTAGTTTTCTTGTGGGAAGCTTTTGGACCTAACCCTCATCCTATTTAGAGCTACAATCTTGAAACTACCAACCATCTTCAGCCAATGGAATACACAAGCTCATTCATCATTTAGGGATTGTCAAAAGAAGGATTTTGTGAGAGCGGTGGAGTGATCAACATTTCTAAAATCCACGTGTGCGCATATATGTGGAAACCAAACCCCCACATTTTCCTGTTTGTCTCAAGGCCTTTTTAAAGCAAGTGAACAGATTAGGTCGTAAGAGGCACGATGTAAAATGTGCAATGAACCCACCTGTGTTGACATGCAAACTCAGGTTCAACAACCATAGTGTTTAATTCTTGCACATTTCACAAGACACTTGAACAGACATTTTTCCCTTAGAGCCCACCCAGCAGCAGAAAGGACATATTTTATGGAAACAGGCTGGGGGGCCTATTATTTATTTGCCGCCTATGGATTTTACATTGTTTTATTGTATGTTTATGTTGTGAAGCACTCCAGGCACCATTTGAAGGGTTGGGGGATATCAGGCTCTATAAAAAATTTTTTTTAACTATTATTTGTGCTTTATGTTTCCCAGAAGTCCACAAGCCCCTAACAGTTTAGCACCATGGCTCAAAACCTAACTGGGGACTGGGGACTGGCAACAGGCACCTCAACACACAGAATTGAACCCATGGCATGCAACATGGAAAATGACAATCTAGCAGTAGAACATGCAATAGGAACCTCTGTCTATCATCTTGGAGAACTCTCTTGGAGAACAGGCGAGGTGCCGGAAGACTGGAGGTGGGCAAATGTTGTCCCTATCTTCAAAATGGGGGAAAAGGAGGATCCAGGAAACTATAGACTGGTCAGCCTGACATCACTACGTGGAAGATTCTAGAGCAGATTATAAAGCAGTCAGTCTGTACGCATTTAGAAAACAATGCTGTCATTACTAGGAGCCAGCATGGGTTTGTCAAGAACAAATCATGCCAGACTAATCTTATTTCCTTTTTTGATTGAGTTACTAGTTTAGTAGATCATGGGAATGCCATGGATGTAGTATATCTTGATTATAGCAAAGCATTTGACAAAGTCCCCCATGATATCCTTCTTGACAAGCTGGTTAAATATGGGCTAGATGATACTACCGTTAGGTGGATTTAAAGCTGGTAAAAGAACTGTACCCAAAGAGTGCTCATCAATGGCTCCCCATCAATCTAGAGGGAGGTATTGAGTGGGGTGCCTCAGGGCTCAGTCCTGGGCCCTGTACTGTTCAAAATCTTTATGAATGACTTGGATGAAGGAGTAGAGGGGATGTTTATCATAATTGCAGATGACACAAAACTGGGAGGGATAGCTAACACCTTAGAAGACAGAAACAAAATGTAAAATGATCTTGACAGGATGGAAAGCTGGGCCAAAACTTAAAAAATGAAATTCAACAGAGATAAAAATAAAGTTCTGCATTTAAGTGAGAAAAATCAAATGCACAAGTATAGGATGGGTGATACCTGGCTTGGCAGCAATACATATGAAAAGTATCTAGAGGTTGTAGTTGATCACAAGCTGAACATGAATCAGCAGTGTGATGCAGCAGCTAAAAACATGAATGCAATTTTAGGCTGCATTATTAGAAGCATAGTGTCCAGATCAGGGGCGGTGTGCCCCCTAGGGCATCAGGGGCAATGCCCCTCCAGCCCCAGGAGTTGGTCTGAGTGTCCCCAACTGACCGACAGGAAAAAAAAAAAAAAGAGAAGTGAAAAAAAAATTCACGCCAAGGGCTCATGTGCAGAGACAGCTCGAAGAACCTTGTTTGAAGTAGCAACCTTCTGAAGGTTGCTACTTCAAACAAGGTTCTTCAAGCTGGCTCAGAACATTGTCACTGGTTTGTGCGCGCATGTGCACACAAACCAGTGACTCAAAGAAGCCTTCAGGGTCAAAAGGGAGGCATTCTCCCTTTATGCGGAATGGGCGGCTAGAAGCGCCGTCCATTCCGCATAAAGGGCCCCCGCAATGAAATAGTGCCAGCAGGGGGTACTATTTCATTGTGGGGGCCGGGCAGGGGTAAAGTCCATACCTGGGCGCCAAACACAGGTGCCTGGGTATGGGGGTGGGAGGCAGGCTGGGAGCTGCCACGCACGCAGCTCCCAGCCTCCCCCCACCCTCCCTGAGTCCCTTCCGAGTCCCTCCCTGTTGAGTCAAACTTTGACTCAACTGGGAGGGAGGGAGGGGGACTTGGGAGCCAGCTGCGGCAGCTCACAAGCCTGGGCCTCAAGCAGTGCGCGCGGAAGCAGCAGGAGGCTCGGCTCCTGCTGCTCCCGCGCGAGCTCCTTCAAGCCCGAGGGCGAGGAGCCGAGCAGGGCAAGGAGGAGCGGAAAGGGAACCAGTGACTGGCCCGCAGTGAGTAAATTGCGGGGGCGGGGCGGGGCGTGGGAGAGAGGGCACACAGGGGGAGGGTTAGAGCAGGGGGGCTGGGAGTCAGGACTCCTGGGTTCTTGGGGAGGGGAGTGGGGGTTAGTGGGTTAGAGCAGGGGGGAAAGGGAACCAGTGACTGGCCCGCAGTGAGTAAATTGCGGGGGCGGGGCGGGGCGTGGGAGAGGGGGCACACAGGGGGAGGGTTAGAGTAGGGGGTTCTCTGAGAGGGGAGGGAAGTGGGGGCTAGTGGGTTAGAGCATGGGGGATGGGAGCCAGGGCTCCTGGATTCTCTTGGAGGGGAGTGGGGACTAGTGGGTTAGTGCAGGGGGGTCTGTGTGTGGTAAAATGGAGGTTTGGAAATCCTGAGATGTCACTGCAAGTCATGNAGAGGAGTGGGGGCTAGTGGGTTAGAGCAGAGGTGCTGGGAGCCAGGGCTCATGGGTTCTCTAGGAGGGGAGTGGGGGCTAGTGGGTTAGAGCAGGGGGGCTGCGAGCCAGGGCTCCTGGGTTTTCTGGTAGGGGAGTGGGGACTAGTGGGTCAGAGCAGGGGGATGGGTGGGTGGGAGCCAGGACTCCTGGGTTCTCTGGGAGGGGAGTGGGGACTAGTAGGTTAGAGCAGGGTGTGTGTGTGCTGGGAGCCAGGGCTCCTGGGTTCTCTGGGTGGGGAGCAGGGGGGTACTGGGAGCTAGGACTCCTGGGTTCTCTGGAAGGGGAGTGGCGGCTAGTGGGTTAGAGCAGGGGGTGGGTGGGAGCCAGAACTCCTGGGTTCTCTAGTGGGAGAGTGGGGGCTAATAGGTAAGAGCAGGGGTGCTGGGAGCCAGGGCTCCTGGGTTCTCTGGGAGGGGAGTGGGGGCTAGTGGGTTAGTGCAGGGGGCACTGTGTGTGGTAAAATTGAAGTTTGGAAATCCTGAGATGTCACTGCAAGTCATGCGATTTCAGTTGTGTTCAAAATGCTGGAAATGCGATGTGTGTGGTAAAATTGGACTCAGGCTGTGACTGGGGTGCTTTACAAGGATGGGTCCCTGTGTTTTGTGTTTATAAATTATTTATTTTAAGCTTGATGTGCATTTAGACGGTGTTTTCTTCCATCCAATGTTAACCCTGGGAACTACTTGCTGCTGGGTTATGCCATGCCACTGGCCTACTATCCTCCTGGCTCCACCTACTGTCCCCCTGGCTCCGCCCCTAGGCTAAGCTCCACCCCAAGGCTCGCCGGCCTGACTGCCCCAGTGCCCCTCCAACATCAAAACCCACCAGCCGCCCCTGGTCCAGGTCATGAGAAGTAATAGTTCCACTCTATTCTGCACTGATCAGACCTCATATCTGGAGTACTGCATCCACTTCTGGGCATCACATTTTAAGAAGGGCATTGGCAAATCAGAGCAGCTTCAGAGGAGACAAAAAAGATGGTCAGGGGTCTGGAAACCAAGTCTTATGAGGAAAGGTTGAAGGAGCTGGGTATGTTTAGCTTGGAGAAGAGAAGACTAAGGGGAGACATGATAGCCAATTTCAAATATCTGAAGGGCTGTCGCATAGAAGATGGAGCAGACTTGTTCTCTGTTGCTCCTGAGGGCAAGATTAGAACCAAGAACAAGAAGAAGGGCTCTCCTTTATTGGAGGTTTTCAAACAGAGGCTGGACAGGGATGTTGGGGTGCTCTGGGATGCTGTAGCTATGGATTGCCTGCATTGAGCAGGGGGTGTTGGACTAGATGACCTCTGAAGTCACTTCCAACTCTTAGATGTTATGATTCTGTGTGCAGAGAACAGCCACAAGTAAGACGTAAGGGTTAGAAAACAAGCCTGGCAGCGAGAGACTTGAGGAGCCCAATTGGCTTTGTTTATCAAAAAGAAGGTGAAGATTTGATTACAAATGTATAAGTATCTTCTCGAAGAGAAATGCCATGTCCTCTTAAAGAGCTCTTTGATCTAGCAGAGAAGGGCAGAACAAAAAATAACATCTGAAAGTTAAATCTGGACAAACTCAGATTAGAAATTGTCAGTTTTGTTTAATTTCCGAAAGCAGCGAGGGTGATTAATCATTGGCACAGACTGCCTAGTTTGGGGAGGGATTCTCCAACACTTGCAGTCTTCACATCAAGAGTAGATGTTCTTCTAAAAACCATGTTTTGGTCAAATACAAGCTAGTGGGCTCAACATAGTAATAGCTGGAGTAAGGGGCTTTTTACATCCCCCATCCCACTGAGTGTTCACATGGGCGAACACCAAGCGGACACCTATCCCCCCAACCCACTGCCGGCTGTATACACAGACGTAACCCCCCCAACACCGCCCAAACACCAAGGGGGGGTGGGGGGTGTCCATGTAAAAACGGCCCAAGTTTGATGGGCTGTGCTATACAGATAGCCTCATCTGTGGATCCTTCTGACTTTAGGATATATGAAACCTATGAAACCCTTTAAGCTAGCTCTGCCATTTCCCTCACAGCTTGACTGAAAAAACAACAGAACATAAGAGGTGCCATACTGGGTCAGACAAATGGTCCATCAAGCCTAGCACCTGTCTCCGACAGTGGCCAGTCTCGGTTGCTTGGAAAGAAGTACCCAACAGGTCACAATGGGGTGATCCATTCCTTGTTGTTGACTCTCAGCTTCAGACCGTAAGGGGTTACATTCCCCAAACTTACCTGGCTAATAGCTGCTAATGAGCCTATCCAGAAACCTGAAAGCCTTTAATATTGTAACATTACTGCTCTAGAAGTTATCCTGCTTGGTTGGGTGAGTGTTCGCACACAGAAGGTTAGTCAAGCTTTATGGAAAATTCCAGAAATTATTTTTCTGGAATTATTTTTCTAAAGAGGATGGTGGGGCTGCACCATCTGCAGCCCCTCCTCTCTTCGCTTCACTGGCTTCCCCTTCCTGAACGAATCCTGCACAAGCTCCTAGTCTTCACCTATAAAGCTCTTCACAACCTTACTCCCATCTACCTCTCTGCACTTATCGCCCTCCATACTCCAGCCCGTGCACTGCTGAGCCACTATTCCTATACCTACGGTCTGTTTACCCTTATCCTTGCAACATGGACCTGCCTGCTGTCATTCTCATCGTAACCAAGCCAAGTACGTGCACTTGAGACCTCACATCTTCATGAATGTTAGACCCCTTGTCTCTCCCTCTGTTCCCCTTCCTAAGTCTCTCCCCCAGCTCCTGTCTCTCATATTGTAAGCCCTAGGGACAGGGACCGTGTCTATTTTATTACTTTGTAAAGTGCCAGGTACACTGCTGGCGCTATATAAATGTTTGTTAATAATAATAATAATAATAAAGGTTAGCAAAAATATCCACTGTCCCTCTATCCCCCAAAGTACTTTAGCGTGTCCTTGTGTTAATGCTACCTCTAGGAAGTTTCAAAACAGGCCTTCCCAACACATTTTAAGGCCCCTTTTCAAGCTTGTAAGTTTGCCCACATACACAAACCACATGCACAAGACAATGATACCTCTGAGCTGTTCCATGGGCAGAATGCAGAGAAAATGTCTGCCCCAGTAATGCTACCCTAAAGAGCACAATGCATTTGCAAAACGGAGGAGACTGCCTTCACAGGACTTAGGAGGAGGAGATGTCACTACTGCTCTTTATCGCCCAGAATGGAAGGAGTTGTTTCCTTCTGCTGTGTTTAATGTTTCCATGGCACTGTTTAATTAATTACTCATTGTTTATATTACTCCTGCAATTGTAGCTTCACAGGTTTATGCTGTTCCCAAACTTACACTCATCTTATGTGGGTCATTATTCCTCCCACTCCTTGGTTTGATTGTTTTAAACACACATTGCTCAAAGAGGAGACCCAGAATGAACTCTAAAGAGAGAAAAGAGTGTTTGGCCAGCACACATGGGGAACAGCCCTGGCATATCTCATCAACTCCTTTTACTCCCCCTGCCCTCCCATACACTTGTATAGAAAATGCTATCAGACAAATACATGCATGGTCATGATGTAAATGAATCTGTTTTGTACATAACTATTAAAGCAAAGCAGATCCTTTGAAGAAGCCATGAACCCAACTTTGCAAGGTCCTTAAGATGAAAGTATATTTTTTCAGCACTTACGGACAGGATTGCTGCAAATTTAGCACCATCTTCTCATCCCATATTTTGACATAAGCGAGGGCTGAACCTCTTGAATAACTTAGGACACTTCTGCCTAAGGTGGCTATGGTTTCTCTCACCTACTCCCCATTGTTGTCCCTACTAGAACTGAAACAAATAGCTGGTTTTGTATTTGTGGATGTTATTCGCGTTTTGGATAGCCCTTCAAATATCCCAAGTTATACCTGCAGTCCAAACAGATATCATTATCTCTGCTTAGTTGGTTCAGCTACATTGTTTATTTCAGCATTTCATCCAGTGTATTTTAGTCATTCATTTCCTTTTCGCTGTTCTTACACACACAATAGCACAAAAATGAACTAACCAAAATACAGAACTGAAACATCGGAAGTGGGACCGAATATCTGCTTTGTCAGATCCAAACTGAAGCAAGCAAATTCATTGGATACTTGTTTTGGCTCTAGTCCCTACCTTTTCACCTTGTCATGGGGCATCTCAGAGCAGCTGTAGGGGACATGCAAATCCCAGAGGTAAAGGCCGATCTAATGGGATGTTACAGAATTGCCACGAAACAGAGCAAGCTGAAACCACTCAGAGCAGCAATAACATTAATCAAATATCAGTTTGTGCTTTGTTTTAACAAGCAGACAGCCTTCTAATAAATATGCTTTAGGCCAACGTAAGTTAATGAGACTCACTGAGTGATACGCAAAGGAAATTCAACTGATGCTCATAATGGTCCTTTTTGTCCACATTAATTTTTTACAAATCTATTACTTTCTCAACCAAAGAGTACAAGGAAGACTCCTCTTGCATATGGAGAGATTGTTAGGGCATTTCCAGTCATCTTATGATCAAGTAACAGGTAACATGGGCCATTCCCAGAAGCAGTGTAACAGGCGTTGCTTTTGGAGACAAAATTCATTTATAACCCCAACAGCAAGTGGCCTACCTGGCAATTCAGCAAAACAAAAAACAAACAAAGCAAAATGTGTCTGCTACTTGGCTTTGCAATCAAAACCCAAGGCTCCTAGCACATATTAGCTGAGGAACCAACATAGGTGCGTTTCAGCACCAGAAGGAATGAGTACAGCAGAGGAAAAGCATTACAAATACAAGAGAGAGACATGGACATTCAGGAAGGAATGAAAGATTTTATAAACAGGGCACTTGATAAATAGCAGATCAGGAAACACTTGGAAAAACCAAATATATACAAGTTAGCAGGTGCAGGAGATACAGATCCCCATGTCTACAGGACGAAGAGGAAAAACTGCCCAGAATAAATGGTTTGTGGACTGCTGCCTAAATCTAACTACAGTCCCTACAAAATTAATGAGGGGAGGAAGGAAGGGGAAAACTAAAAATATCCACAAGAGGAGACAACGAGACAGAGTAACATGCAGCACCTTTAAAAAGAGCAAGCTACAAGAGACAAATGTTGCTCAGTCTTTTCACTAAACAGAACTCCTATTTTGTGAAAAGGCTTGGATTATTTTACTGACCTAACTTGGGAGTGAAGATTTTCAAATTTCTGTCAAAACCAGAAGCCTAAAATTTGCCTCTAAAAAACAGTTTTGTTTTGCTTAAAAAACTATTGAAGAAAAATGTCAGGATATTTTGATTTTAACGTTTTCAAATTTTTACAATTTTCACTTGAGGAAAAAAAGTAAAGGAAAAATATGGGAAAATGGGAATCATTCTTGAGAAAAACTGAATTCCTTTGAAATCCTATTTTCTGGAGAATTTCCCAGACAGCTCCTGTCACTTATGTTCAACAGCATTTCGCTGTTTTGGATACAGTTTCAATGTAAAATGCAAGTTAGGATGCAATAAAAGCAAGCAATATCCGCTGTTTCCTACACACTGTACGTTATGGCTTATTAAGCCCTGCAAGAGCAGCGATGGTGTTTTGCATGCACACTCGGGAGGATGATTTTGTAAATTTATGTTTGAATGAATGAACATGCCGACACACTCCACATGCCCCTGAAAGATGCACCCACATGCATTCCATCCTCCTGCTGCTCTCCCAGTCCATTTCTACTCACCATGCGAATACTAAGACCCCAAAAGGAAGTTTTGCTTATGGCACCAGGTACTTACGTTACAAACAAAACAACAGGGACTGCGTGACAATTTCTGGCATAAACATTTGTTACAATTTATTAGTAATGATGAAAAATGCATATATACAAAAACAATCAAGATAAATATCAAACACTCAAATATTAAAATACAAAATATCAATCATCAATAAATGTCCATCAAACTGGAACCATGTTGAAATATTGTTTATTATGTCATACATATCTTGCCAACACATTTTGGAAACCTTCAGGGCTTGAACTTCTAAAGCTTATGGTGTTGTAAATATCTTTTCAATAAGAACATATGAAGAACTACAACAAAAGGTTAAAGGGGCAATATAAAATTCCAAGTCTCACAAATGAGTATTGAAAGAGCTAATAATTTAATGTTCTTTTATTTTAAAAAAATCTCTTACTCAAAAATATTCTTTAGTCAATGTATATTGTTTGTGGATATTCGATATTTACTTATCCTAAAAACTGAAAACAATAAGTGAACATCCTTCATATATTAAATAATGTATTTGTAAAAATGTAAAACCACAAACACACTCACACTAAGCAAGAACATTGGTAACTATGCTCCCAAAGCCATCCCATCAAAGATAGCAATCTGTACAAAACAATATCAATCAATAGTATCTTGATATAAAAATCTTTTTAGTAAAAAAGATTTATTTTTTAAAAATCGCCACCGTGTGAAGCCTGAAATCAAACATGCCCCTCCTTCACTGACCAAGTAAGATCACAAACTGACCCAAGCACCCTCGTTAAATACTGTAAGGCCCTTTTCACATGAGACATACCCCCCACCCACCCACATGGGCAACTGGGTGGACGGGTATGTGTGTGTGTCCATGTGACTGCCGGTGGGGAAGGGTGTGTCTGTGTGTGTGCTCCCGCGCTCCACCCATCTCCACCGATCCCCCACGCACAGAGGCACTGGAAAAAACAGAGGTGCCTCCGTGCGTGGAGATGGGTGGGCATCCGTGTAATGGGCCGCCCACGTGCTGCACACCCACCGTGGCTTCCACTCATCCCCCCGCACCGCAGCTCCTCCTGGGCCCATCTGAAAAGGCCCTAATCACATGATTAACCACAATCAGGTGTTCAATCTTAAAGCAATAAGAAATACTAACAGCCAATCTCAATGATAATACCACAAATTCCTTACACGGCTAATAGAGGCCCTTTTCACACAGACAGTAACACTGATAAAATGGGTGTTACATTTTATTATACATGTTGCAGGGCACCCAGAGAGCACACCTGCAGCCCTGCAGCATGTATAATAAAATGTAACATCTATTTTATCAGTGTTAGAATGTCGGTGTGAAAAGGGACATAATTCCATGTTTGATGGACATTTATTGATGTCTGATACTTTGTATTTTAATATCTGAGTGTTTGATACTATTTATCTTGATTGTTCTTATATATATGATTTGTTCATCATTTCTAATAAATTGTAACAAATGCTTATACCAGAGACAGATATGTATTCAGAGTAGTTATTTTTACACAATCCCTGTTTTGTTTGTACTGTTTTTTATTTGGACTGGAGTGTATTAGGTTCTTTTTGTTATCGCACCAGCTACTTACATTCAAAGCATTTTTAGCAGCTTCTGCTTCGGAGCGACTATCAAAACTAACAAACCCGACAGGCTGAAAAGAAGAGAGAAAAGGAGAAAGCTAGGTTTAGTGGACATCATTTTGCAGCCAAAGGGTAGGAATAATAATCATTAAAGGGGGTGGAAAGATCCTGTATCATTGGGACATTTCTGCCTGCCCTGTGGGTTCCACCTCCACTACAATCAAAATAAAATCACATCATTTATTTTCTCCCCATTTCTCTCCTAAGTATAAATGTGCAGAGCACAACTGTGCTGGAGAGGCGCTCGGCACAGTTTATCCAACAACAGTAATGCAACAGGCAAAATGTGGTGAAAGGCCTAAGTGGCATTTAAAAAAATGAATTGGGCATTTAAAGGGTAGATCTTCAAAGGATAAAAATGGTAGCAGTGGCGCTTCTGTCTGTTACATTATCTGCATAGTAGATAATGCCACACATGTGATGTCACAGTACTAAAGGGGAACATGTTTATTTGCTCATGTGCTCATTGTGCATTTTGGAAGCTACCCAAGGGCCCCCTTCCATAGGCTACTCCCCAGATGATAACCTTTGGTGCAACAGACTAGTTCTTGCTGAACTACATTCTGGCCTAGTTGCGTGACATAAAGTGCATTTTCGGCATCGTTTTTTTCTGTATCTTCAATTTCTTTTCGTCACTGATTACTGGAGCACGTATTTTGTCTCCTCTGCTTGTCATCATAGGAAACACGTTCTGGTGAAGCTGATGGCTCAGGCATCACACAGGGTGGTGAACTTCACCTGGTCAGAACTTAAGAGGGAGGTGATGAGGTGAGGTCTCTTCTACAAGTTATTGATCAGGAAACTACTAGCACTCTTGTCAATCAACATGCATCAGACTCAAGCCATGGCCCTGAAAAAGACAAATAATGGCCCAAGCATGCCCATGCAGATCCGCTGTGTGGGCACTGCCTGTGTGGCCACGGCAACAGGTGGGTGGGGGTGAGTGTGCGCTCCTGCGGCACACCATCTCCACCCATAGCCAACACATGCAGCAATTGGCCAGAACGGGAATCGCTCCATACATGGAGGTGGGTGGAGATGGGTGTGCGGCGTGCGCCCATGTACTGCTGCCCCCACACCTCCACACCGGTAAACACACACATCCACCACCACCCCCGCAGCCCATTTTAAAAGGGCCAATGCAGCAGAGGAGGGAGCGTCCATGTAACCTGGGACACTGTCTGGATCCACCAACGAGCATTTTGCCAAAGTAAAGCAGCTCGTGGTCATAGTTGTCTTCCACTTTCAAAAGCATCTTCTCTGGGTTGGTTCAGTATTTCCATGATAAGAAAATCCAGGACAGTGAGCTTCTGGGGATCAGGGACTTCAGATCCTTCAAAGGAGGATTGGGAGGCCGGACAGATGGAAACAAGTTTGTCAAGATTTGCTCCAAGTCAGAAGAGTTGCCTTGTTCATCTGGCTCACTCTGCTGCAACATTGGATGTTTTTAAATGAGACACGTCTATGCATGGCCCCCCACCGTCCACATGTCCAACCGATCATTTGAAGTTGGTGCCTGTGGATGCCTGCTCCTGTGACCTACGTACCATCCACCCATAGCTACGCACGGAGCACTCCTGAAAAATCCAGAGTGCTTCATGAAGGGCAGCAGGGGCACCTCCATCAACAGGGAAGTCATGCTGGGAGATGATTGTTTGAAGCCCTCCCCACACATCTCGTGTGCATGGGTGCCCCACTGCCACCCCATGCACTGACCCCCTCCTCAAGTCTTGATTGTTTAAAAACACCCATGTGTTCTTGTAGTTCCCAATAATGGGATTCCTGCAGATGTTAGGAATAATAATATCCCTGTTGTAGCTAAAGCAGCTTGTCTAGAAGTTCAGAGTACAGCCAGGTCTGGTGGCTGTGTCCAGAGTGATGGTTCCCTTCATCTCCTTGAAGCTTCTTTACAAGTCTTTTGCTCTCTGACAGCACGCTTCATGTTTCTACAGTATACAAGTGTAGCCATTTTGTTGGAAAATCCTCCAGAAATTGTCCATATGCCTTGAACCCTGTTCCAGATCCTGCTGCACTCTCTCATACTCCACCACTCAATGAATGCCCTTGTCTCTGCTTAGCCCCAGGTGGCAGCTTGCTGGTGTTCTGGTTTGTGGCATTCCTGAAGTGTAACTTGGGAAAAGGCTTTCCCAAAACAGGCAATGGCTGCCAGCCAGCAACTGCAAAGCACACTGAACAGGTAGACAACTTTCAAAACATGGCAGGTTCACTTTAAACCTTGAAGAATCTTGTGGGTGCATTCCAAAGCCACCATAGAGAGAGTGGGAAAGAGCACAGAAAAGCCATTCACTGTTGTCCACACCTCTATGATCTCTGAACGGAGCATGCACTGAACATGCATCGAGCTACTTGGTCACACATTTTGTTTGCTATGGTGGAAGGAAGACATGGAACAATTGCTCTTCACTTCTGAGGAACAGCCAACAGAGGCACACATTAAAAATATGCATTTTTAATTACATGAACATGTTGATACTGGAACACGTAAAAACACCCTCAGATGCCTAACTGCTGTTGAAAATCAATGGGAATTAAGGCACCTAAGTATGTGCCACTGTTGCCCTTGAAAATCTACCCTTTAAGGAATGAGATTTAAAAGCCTTGCTGTTTGGGGGCTTTTGAGAAGTTTTCCCAGCATGATTTTAACAGTGGAGGCTACTCAGTCAACTTTGCCGGTGTCCATAACCTGTAATCTTTCAAGAACTTCAGTTCTAATTCCAATGTAGACAATTCTGCAATGTATATTGGATTCACCCTCTTCTAGCAATGTCTACAGGCTCTGTACCCTAGGAGTCAGAAGCAGTCATAGGACTTCTGCTCACTTTGCAAGTGTGTTGCACTGCACAGGCTCCTGGCTTCCCCAGATCTTTCCCACACCACTATTTCCCTCCCTTCTCTCTGTTAGATAATAGGCATACAGGCTCCAGTACCAAGAAAGGTTGTGCTACCTTCTGTCTAAAGACTGCAGTTACTGGGGCACGTGCTACACATGCGGGAAAGGAGCTGAAGAAATGGGATTTAAGCAGGGCCGGCGCTACCATAAAGGCAAGGGGGTGGGGCAACTCTCCACCCCTGATCCAGCTGCCATTGCCACCACCAATAAGCTGCATGCTGGATCGGGGACGGGAGAGGCATTCCTTTCAACTTACTGCCCTAAGCGGCCCCAGCCCTAATCCAGCTGCCAGAGCCACTACCACCACCACCACCACTAAACTCTGCGCTGGATTGGGGGTGGGGCCACCTAAGGTGGCAAGTTGAAGGCAGCGTCTCTCCCGTCTCTTCAGCTGCTGCCACTGCCTCTCCTGCGCTGCCATTAGGCTCCATGGCTGGATTGAGGGCAGCAGGGATGCAAGGGGCATGGCAAAAATCCTTGTGCCCTAGATGTAAGACATCAGAGTCTCTACACAGCAAGGAAAACAAATCTGAAGACTTCAATTCTTTTTACACTGGATTTGAATTAAGGTTGCTAATGAAAGGATAGTATGTTACCTTCAGCCCATCCATCCCACCTAATGCGTACTTGTCATAAAAAAACACCTGCTGGCCATTCAAATTAGACAGTGAAGAGCGCTGCCAGGAATCAGCGAGGGGTGTTAAGGGAAGAGCATCGCTGGCCTGGATTTAGGTCATGCCGCTTGGTGGTTACTTTGCTTCATGTACAATGCATAATGTGGTTCATGTTCAGAGAACGGACAGAATCAGCTAAACCTTTACTGAGAATTCTCATTTCTGTGGCCACAACTTTAGAGACCCCCTTCCAAACATGATGTCAGTAGTTATCCCACCACCACCGCATACATGCCTGCATGTGCTCGCACACGTACACACACACACACACACATAGGTCGTTTTCACATGGACGGCCCAACCCACTGCTGGGTGTTCCGGCAGGTGCGTGATGGGGAAACGGGCTGGCGGTAGATGGGGGGTTGGGTTTGTGCCGGGTGTTCATCTGTGCAAACACCATGGGCGGTGGGTGTTTGTGCATGTGCGCTCCTGGCACACACCCACCTTCACCCACCCATCTCCATCCACGAGGCCCTCCAGAAAAAAAGAGGAGGCCTCATGGGTGGAGATGGGGGGGGTGTCTGTGTAAAGGGACACACATCCACCTCCACCCACTGCACCAGGACACCCATCCCCCCACCCACCCCCGTCTATGTAAAAACACCCCCCCACTCACACACACAGGTTCCTATAATGCAGCCAACAGCTAACCCTCAATAAAACCAGTAGCTTTTAATAAGTCATAAAAGCAGCAAAACATACTAACCCCAGAGTTGGGATAAGACAGCTGGATCTGCTCACTCATTATTTCTAATGTATTTTTATATTACACACAGCGAGGGAAGCAAAGTGTTTGAATGATACCTTTTATTGGACCAACTGCTGTTGGTGGAAATTAGCAAGCTTTTGGGCCACACAGAGGCAGAGGCGCGCACACACACACACACACCCCTCTTATCACTTTGAGGTTCTGAACATGGAGGAGACTTTTACCTGTTTAGATGTGAGCTTTATGAGAGAACCTTCATATCCCTGAAAGCAAAGAGAAAGATCATAGTTTAATTGAGATACTTCAACAGGCAACAATCAGCATTTGTACTCATACGAAAACATTAAAAAGAGGACGAAAGAGGTTTCTTCCCTTCATCTGTGATCCTAAGGAAGAAGGAAGGGTCATGATATGAACTTAGTTCCCATTCTACCCAGTAATGCATGATGGGCCCAAAGCTACAGCTTGGTTTACCACTCCTCTTGGTTTTCATGTGTCATCTTCAGGATCCAGGTGAAGCCCTGCTTTCTCTGGACTATCCACATTGGAAATAGGCAGGGTAAAAAGGCTCGCCCACTCCACTATCGGACACCGTCACGGCTTCATTCCCTGTAGACTACTGTGATGTCATGAAGCTCTGAAGGGGTGTGGCCATGTCAGAAAGGGATGAGTGTCCCTTTGCTCCGCCCCCTTCTGGTGTGGCCCCATCCCCTTCAAATCAAAGCCTCAAAAAGGGTAGCAATGCTATCTACAGTCCTTTGTTTTGCATGCAAGCACCAGAAAGGTACCTCACATTGATATATGAGCTGAACGATAAAAATCCACTTGCTTTTTGATGCAATGAGTGGATTTTCACAAACCTAGACCCCCTTTTCTCATTGCAATCCCAAGTCTGGCAAGTAACATTTATGCCTGGCTAGCGAACTACATACATGGTACAGCCCTGCAAATGGGAATTCCTGCGCCTCTTTTTCTCTTTGCCATTACAGATGCTAAGGTTCAAAAAGGGTTAAAGTCACTCAAGTTACAAGGGATGGAGCCAATAGCCCTTATAACTGGAAATGTGCATTATCTGTTCTCCTAATGCAAGATAGAAGCTAAGCATTGAGAAAAAAATGAGAGAAAACATATTCCATCTGGAAAGGATTATCACAGCATCTGGAATTCCACACGGCAGTATTCCTTGTGGGTGCATGAGCCTCATTTTAATAAAAGTTAAAAAAGCCACAGTCCCAAATGCAACTCTCTGCTAGTTAAAGAGACACTGTGAGGTCTGAGAAGGTTTAACCGTGACAATAGGCTGTTGACATGACCCTGTGGCTCAGGCCCTCTGAAAAAAGGCAAGCAAGTCTCCCAGTTCTTCAATGCTTCAATAATCTGAAGGCCAGTAGCATAGCTGGGTTTAAACAAGGACTGGATAAGTTCTTGGAGGATAGGTCCGTTAATGACTATTTGTCAAGTAAGTCAGAGGATGCAACCTCAAACTATTGGGAGCAGTGAGTGAACAGCAGGGAATGGATCATTCTATTATGACCTATTGGGTGGAGTGGGTTGTGTTTTTCCCTTGTTTTATTCATTATGTTTTTAAATGTTTTAAATTGTTTTAAACTATATTTCTATATTGTATTTTTATTTATTTGTTGTTAGCCGCTCTGGGCTGCCGTGTGGCGGGAAGAGCAGGGTGGAAGTATGTTAAATAAATAATAAAATAAATAATAAATAAATAAATAATAAATATTTGAAGCAAGTGCAGTGGGGCTATTGCCAGAGACAGGATGCTAGGCTCAGTGGACCCCTGGCCTGACCCAGTATGGTATTTCTTTTTTTATTATTATTATTATTTTTACAAAATATGCACATAGCCAAGTACAAACATATATACAACCACAGTCCCTGACACCAAGGACACCACCACCACTTTTCTTTCCTTACTGATGATCAAATGTCCGTTAAGCAAATCGTAGGGACTTTGCTTTTTTCTCTACGCAAGGTCGTAATAATGTCCCAGCACGGGTTCCAGACGAGATAGAAGTCATCCATTTTACCCTCCACTTCTGTCATTACTCTCTCCATCGTGATCATATACCACAGTCTATTCCTCCATTTTGTTAACATAAGACCTTGAGCCGATTTCCATGGACATGCTATCGTATGAATCGCAGCCAACCGTAATTGATGGCATGACTTTTGTCGATGACTGAGTACCCCCGTTTCTGGAAATATCCCCAATAAGGTCAATTCTGCGGAGAAAGGCACCTCCGCACCAGCTACCTGCTTAATATGTTCCCTGGTGGTGCCAGATCAACTGCCAAAACTTATTCACTCTCTGGCAGCCCCACCAGCAGTGAATGTAAGAGCCCTCCTCCCCACACCCTCGCCAACACAGATCAGAATAGTTTCTATTAATTTGATGCAGCCTCTGGGGGGTCATATACATCCCAAGGCTCAGTTTAATCGGTTGTTCTTTTATTGATAGGGCCCATGAGCATTTATTCATAGTAGCCCAGAGTTTTTGTTCTTCCTCTGGAGTGATGACCTTCTCCAGGTCTCGTCCCCATTGAGCAAGGTAACTTACATCTGGAGGGTGGTAAATAGTATATAACTCCCTATATATTCTGGACAGAATTTTGCTCTCATCTGTATTGTCCATAATAACTTTTTCCAGTCCAATTTTTTTCCTACTAAAGTGTTCCTTATCCTCTGTCTTTGTGAATACTGACCTCAATTTCATATAGTCGAGACAGGGGATTTTTTCTTGTAGGGCATTCTCTAACTCTTCTTGTGTTTTAAACGTCTCATTGTTAAATAGCTGCGCTGCCTTTACGAACCCCTTTTTGTGCCATTTATCATTCATTTCTTTCTTGAATCCACAACTTTTTGTGACCTCTCCAAATAGTGGAGTATAGGGTGTTTTCCCCTGCATGATATCTAATCTCCTTGTACAAATATTCCAAATTTTTAAAGCCCAGCCCACAAATGGATGCTCTTTGTACTTAACCTGTGTGGGTTTTACCCCCTCCAGGACCCATTTTTTTAGATTTAATTCTTGATGTAAAAATTGCTCCAACTTCACCCAGTTTGGAATGAAAATGTCCTTCTCTTTTACCCAGATCTTAATAGCTCTGAGGCTTGACGCCCAGTGATACAACTTAATGTCTGGCAGTTTTAGCCCTCCCTTTTCACTTTGCGTGAACATTATCGCTTTTCTAATTCTAGGTCGATGATTTTTCCAGATAAAGCCCGTTATCATTTTGTTAAACATATTATAAAATTGTACTGGGAGTTCTATAGGCAGAGCCAGAATAATGTATAGAAATCTTGGTAGAATCATCATTTTAACTAAATTTATACACCCTATCCAAGATATTTGTAGGCTCTGCCAAGACTGGATTTTAATTTTATATTCTTCCAATAGGCTCTGATAATTTATCTTATATAACGGTTTCAGATTTTTAGGAATGTTTATCCCTAGATATTTAATGCTATGTTTTTGTAACCTAAATGGGCTTAGCTTCTCTAATTCCTCTTTAGACATATGATGTTGATTAAATAATAACATGTGGGATTTATCTTTGTTAATTTTGTAGCCAGATACGTGACCGAAATCGTCCAAAAGTTGCAGAAAAGACGGGGCCGCAGTACGGTATTTCTTATGTTCCAATGCTTCCCCTCTGCAGGGTAGTTTATTAAACATGGACTACAGTCTTTCAGCATTGGAAACACCGCATTAGGCCTTGCACCAAGCCTGCCTCCCAGGTCGTACTCCTGACCCTGTGTTATAGCTCTCTTGCCAGACACAGTCTCTCTCCTTCAGATAGGTCACTTGGTGCACTGTCAGCTCACCAAGGGGAGAAGGGTTCCAAGCGGCAGGATCGTAGGGGAGGCCCCTGCCCACTGGTGGCCCAGGTGTGAGCGGTTTGGGGGTTTGACACGCTTGCTGTTGCCGGAGAGGATCCCTAGAGACTGTGATTTGCTCCAGCTGTCAAGTGAGGCTCAGGCTCCACCCCCTGTTCCTCGGGCCAGGCTATAAGACTGAGCGGCTGCCTACGGCAGCGCCGTCGGCGCATGCCTAAAGGCTGCGCACCTAAAGGCTGCGCGCACAAGGGCGTGCCCTTGTGTGCCAGCGTGGGGCCAGTGACTCCGGGCTCTTGCTGTTGCACTGTCCGGTGCTTCTGCTGTAGCCTGTACTGTGCCCGACTTGTGCCCTTGGAGACACTGCTTCAGACTTCAGTGTGGGATTTCTCACAAACGATCACGACCTGTGGTTTCGGAGGGCGCCGAACAGTCTACTGTTTCTTTTTTTTTTTTTTTTTTGTACAATATTTTTATTCTGTTTTTCGAGTAACAATTATTAACAACTTACACACTTTCATCTCCTTTTGGTTGAGGACCTTGGTTACAGAATCGGTCCCAGCCTAGTATTGTTTTAGTGCGTCTTGTCACATTCCATATTCATATATCATTAAACAATTAACATTCCCTATATCTTTGTTATACAAATTGACATTTTAGGTTGGTTCATGTTAATTTCTTGTTCCAAGAGGCTCCATATGTTATTCCAGATGGAGTAAAAACTGTCGAGGTTTTGACGAAGTTCTGCCTGCACCCGCTTCATGGTGATGGTATGCCAAACTCTGTGGATCCATTTTTTGTAGGACGGCTTTTTTCTTGCTTTCCAATTGCACACTATTGTGTGTATGGCTGCCAATCGAAGCTGTTGGCAGGCTTGTGTCCTTTCCTGAATTATTTGCAAGTCGGGAAAGATGCCCAACAGTGCGGTGTCCGGTGTCTTTGGTATTTCACAGTTCGCCACTTTGTTCATTTGGGACCACACTTTATCCCAGAATTCCTTCACATATGAGCATTCCCACCAACAATGGAGCCATTTCCCTTCCTCTCCGCACCCCTGCCAGCACTCTTTAGGGTAATCTTTGTTCATTTTATTCAATTTGTATGGGGTGAGGTACATTCTGTAGATTACTTTTACCTGTGGTTCCAGTACTGACAACGAGTTTGATAGTTTTCTCATGTTGTGCCATACCTCATGCCTTTCTTTTTTTTCTACTTGTTTGTGGAGGTCCTTTTCCCACGCCTCGAAATATCCTGCATCTGGTAAGTGCATGATTACTTGCAACACTCTATATATTTTTGATATTTCATGTTTTCGCCCCTGGTCCCCGTACATCACCATCTCAAAGTCTGTTACCTTTCTATTCACTTGTGCTTTTGTCATTTTGTGGCCGAATCTACTCACAATTTTGGCATATGCCCAAAAGTCGGGGGGCCCTTCTAATTTTTCTTTAATTGTTTCTATATTCATTATAGCTTCCCCCACAAAGAGCTGGGCAGCCCATTTTAGCCCTTTCTTTTCCCACTTCTCCGCCTCTTTTCGATTTATTCCCGCCCTCTTGCTCCATTCTCCAAAAATCGGGGTGTAAGGGGAGTTTTCTCTGTTTATTTCTATCTTATTACATATTGACTCCCAGACTTGTAAGGCCATACCTGCAAAGGGGTGTATCATAACAATTTTTTTATTTACTTTTTGTCCATCGGTAAGTATATTAACAAATTTATCTACTTGGCATGCTTCTTTTTCTAGTGTCAGCCAGTCCGGAATTGACTTTCCCTGGAACCATATCTTTACCCCTCTGAGGGCAGCTGCCCAATGGTATAACTTCATGTCAGGTAAGTGCTGGCCTCCATTATCTTTACTCGTGTACAGAATCGTTTTCCTTACTCTGGGTTTTTTTCTTTGCCAGAGGATCCTTGATATGGTTCTATTAATTGCCATAAAGTAATCGTTAGGCAGTTGGATCGGCAAGGCAAAGGAGGTGTATAGCAGCCTGGGAAGTATCAGCATTTTTATTAGATTTGTTCTACCTAGCCAAGATACCTGCAATTTTTTCCAATCCTCCTCTTTTCTCTTTATATTTTCTAACAAGGGGAGAAATTTTTTTTTGTATAAGTCCCTCCATTTTTTGGTAATTTGTACCCCTAAATATTTTATACTGTCCGTTTGGACTGCGAACGGGGTTGACTCCACTCTTTCCCTGCTAGTAAGTTTTTCTTCGTTGAACAACAGCATCTCAGACTTGCCTGCGTTCACTTTATATCCTGAGATTTTACCAAATCTATCTATTACTTCCATCAGTCTTGGTACTGACCGGGGCAGGTCCGAGAGGCTCACCATCATGTCGTCTGCATAGAGGGAGAGTTTAAATTCTTTATCTGCGACTTTGATCCCTTTGATTTTCTGATCATCCCTTATTGCCATTGCTAGGGGCTCAATAGCTATATTGAATAGTAAAGGGGATAATGGGCAACCCTGTCTTGTTCCCCTAGTTATGTTTATGTTTGCTGTGTGCTTACCCCCTATCATTATTTTAGCTCTCGGGGCTTTATATATTGTTTTTACCCACTGTAGAAAAGTGCCCGTGATTCCCATTCGTTTCATGGTCTCGAATAAGTAATTATATTCCACCATGTCAAAGGCTTTCTCCGCGTCTAGCGCCACTATAGCGGCTGGAATCTGCTTGGTCTTTACATGGTTTATAATATTCACGATTTTTCTTATATTGTCTATTCCTAATCTTCCTGGAATGAATCCTGTTTGGTCTGCGTTAATTATATTTGGAATAATCATCATTAATCTGTTGGCTAGTATTTTAGTAAACAGTTTTGCGTCCGTGTTTATTAGTGATATGGGCCGGTAGCCGCTGCACAGTTCTAAATCTTTACCTGGTTTTGGACATAGCGTAATTGTTGCATCGTAGAATGTGTCTGGCATTCTCCCTTGTTTTAATATGGAGTTATATACTTTTACTAGGAGTGGGGCTATTTGCTTGTTAAACGTTTTATAAAATTCTGCAGGATAGCCATCAGGGCCTGCCGCCTTGTTATTTGGTAATTCTTTTATTGTTTTTTGTACTTCCTCAAGACTAATTTCATTATTCAGGAATTGGGTTTCTTCTTTTGTTATTTTTTTAAATTTTACTTCATTCAGGAAATTAGTAATGTTGTCCTGCGCTGGTTTACCTGTTTCGTATATTTTTTGATAAAATTGAACAAAGCAGTCCTCCAATTCTTTTTCTTTTAGCATGGGTGCGTCTGGCTTGTTTCTGATATAGGGTATAGTCCCTTTTTGTCTCCTTTTTTTTGTCATCCACACCAGCGCCTTGTCTGCCTTGTTCGCCTTTTCAAAATAGAAAGCTTTTGTGTATCGTATTTTTCTGATCACAATTTCGCTTTCTAATAAATTAATTTGGCTTTTAATCGTGGCTATTTTAGTTGCATTGACCACTGGATTTTTGGATAGCTGTTTAATTAGTAAATATTTCTCACTAATTTGCGCTTTTTTTTCTTTTTTTAGGTGTGCTCCCAGCGATATAAAGTGGCCTCTCATTACTGCCTTTGCCGCCTCCCACACTGTGGCTGCAGGGGTGTCTGGCTGCTCATTTATTTGTATATACTCCTCCATTCTTTCCTCAATCTGTTCTGTAACCCATTTATTTTGCAAATAAAATTGCTTTAACCGCCAGCTTTGTTGTTCCCCTTTGTTGTTTTTGTGTTGTTTTCCAGTTTCCAGCCCCACTGCGTTATGATCTGAGAAGGGGGTAATTACTATATACACTTCCTCACATTGCGGCAACATGTCCTGATTCACTAGAATATGATCAATTTTGGTTGATGTCTTGTGTGGATTCGAATAGTAGGTAAATTCCTGCGTGGTAGGGTGCTGCACCCTCCAAATATCTATCCAGTGGTATTTTTTAATCACTTGGACTATTCTGTTTTGTTGTTTTGATAATTTATTTTTTGTGAATAGATCTAGTTCCGATAGGGGAGTATTAAAGTCTCCCATCAGTATTGCCCTTCCCTCAATTTTTTCATCTATTCTCGGGATGATTTCTGCAAAAAATGCTGCAGTGTTAACATTGGGGGCATAAATGGTCCCTATCGAGTATATGTCCTGCCCTATTTTGCCCTTTATAAATAGCATTCTTCCTTGTTTATCTTTGTCTGTTTCTGTAACTTGCATTCTTATAGATTTTTTTATTCCTATCAGGACCCCCGCTCTCTTTTTTTCTCCGTTCGCACTGTATATTCTGTATTCTTTATTTGTGAATCTGACATTGTCTTTCCTTATTAGGTGGGTTTCTTGGATAGCAAATATGTCTGGATGCTGCTTATTCAAAAACTGCCATACCCTCCTTCTTTTTTGTGGGTTATTAAGCCCACATGCATTGACTGTGATTATTTTTAGCTGAGCCATTTATTATCTTTCCCTCTTATTTCTGTACCTCTCATATTTCTATTTTTTCCTTGTCTCTCACTCCGGTTCTGCCTGCCCTGTTTGCTATTGTATGCCTCTTTTTCCTGTGTTTGTTTAGTTACCAACCTATTTTGCCTTTTCTGTCCTTTTTTCCTAATCTCTTCTCTTTCCCTCCTTTTTTCCCCTCCCTTTCCCTTCCTCCCTCCCCCCCCTCCCCTAGCTCCTGTCCTCTTGGGGACTCCCTTGTGGAGCGTCATGTCTAGTGGCTCTGTACCCCCCACTTGCCCTTTGCAACACCTCACCAACATTTTACATATATGCATATTATCGTATACTTTAACAACCATCATTAAACCTGCTTTATGGCATATAGTTCTTTATATTTTGTTCTGTTCCTCTCCCAAACTTGTGTTCCGGTTTTCTTCTGTTTTCTCTCCACCCCTGACTGTCCTTTTCTTTGCCTCTGTTCAGTTTGCAGACTTGTCTCTCAAGTTTTTGTTTTTAAATTTCTCCAGCTCCTCTTCCTTCATAAAGAATAGTCTCTTGCCCTCATAAGTGAATGTCAGCTTTGCTGGGTAGTATATCTGGGCCTTGATGCCTGCCTTGCCTAAGGATTCAATCTGGCTCCTCCAGGCCTTTCTCCTCTGAACTGTTTCCATTGCCAGGTCAGGGTAGATGGAGATTTTTGCCCCTTCAAATATTAGTTCTTTGACTTTCCTCGCCTCCCTTAAGATGTTCTCTTTGTCTGAATATCTCAGTAATTTGGCAATTATTGCTCTTGGGGGGAGCTGATCTTTTGGCTTTGGCCTAAGTGAGCGATGGGCCCTTTCAATTTCCACTGAATGTAACATGGGGCTCCCTGGGAATATGTTCTTTAAAAGCTCATGCAGAAGCTCTGTCATTCCATTTTTTTCTTTTCCCTCTGGGACCCCCATTATGCGCAGGTTGTTTCTTCTAGACCTGTTTTCCAGGTCTTCTACTTTATTCTTTAAATCCTGCATTGCCACCTCTGCCCCTGTCACTTTTTGTTCAACATTATTCCCCCAATCTTCTTGGTCACTTATTCTTTGCTCTATTAAGTCCATCCTTTTGCTCATTCCCTCCACCTGACCCTTTAGATCTTCTAGCATATCATTTGTTTTGCTAATTCCGATTTTGTTACTTGCCAGATCTTTCTTTATGGATTTTAACAAGTCCAATATTTGCGTTTGGGCCTCTATGTCTTCCTGCAGGTCCTTTTCTGTTGCGCCCGCCATTCTGGGCTCCCCCGCTTCTCCTCTTCTCGCTCTACGGCACGGAGTGCTGGGTCACTCCAAATTTAATTTTTTTTCCCTTTTTTTTCGGCGCACATGCCTTGTGAGTTACGCCGGGGTTCTGCAGCTTTTTTTTGGGAGAGTTTAAGCTGTTTCAGGTGCGCTGCTGCATTAGGCCTGCCGGGAGCTCAGCCAAACGCGACCTGCTGCCTCGGCATGCCCACGTGACTCCCCCCAGTCTACTGCTTCTAAACAACTGAAATTGGACACATTTCTTCAGCCCAGGTCCCCAGTCTTCCGGTTAAGAACTTTGAGGACAATGCCTTGTCGGGTCACTCGGGTACCTTTTTGGACTCCCCAGAACAGCAACTGTCCCCGGCCGCTGGTAATTTATTGGCTGAATCATCTGTCAAAAATATTACTGATTATGATTTACTCGTTAAGCAAAGCTTTGTGATTGGGGACACTATTAAGTATCTGTCCTCCCAACTTAATGATATAATTTTGGCACTTCAATCTCAGAAGTCACAGTTTACTAAACTCAATGATCTACTGGGTGCCTATGCTCAGCGCCCCCATGCTCAGGAGATGGGTCAGTGTAATACTGCTCCACTATCTCCTGCTCATTTTGCTTCCAGACATGGTATTAATCAACCTGTATCTGGTAAAGGCCAGTCCGGTGTGCGGTCCACTAATCTGCCGGTTAAAGTAGATAATAAGGCTGTTGCCTTCCGGATTTTGCCTAAGCCAGATGGCTTTTTACCTTTTTGGGCCTCCAAGGAGGCAATCCGGCATCATCTTAATAGCTTGCTCAATTTGCGAGTGTCTGTCTGGCAGATATTTTCTTTTCAGCTTTTTCCAGTCAGAGATAAATCCCACAGACTGGTGGGGTTTTTTTTAGAAGCCCTAGGCTGGCAAGTAGGATCTTGGCCGCCAGTGTGTATCTTAGTTATTGGGGGGGGGTCTCTGTGAATGAAGTTTTCTCTTCCGCAGATGTTAAATCCCTGCTGCCATCTGCCAATTGGGGGGGGGGGGGGGAACGCCTCAGTGATGAGTGTAAGGGTTTGAGGCAATTTTTACCATCTGGGGCCCGTAATATTCCCTCAACATCTACGAGCCGCTCCCCTTGTGCGGACAGAAAACTTGTGACTAATCCCAAACCTATTTCTACCCGGCTATGGGCTATTGTCAACGGCTCCCCAACCCATAGCCAGCTTGATTCGCCAGTTTCTCTACCGATACAGCCTCTTAGCTCTTCCCCAGACTCTAAATCAGAGGGAATGGAAGTCTTGCCATCTATGCCCCTGCCCAACAACACTCCCTCTGCTTGTCTTTCTCCTACTCAGGAGCAGCATGTGTTAGTACCTGTTCCTGCTAGTTCCTCGCCAGAGGCCAGGCTTTCTTCCGGGCCTGCACCAGTTTTGTCTGTTTCCTTGGGGATTCGGGATTCAATACGCAGCCTCATTCAAGGCATTAACCCCATTGCCAAAGGACCTCCCCGGACTAAGATGCCGGGTTCCAGCTGAGGGTCCGAGGGGCCCCTTTCCACTGGAATATCTGTTTGTTCATGGAACATTGCTGGTTGGAAGGCCCGCGATAAAGATCCTCCTTTTTATTTTTTTTTGAGGAACTTTAAGATAGCTCTTTTGCAAGAGACATGGTCCAAGGAGCCTATTGAGCTACTTGGGTTTTCTTCCTTTTCTCTGCCAGCTGTTTCCATATTCTCCAAAGGCCATCCCCGGGGCAGGGTTGCTTGTCTTCTTTCGGATGAGCTAGATTACGACCTGGTTTGTACATTAAATTCTCCACCTATTGCAGTAGGAGTGGTAGTAAAAATTGAGTCTCTGTGCCTTGCTTGTATTTCTGTGTGCATACCCCCCTCTAATACCTATAGAGCTGAGACATCTTTTGGGGGGCAACTCAAAAAATTGGTGGCTAAGGTTCTTGACTCTTATCCACAGGCCAGATTTATACTCGCTGGTGATTTAAATGCCCAGGTGGGTCCTGACAATGATGTCTTTGGGGCAACCTGTAATCTAGATCTTGGCTCACCCCCTCCGGGTTTGCTTTGGAGGCAGTCTAAGGACCTTGTTGTCAACTCTTCGGGTCTAGCGCTGGCTAAGCTTTTGGTTCAAGCTAATGTGTTTCTCCTGAATGGCTCGGTACCTGGCGATAGGCCTGGGGAGTTTACCTTTGTCGCACACCAGGGAGCTAGTGTGGTGGATCTGGTTATAGCTTTTCTCTGTATAATCCCGTTGCTTTTTAAATTCTGTGTGGACTACTCCAGTTATGGGGACCATTTCCCAGTACTGTTCTCCTTACATTCTGACAAAACCCAGGCTAGTCCGGAGCTTCTTTCTCCGGCTGTGAGTGGTTTTGGGATAAGGGTTAGGGTCCCGTGGTCTCCAGGATTTCTGGCTACTATTCAGCAGACTTTGAGTGATCCAGTCTGCTGTGGCTTACAAGATAAGATCATTGGGGGATTCAGTCCATCTGCCGCTGTTGAGGCCTATGACATGCTCCTTTGTTTTTTGCTCCCGCTACTCTCTAAACCAGGTAGCCCTCGGGCTTCTGGCGGCAATCTTCAGGCCCCCGGTCATTCTTGGTTTGATGCCGAATGCTGGGCTGCCAAGTGCAGCTTGAGATCTCTTTTCTTTTCCCTTAGACCCAATTGGACATGAGAAGCTCAAACGAACTATGCCTGGCATAAATGCCAGTATAGGGCCTTGATTCAGCAGAAAAGACTGCTCACCGGGAGGGTACATGGGGCCGTTTGGTTACTGCTGCCCAGTGCGGACAGTCCAGGACTTTCTGGAACATTGTTAACAAATCATCCAACAAGGGCTTTGGTGCCCCGAGTTTGGCAGTCCCTCCCGCACTCTGGGAAGCTCACTACCGTACCATTTTCCCTGCTCTCTTGAGACATGGGGATCCTTTTGTTTTGCCCCAGATCTTCCTGTCTGGGACCCAGTTTCAACTGAGACTGCTCTCCATCTCATAGCATCACTGAAATCTAATAAGGCTCCTGGTACTGATTTTTTACCGGCTGAACTTTTGAAGGCCCGGCGGACTGGTGGGTCCCCTTGTTAGCGCCCTCTTTATGCATATAAACAACTCTGGCATTATACCTGAGGGCTGGGGAGACTCTCTGGTTGTTCCAATTTATAAGAGTGGTTTACGCTCACAACCGGGGAATTATAGACCCATCAGCCTGCTCTCTATCATCGCTAAGTTGTACGCCAAGCAGCTTCTTTTGAGACTTGAGGAATGGCTGGACACAGAGTCCATCATTTTCCCGGAACAGATCGGGTTTCAGTCAGGACACTCTACAGTGGACCATTGCTTAACCCTTGTCCATTTAGCAGAGAAATATGTCAAGTCCAATGGAAGACTGTTCTGTGCTTTTCTTGATTTCAGAGGAGCGTTCGATTCGGTGGACAGAGTGCTCCTCTGGAACAAGCTTAGTAGGTCTACCATTGATAGAAGGCTCTTAGCTTTGTTACACGTCTTGCATCATAACACCACCCTGGCAGTCCGTTTAGGTCAGCCCAGCTTACTGTCGAGCCGGATTAGGATCTTTTCCGGGGTACGTCAGGGGTGTGTGCTTGCCCCTACATTGTTTAAGTTTTTTATTAATTATATGGTTCCTATTTTGTCCGAGTGTGCTTTGTTTCCCCCTAAGTTGGGCTCTCATTCAGTCGGAGTGCTGCTGTATGCTGACGACACAGCTGTTCTCTCCCAGACGCAGGTTGGGTTAATGCCCTTGATTTATATTGTAAATCCAACAATATGCACATTAATTCTTCCAAGATGAAGATCCTGGTTTTTGGCCTCTCTAGAAAGAAATACTATTGGACCATTGGCAATGTTATAATCGATCAGGTCCACTCGTACAAGTATTTAGGGCTTAGATTCCAAGCGTCACTCAAATGGAACCTGCATTTCACTGCAGTCAGCTCCTCGGCTAAGGGGTGTATAACGGCCTTACTGCGTTTCTTCCATAAAATGGAGAAAGGCTTCCTGGTCCCTGTCTGTAGGGTCTTGGATGCTAAGCCAAGGGCCCAGCTGCTCTACGGGGCTGCTGTTTGGGCCATCCATCGCCCTTATGATTTGGGCCCTTTCCAGGTTAGGTTTCTCCGCTCCCTGCTAAGGATCCCAAATTGTGTACCTTGGGCAGCTATCCGTTTAGAGTTCGGCCAGTGTACCTGGAACATCTACCCATGGCTTCAGGCAATCGTTTTGTGGATTCGTATCCAACAGTCCTTTGAGGAGGGCCTACTCTCTCTGTTGAGAGAAGATTTTTTTGTTAGTTCTTGGGACAGGCTGGTTACCTCCAAAATCTCTGCCTTGGGTTTGTCCCTTTTTGACTTGCCCTTAAGGGATTTGAAACTTGCTAAGGCAGAGGTTTTGGTCAGGCTTTTGGACACTGGTCGCCAGGAGGACACTGCCATTGTAGCTGAGTGCTCTATCCTGTCCCATTACTTTTCTTTGTCAGCCAATTTTGCAATCCCTGTCAGTTATTTGATGAAGAACTACTCCTTTAGGAAACTTTGTTTGTTTTTTTCAGGCCCGACTGAATGCCCTCCCTACTCGGATGCTTGAAGGGCGTTATGAGGGAATTCCATCTTACGCAAGGCTGTGTTCTTTCAATAAGCTCGAGGCTGAGACTTTAGAGCACATTTTGTGCTCATGCCACCTCTATGATCTCCCAAGAGAGCTCTGGTTGTCCAAATATATTTGTCTTCTCCCTGGTTGAATGCCTCTAGAGGTTTCCCGGCTTCTTGTCTCGGACTCTTCTGACTCAGTGACTCTTGCTGTTATGTCTTTTCTGCTCGATGTTTTTGTAGCCCGCCAGAAGTGCCTTTCTTTTAGAGTTATGTAGATTTTGCATTTAAGTTTATTTTTTTATCTTTATATTATACCTGCTATTTTGTGATGGTTGATTCCCAGATATTCTATTTGATGATCTGGATTTGGTTTTGACCCTGATTTTATTAATGTATTTGGCCTGGTTTTGTATCATATATTTTCTTTTGCTTTTGCTATGGTGTTATTGCCACGCTAATAAACTGAAACTGAC
Organism: Sphenodon punctatus; assembly: GCA_003113815.1. NCBI lineage: Eukaryota > Metazoa > Chordata > Lepidosauria > Sphenodontia > Sphenodontidae > Sphenodon > Sphenodon punctatus. The sequence goes on along the minus strand of QEPC01003620.1, from coordinate 568,214 downwards.
TGACTGACTGACTGATAGGTCACTTTCACACATACACTAACTCACTTTGGTATTGTTTGCACTACTGATTTGGTCTCACCGCCATCTGTCGCCAGTGGCCATGTCATGAAAGGGCACACAGTGACAGTTATCCTTTCATGCCTTGCATGGAAAGCATTCGGGGATGAATTCCACAGAGTTCTCAACCAGAGAGACACTTGGCACTGCAGCCTGGGAATGATTTGTATTCCGTGACCAACTAAACACAAAAAGGGTTTACAGTACAAGGTACTTCAGTTTAGAAAGCAAAGGGGATTTTCTGCTTCTGATCATTCTGGAATACGTACTTCACCTCCTACACCTGAATACCATTGCCTGATATGCGAACAATTCCCAGGTCTAGGCCGTAATAAATAGATTTTGCTGTTTGTGAGAACATGGACCTAGATTCACTCCTAATTCTTACCACCACCTCTTCCTCTGCTTCTCTGGCTTTTTTTTTTATAAAGGTCCCTGCTTGAGACTCCACCTTACATTTAGTGCCCTCAGCAGCCCCAGCAAGATGCCAGGCATACAAGGTAGGAATTTAACTCTTTCCTTGTCAGTGCAGACTGTGGCTCTCTGAAACCAATCACAGTGATATTATTAGGCCAGCAATGTAAATCAATGCAGAAAATGTACCCCATTCAGTTCTGAAACAGTTTCTGTATGTTTTGCCAGGGGGGAAAAATAAAGCATGGCAAAGTTTAGGGCCTGAATCTGTATAGACACTGAAAGAAACATCAAGCAAGACAGCCTTTCTTGGGGGAAATCGAGGATGTTATAGGGAACTGAGGTGACATGCAATTACATTCTATTGGTGAGTGTTTGAGATATAGTCCAGAAAGGGGAACCTTCAAATATAGTCTTTAGCAGGGTTGGCAAATAAATTATAATTAATAATTCATTTGAATTATATCACTTACTTTTCATGACTTATCCATCAACAAAATGCAGTTTTAAATCTGAGCTTTCAAGTGATTTCCCAAAGAGTCTGTGACCAATTCTTAGCCTGTGGCTTGCTGGCAGGATTGGAAGTCACCTCATGTAATTCAGATGGTTTTAACTAGACATATATTCTAATATTCATACCCAGTCTAATATTCATACCCAGTTAGCCTATACAGCCACAGACAAAGTAAATTTTGCCATGCCGCTTCCAAAATTATCTTATGTCTATGTAGGTGCAGGTAATGAATAAGAAAAATCAAGTTAGTGATGTCAAGATCTATTCACAGAAACAATTGGCAAAAACAACAACAACCCAAAACCCTCTGTCCCAATTTTCTTAAATCACTTGCTATCACATGTTCTGCCACTCTTCCCCTAAATTAAATGCCCAAGTGAAATAAAATGCAAATACCCAAATAGATCAAGTTATACATACTATCAAACATTCAGTTTCAATCAATGGCCACCTATTTTTTCAGACATAGGCCGCTTTTAAATGGACTGCGTGGGTGGGGGGATGGGTGTGCACCAGCAGCAGGTGGAGGTGGGTGTGCGGCCTTTCCCATGGGTTCACACTCACCTCTGCCCATCTCCACCCACGGTGCCTCCTTTGGTTTGCCGGATGGCTCCGTGGGTAGGTGATGGGTGGAAGTGGGTGTTGCACAGGAGCACGCCCATCCCCCGTGGTGTTCCCACGGGCGTGCGCCCATCCCCCTACCCACCGCCATGGCATTTACATGGACGCCCCCCCCCCACTGCACACTTGCCCGCGCACCCAGTGGGGGAAGGGGAAGCATCCGTGTAAAAACAGTCACACACACATACATGCAAATGCTAATATGTTAACCTGCAATACAGTTATGCTTGAGACTGGCAGCCCTGAGAAGTGCCGAGAGGACATTATGAAGACCAATGTCCTCTGGGTGGAGAGGATGGTCTATGCAATGTGCTGTCATACCTTCTCACCATTGCCAGTCCCCAGGATAGCCCTAATGCACACGTGCTAGCAACAGGTTCCTTATAGTCAGTACTAGAGGTGGGACACCAGCGCAATTACCGGGTACCGGATTTCGGTTTTAAAAAAACTGAATTCCCGGATTAAATCCGGTATACCAGTACCGGATTTATTCCATTGATTTCAATGGGGCACTGTCCCCATTGAAATCAATGGAATAAAAAAATTCCTCCCCCTCCCAGACTGCGCGGGTGGAAGGGGGGACACCCCCCACCCACCCTGCCCAGTCTGGATTTAAACAAAAAAATTCCCCTAAGTGTCCCCTACTGCGGCTCCGGGCCGCCGCCGGCAACCCAGAGCCAGCCCACCAGCACCAGTGGCCGTCCCAGCAGCAGCCGGTAAGTATTAAGTACGTGTACTGTATGATCCCTGGGGTGGGGTTTAACACCCCACCCCCCACCCCAGGCATCACCCTACTTCCAAGTTCCCACCCAGGGATCGTACCTTCCTTGAGCTCCGGCGGTCCGGCGGCTTCAGCGCCGGCTGTGGCTGCTGGCTTCAGTCGCTAGTAGGCCTTCCGGGGAAACCCTTCCCCAGAAGGCCTACTAGCGTCTGAAGCCGGCAGCCACAGCCGGCGCTGAAGCCTCCAGACCGCCGGAGCTCAAGGAAGGTACGATCCCTGGGTGGGAACTTGGAAGTAGGGTGATCCCTGGGGTGGGGGATTAAACCCCACCCCCACCCCAGGGATCATACAGTACACGTACTTAATACTTACCGGCTGCTGCTGGTGGGCTGGCTCTGGGTTGCCTGGAGCCGCAGTAGGGGACACTTAGGGGAATTTTTTTGTTTAAATCCAGGCTGGGCAGGGTGGGTGGGGGGTGTCCCCCCTTCCACCCGCACAGCCTGGGAGAGGGAGGGAAACACAGGTTTTGTGGGGTTTTTTTACATTGCGGCCATTCATTTGAATGGGCACAATGTAACAAAAAAATCCGGTACCGGGAATCTGGGAAACGGGCCGGATTACCGGGTTAAATCCGATAATGCCGGTACGCCCAGTACCGGCATTATCGGATACCGGAAGATCCGGTTTTCCCAGCCCTAGTCAGTACACACACATTAACGATCAAACCCTATGTGGAACCTATTAGGGAGCGGAACCTATTAGGATGGTCCGGCCCCGGAGGCTGTTGCACCCAGTGCAGTTTCTAGGCACTCTAGGGGAATTACCCTCTGACCTCAACGACCGTCTCATCGATGACCTCGTCAAGCTATGGAACACCTTGCTGACGGAGGCCATTCATCAAACGGCTCCCAGGTGTCCGTTGCCCAGGTGGAGGCTCCGCAGACCTCCTTGGTTCTCCGAGGATCTGCGGATGCTGAAGCAAGAGGGGAGATGGTTGGAGCGACGGTGGCGTCGTACTCGTGCTGAAGTTGACAGATTGCGACATAGAGCTAGTTTACGAGCCTATGGCTATGCGGACAGCAAAGAGGGAGTTCTTTGCTGCCCTCAAAGCATCCACAAAATCCCTACCAGCGAAGATGTTCCAGGTTGTGCGGGGGCTGGTCAGTACAGCCTCCCCCTGGGGTTGAGTCATCATCTGCCCGCTGTGACCTTTTTGCGGATTACTTTGTGGAGAAAACTGCTCGTATTCACCAAGACCTCAATGCCGTACTTAATACAGTGGAGGATGTAGAGATTGTAGAAGCCCCGACTTGTCAGATTTTGTGGGATCACTTTCAGTCGGTGTCACCCGCTGATGTGGTGGATGTGCTTGGGGCTGTTCGAGCCACCTCTTGTGAACTAGATCCGTGCCCGTCCTGGCTGGTTAAGAGCTGCCGGGAGACAATGGGGCTGTTGCTGGCCAGGGTGGTCAACACCTCCCTGCGGGAGGTCAGAGTGCCGGGCTGCCTCAAGGAGGCAGTGGTGCAGCCTTGGCTCAAGAAACCATTGCTTGACGTTAACTCCCCTGCCAGCTATCGGCCTGTCTCTAACCTTCCCTTTTTAGGGAAGGTTATTGAACGGGTAGTGGCTCAGCAGCTCCAGGGGCATCTTGACTCCCTCAGTTATCTTGATCCTTCTCAGTCTGGCTTTCGTCCAGGCCACTGCACTGAGACAGCACTTGTGGCTTTGATAGATGATCTTTGCCATGAAAAGAACCAAGGTCGCTCGACCCTATTGGTCCTATTAGATCTTTCGGCTGCATTTGATACCGTTGAACACAAGATGTTGGTGACGCGCCTGCGGAACAGTGCGGGGGTGGGCGGAATTGTTCTTGAATGGTTCCGCTCATTCCTGACCAGGAGAACTCAACAGGTGGTACTCGGTGACTGTTTTTCATCACATCAAGACCTCTTTTGTGGGGTCCCGCAGGGTTCTGTCTTGTCCCCTCGCCTGTTCAACATGTATATGCAGCTGCGTGGTGAGGTTATTTATTTATTTATTTTAAACATTTATTAGTCACCCCATATGCCTACGGCATCTCGGGGTGACATACAATTTAATAAAAATAATTAAATAAAACAATTTTTAAAAACAACACACAATTTAAAACCTCAAAACAGGGTTAAAACAAATAAATAAAAATAGAAATAAGGGTAGGGAAGGGCTAAAAACCCTGACCTCCCCTCTCCCCAAAGGCCTGGGCGAACAGCCAGGTTTTACAAGCTCACCGGAACGTTAAAAGGCTTGGGGCCAGGCGAGCTTCCTCCAGGAGGGAATTCCAAAGACCCAGCCTGGCCACCGAGAATGCCCTCGCCATTGTGGCTTACGCTTGACACGGGGGACCTCCAAGAAGGCACCCCCAGCAGACTGAAGGAGCCGCTCTCGGGCGTGGAGGGCAAGGCGGTTCCTGAGGTACAAGGGGCCGAGACCGTGAAGGGCCTTATAGATCAATACCAATACCTTGAACCTGGCTCGGCACGCTATTGGCAACCAGTGCAGAGTCTGGAGCACAGGTGTTATATGCTCCTGCTGACCCGTCCCCATCAGGAGCCAGGCCACTGCATTCTGTACTAGCTGCAGCCGCCGAACCAGGAACAAGGGCAGTCCCATGTAGAGCGCATTGCAGTAGTCCAGCCTCAAGGTGACGAAGGCATGGATGAGGGAGGCCAGGATACGGGGGGTACGGGGTGAGGTGTCATCAGTATGCGGATGAGACCCAACTGTACCTCTCATTTTCAACCGACCCAGGCCCAGCTGTCTCGGTGCTTACCCGGTGTTTGGCAGTTGTGAGGGACTGGATGAGGGTTAATCGCTTGCAACTGAATCCTGACAAGACGGAGGTGATGTTAGTGGGTAAGTCGGTGGATGTGATGGCTCCCTCGATTGATGGGATCTGTCCTCCACTGACTTCCCACGTGCGTAACCTGGGGGTGCTCCTCAATGGGCAGCTCCGCCTGGATCTCCAGGTGGAGGCTGTGGCGAGGAGTGCCTTCGGCCAGCTCCACCTGGTGCGGCGGCTTCGGCTGCTGATTTCGGTTCCCGACCTGGCCATGATCATCCATGCCTTTATTACCTCTCGGTTAGACTACTGTAATGCGCTCTACGTGGGGCTACCTATGGTGACGGCTTGGAAGCTGCAGCTGGTGCAGAATGCGGTGGCCCGGCTCTTGGTGGGGCTGTGTCGCCGGGAGCACATTACACCAGTGCTCCAATCTCTGCACTGGCTGCCTATAGTTTTCCGGGCTTGATTCAAAGTGTTGGTCTTGACCTATAAAGTCCTACACGGCTTGGGCCCTGCCTACTTGCTGGATCACCTCACCCCCCAAGTTCTGGATCGGCCCCTGCGGTCGTCCGGGGGCGCCAAGTTGGAGGTTCCTCGGGTTTTCCGGGGGGCCACACAGGATAGAGCGTTCTCGGTGGCCGCGTCGCTCCTCTGAAATTCCCTCCCAGGGGGGCCCGTCTGGCCCCGGACCTCCCGACCTTTTGCAGGAATTGTAAGACCTAGGTGTTCCATCAGGCATTTGGCGAGGGAGAGGGGTGATGGGTTGGATGAGGTAGGGGATTGGGGAGGGGAGTTGGAGTTTTTTTGTTGTATTTATGTTATTATTGTTATTTATTATGGCTATTTTAAGTGTTTTATGGTATTTTATATTTATTGCTGTTAGTCACCTCGGGCTGCCTGTGGCAGGAGGGGCGGGATACAAGTTTTCTAAATACATAAATAAATAAATAAATAAATAAATATGGCAGAGCTTCCAAGGGTCACTAGGCTGGGGAGATCCTACTGACCAGCCCATTAGCATTCAGAGTATCCTTGGCACTCTGGGAAGCTTCAAGAGTCATGCAGACTCCTTGGTACCCAAACAAGTGATCCTACTCTCCAGTGGACAGCCCTGTCCTGTATCCAACAGGATGTTTCTGCTCCCTGACTGGGGGGGATGTAACTTTATAATCAGGTGACTAGTGAAATTGCTCAGGAATACAAATTTGCAACCCCCTTTAAAAATAGTAACTTTAAATTTGCTGCTGACGCCGAGATTACTGCCAACCCAAAGCAGAGGAAACCCAGGTGAGGCAAAGCTAGTTAAAAAAGTCAACTCCATATTTGAAGAAGTGTTTATACATCATTGAGGAAAGTGTATGGGTTCTTACTGAAGTGCAAATTGCAGGGTCTGACGAAGTGTGCAGTACTTGGACCAGGAGGTGGGGGGGACCCCAGTTCTAGTCTCCCCTTAGCCAGAAGCTCACTGGGTGCCCTTGCGTCAGTCACATTATTCTCTCAGTCTAACCAACCCTCACAGGGTTGTTGGGAGGATTAAAAAGTTGTTAGTTCTATGGCCTATTTTACACAGACCAGGGAGACACCGCAGTGCTGGGGGGATGGGTGTAGGCCACAGAAGGTGTGCAGTACGTGAGTAGGCCATCACACGGAGGCACCTCCATTTTTCCCAATGCCTCCATGAGTCGGGGATCAGTGGAGGTGGGTGGAGCGTGGGAGCGTGCATACACACACCCCCATCCCCACTGGCAGTCATACAGACACCCCCATCCCTGCCCACACTGTCGCACATGCGCTCCGAGTAAAGCGCTCCGAGTGCCATGGCAGGGAAGGTGCTATATAACAATAAAGATTATATTATTATTATTATTAATAGCCCTTTCCCCAGCTTCACAACCTTTTGAACATATATGCATTTACATCCTTATTTAGTCTAAGTATCTGGTACGTCAAAGTAGGAGCTTTCCTTTAATCCTCATGAACAACATGCTGGTAGAGTGTGGGGTTGTCCAGGACATAAGTGGATGTTGAGGAGTGAGGTCAAGAGGCGGGAGTCAGGATTGGGGCGGGGCTCAGGAGACAACAGCCAGAGTTAGAGCAGGCTTCAGGCAACTAGAAGCACAGGACCAAGAATAGGCTCAGGATAGGTTCAAGACCAAAATCAGGGCAGGCTCAGGAGACAAGGGACAAGAGACTAGGGACAGGCTAGAGTCATGCTCAGGGCAAGAACAGAAAGGGGAAATATTGTTCTATCCAGCTTGCAGTGGCTGTTGGGTGGCTGGACAGGCAGCCAATCAGGAAGCTGGGAGGCTATGGCAACAGAGCTGAAACCAGGGCCTAAAGGGTAGATTCTGGGATGCAGTCAAGTTGCTGTGATGGTGGAACTGTAAAACTGGCCATTGCCTCAGAACCTTGGAGATGCTTGTTCAAGAACTGTGTCTTGACACTGCTGCTCTAATGAATTCAGTTGTCTTTGCCTGCAGAGTTGATTTCAGTCCAGGCTGCTGCTATAATCTCCTAAACAGGAAGCACCATCAAAAATTTTTATCTCAGAATCTGGAATTTCAGAGAAATCCTGTTTGCTAATATACAGCAGCAGGCTGGCTCCTGTCTATTCTGATGTGATTTCAGACTGGAGAATTCTCCCCTAAGTAAAACATCCTTAGGAAGTGAGGAGTTCATGGAAAAGTAATTTAAACAGTGGGCTCATACACTGATTATGCCCTTGAACCCATCACCCACAGCCCAGTACTCTGCTGTGCAGGCAGAGCACTGGGGTTACTTGTACAGCAGCTGTGCAGAGCTGGCAGACTTCTCAGAACTGCCATACTGGTTCAAACCAACAGTCCATCTAACCCAGTATCCTGTTTCCGGCAATGGCCAGCACTGGGTACTTCAAAGGTCGTGCACAAGAAACAGCACATCTACTGAACGGTCTATTCCTTGTTCGCTCATAGCTTCTGGCAGTCAGAGGTCTTGTTTCCTGATTAATGTGACCAATAGACACTGATGGACTGATCTGCCGTGAGGTTATTCAGTCTTTTTTTGCACCCAGTTCTACCACTGGCCTTCACAACTACCCATGACATTGAGCTAAAGGAACTGGGAATGCTTAGGTTAGAGGGAACATGATGACAGATTTTCCAATATGTAAAAGGCAGCAATTTGGACGGTGGTACCCAACTGTTCTCATCGACCACTAAGGGCAGGACTAGAAGCAATAGACCTAAATAGAAGGAGAAAAGATTTAGGCTAAATATTAGGAAGAATTTTATTACTATAAGGACAGTTGAGGTAGTGTCCTTATTCTAGATACCTTGCCAGCATCTGTAGCATCAGGCAAGCACAGCTTTTCAAAGCCAAAACCTCATCAAGACATACTTGTTCCTGTGACATTGACAAGTTCAAGTAAGTGGGCTCACTACTGAGCAAGAAACTGCAGAATCATTAGAGCATGAAGATCGAATTCTCAGATTCACCTCCTTTAAGGCACAAAAAGTAAAATTGGCTTAAGTGGAGCCCGCTTATTTTCTCTTTTTAGTGACTTGCATTCTGAAACGTGTGCTGCCCATGATTCACCAGATATTCAACTCTTTGATTCCCCATTACAGGGATATCAAGACACATGCCACATTTTACATTATTTCTTGTGAAGGCAAGGGAGGGGACACTGAAATATAGAGGGCTGGCTCTGTTCATCTGCCACTGCAGAGCCTCTCCGTCCCACAGCACTAGCCCCATATCACTGGCAAGATTAAGTTTTAAGTCATCACAATAGGTTAGTGAGCATAGAACAGAAATCCACTAAAAGCAAGTCTCTTGCTGACCCTTTGGCAACCCTGATCCCAAACACTGCTCTGTTGTTTATAACTACTTCCTACGTTATGGTCTCATCAGTTCTTGGGAAACTCCTCTTGGCCAACCTGAAATCATTATTTCAAGTACCATTTTATGAAACATCGTATCCTCATGTTTAAAATCCAAATATTTTATCATCTCCTTCTCCACCATTTTCTTTCACCACTGGGCTATATAAAGTCCTGTTCACATCAAGAGGTATTAATTAATTAATTAAATTAATTGGGCCCTGAGAGGCGTTAATTAGGAGAAACAGCCACGGGACACTAACCCTACGTTTATACAGATGAGCACAGCTGTGAGGGACTGATTGCCCAGAATACATATGCTTGGTAAGACAGGCAATAACCACCCTTTTTGCCTTGCTGCAGCCCTTCTGCTATGTGAACACATTGGAGGGTGTAGCGGCTACACCCTTGAAGAACCTTCTTTACAAGGCAACAACCTTCTGATCATTCACGTGGGGGAGGAGTTCGTTTACAAACAGCTTTATCTCCCAGGCCTGCAACACTACTAGGAGGCAGAGACAGCTGAGGGATGGGCCTGGGTGGGCGGTGGGATCAGCAGCAATGGGAACTTGGATCCAAGCAAGCAGGAGGAGGAAGGGACCCGGGGAGTGTCCCAGGCAGTGCCAGCTTGCTGCCGGAAGAACGGTTATGCACCAATGGAGGAGGCAGACAGCTCCGCGGGCCGCACACAATTAATAGAGACCCGTTTGAATGTGGGCCTCAAAATATGTATAGACGGGCCTCATGCAGCCCGGGGGTGATATGTTGTGCAGGCCTGAAATATGTACAGACAGGCCGCATGCGGCCCAGAGACCATGTGTTGTTTAGGCCTGGTGTAGCCAGTTAAGGAGGGGTGAGTGCCCCTGTATAGGTACTCAAGTGAACAAACTCTAAGAACTGATTGCACGAATGTCAAGGTCTGTCCGTTACAACTCTATATTATATTATTGAGGAGGAGGAGGAATTTATATAGTGTTAGCAAGATGCCTGGCACTGAACAGGTGACAGGCCCTTTCCCCGAGGGGCTAACAATTTAGAACAGAAAGGGGAAGAGGAGATAAGGGGGAGGGGAACATAGGAAGAGGCAAGGATACATTCACAAAGTTGAGAAGCTGCAAGTACACATGCTTAGCTTAATTACAGGGGAGAAGGAGACCATGTAGGATAGGATAGCAGAGGGAGCATCAGTGAGCAGTCTGTGGGGAGTGAAAGGCTAGGGAAATCCTAAGAGAAGAGGCAATGCTACACTCCACCAACATGTATATTGCATTCAGTGCTCCTGTGGGGGTAGGCATACAGCACCTTGAATGGTCTGAATAGCAGGTAGAGCTCCCGAGGTTTGATGTCCAGAGGCAGCCCACTGACAAAGAGCGTCCTGACCTAAAGAAAAAAAGAGGAAAAGCGTTAGATCAACCCAGCTGCAAGGCTGCAAAGGTTAAAATGCACACATGGAGTCAGTTCAGAATAATTATGAGAACAACAATCATAAACTTATTTTAAAGAATAATAAGAGGTATCCTTTTTATCTGCCTTTCAGTCTCTATGCCTTTGCAATGTGCTGCAATAATGTTTTCGCGCTTCCCCTCCCTGACACGCAGCCTAGAAACTCGCTTTGTTTTTCAAACGAAAGCCAAGACTCATGAACCTGTCTTGGGTGTCGCCATCGATTTTAGGCTTCAAGAAACTCCTAAAATGGCAAGACTGATGATACAATCCCAAACACTGGCAGCTCTGCAATTGCCCTGGAGCTCCAGGAGACTCTTAAGAAATCCAAACAGTTCATGCTAATGACACATTGAAAGCATTCTCTAGAGGCAAACAGAGATGTCTTCTGTACTTTGTATAGACCCCTGCACTTTGGGGGCATAGATGCCACCCACCTTCCTTGCTGCCTGCTGGTGCCAGCAGCCTTCCTCCATCCATGCTGGAGCTGGGCTGGTGACGGAAAGCCCTGCAAATGTGCAAGGCCCATAGGCACCTGCCTGGATCTAGTATGGAGGAGAGGACGACAGCAGGGGGCAGTAAGAAGGATGGGGAAGCCCTTTAAAAGGGTGGGTCTTTCATCTGCCTGTTCATCTTGCTGCCCTGTACCATCCGCACCCCCTCTCCAGATCTGGTACACTGGGGAGGGGTTACATGCAAGGGCTTGTGCACAAGCAGCACTGGCCATCATGGCACCAGCAGCCTCTTTGGTGGGGATGAAGGCAAAGGATGACCAGAACTGCAACTGAAAGCACCTTTGGTGAAAACAATTGGTGCTTTGCACTGTGTTAGGAGTGGATCCCAATTCCCAGAGGAACTCACAGCCCTGTCAGGCCCACCCTGCTGCACTGCCCCCTTCAAAGCACATAAGACTGGTCAGCACTTTAAAGCTGGTACCAAACTGCAAGTAAACACCAACAGATTTGTTTTGATGGCCTAATGTCTCCAATTTTGCTGGCTTTTTTGTGCCCCTTCTAAAAGGGGCACACGCTAAATCCAGCATGAGTTTTCCAGTTTAGGGAGAGAATGGGTATGGTAAGCAATATTAAAGGTCCCCCAGCTGCAGTCTCTGACTGGACCCTGGAATGTCTGCCCACAGGTCTATATCAGGACTGTGAAGAGGTGAATGGGCATGAGGCAATCTCCAAGAAACAGCACACTATGGGTGAAAACAGACATAACACTAACTCCACTTTAACATTTCTTATGCGTGTTACAGGGCTGTATTGGTGCCCTATGCAGCCCTGCAACATGTATAATTGATGTTTAAATGGTGTTAAAGAGGAGTTAGTGTTATGTCTGTTTTCACTCTCTGTCTATGCACAAAGCTGGTTACATTTTACCAGTTTAAAGTAAACCAGTAAGTTAATTTGCTGGTACAAGATGTAAGTGCAGACCAGCCTTTGGTCTTTAATTCCTACTGCCCTTTTTCCATGGATCAAGGCACAAGAGTCAGAAAGCTACGTCTAGAGCACAGAGTGGCCACATAGTAGGCTAGGCACTGTCACGGAGCCACAGGTTAAGTTAGGTCTGAAACTGGAACGTGAATGCAACAAACACATCCAGATGTTTGTACTTGAAAACAGCCTAGTGTTTGACTGCTCATTTTCATTTCTACAGTGCATCCCATCCTCCTAAGTAGAATAGCGCAGGGACTGATGCAAGAGAGAGTCTGTTAGAGCCTATCAATTAGGGAAAAAACCATAGAAAAATGATTCAGAGCTCTCCAAAAATAATCCAACTCTTCGGTAGCCAAAAAGCATTCTTGCCATTTTCTCCTGCTCTTCCTTCCCTCATTTTTTCTGGTATTGATTTTTCATTCTGTCCGAGGGCAAAGTAATCCCAATACTGTGAAATTCCAATACAAAGGGCTGTTTCATAAGTCATAAGTCAGCTCTGTGTGGTCTTCCACTGGGTACAACTTGTGACTCTCTGTTCAAGTAAGCACATGCCAAATTCTGAGGCAAGGAGGAGGATGATTCTACACTTACGATTCAACCTGCTTTTCTCCAGTTACTAAGATATCCCCTTTAAACCTAGATTTCTATGGAAAGAAGCTTATATGATGATCCGGTCAGTCATCAACCTTTACAATGAAAAAAATTACAGTAATAATTAATAAATAAATAAAATGTATATTTAAAATTATAAAATAAATGAAATAATTTGGAAGCAAAAAACAAACCAAAATTAATTGCATTGTAAAGCTGTATTGGCATACTGAGCGTATAAATGAAGCTCTTTCCTATTCTAGTCATCGATTAATCAGGGTGGAATACTGTTGACACATTTTTAAAAATATTCAATTGCCGGCTCTAAAGAAACCATTTTGTTTTCGCTAAGGGGTTGCTGCGAGCAGGCATTATGGGAGATGCAGCTGAAGTTCTACTCTCCCCTGTGGATCTTGCTCTCTGGCAAACTCCATTTCCATGTTGTCTTTAGTGAACATTTTGTATGTATGAGGCCATGCATGAAAACATATGCTATCCTTAGTGAAAACTGTGTATGTACGAGGCCACGGGCACCTCTGTCAGGATCTGGAGTGAGGCAGGAGCCTGAGCCGTGCTGTATATTGTATTAATTCCGCATGGCTGTCAAGTCAGAGGAGCAGGAAGAATGCATGGGCAAGAAAAAAGCTAGGTAGACTGGAGAGACATCAGTGCAAGGAGACAGGCAGCAAATGGAAGGATTGTGCAGGGTCGGTAGCAGATTGTTCAAGTCCTGAGGCGGGGGCTGGAAGGCAGGAGCTGGTACAGCAGGGCAGAAAGCAGGGACGACTGCCAGCATGGCTAAACGGTGAGGTGAAGGAGGCTATTAGAGCCAAAAAGGCATCCGTTTTAAAAAATGGAAAACTAGTTCTAATGAGGAAAATAGGAAGGAGCATAAGCACTGGCAAATTAGATATAAAACGTTAATAAGGCAGGTCAAGAAAGAATTTGAAGAGATTCGCTAAAGAGGCAAGAACTAATAATATAAACTTTTAAAAATACATCAGAAGCAAGAGGCCTGCTAGGGAGTCAGTTGGGCCATTAGATGGCATGGGGATAAAAGGGGCGCTCAGGGAGGATAAGGTCATTGCAGAGAAGCTGAACAAATTCTTTGCTTTGGACTTCACTGCAGAGGATGTTGGGGAGATACCCGCACCAGAACTGTTCTTTGTAGGTGATGAATTGGAAGAGCTGTCACAGATCAATGTGACTCTGGAAGAGGTTCTTGAGCAAATTGACAAACTAAATAGTAACAAGTCACCAGGACCAGAGGGTATTCACCCCAGAGTTCTGAAGGCACTCAAATATGAAACTGCAGACCAAATTTGTACCCTGTCACTAAAATCTGCCACAGTACCCAAGGACTGGAGGGTAGCAAATGTAACACCAATACTTAGAAAGGGCTCCAGAGGCAATCCTGGAATCTACAGACCGGTGAGCCTGACATCTGCGACAAACAAAATGGAAACTTTTCATTAAAAACAGACACATGGGGCACATTGATAAACATGGCTCAACGGGGAAGAGTCAACATGGATTTAGCAAAAGGAAGTTGTGTCTCACTAATCTACTGGAATTTTTGAGGGTGTGAAGAAGCATGTGGATAAGGGGGAGCCGGCTAATATAGCATATCTGGATTTTCAGAAAGCATTTGACAAGGTCCCTCATGAGAGACTCTTGAGGAAATTAAAAAGTCATGAGATAGGATGTTGTGTCCTATTGCGGATTGGTAATTGGCTAAAGGACAGGAAGCAAAGAGTAGGACAATAATCAGTTTTCACAATGGAGAGGAGTAAATAGTGGAGTGCCCTAGGGATCTGTACTGGGACCGGTATTGTTTAATATATCCATTAATGATCTGGAAAGGGGAGTAAGGTGATCAGATTTGCAGATGACACCAAATTATTCGAGGTAATTAAAACATGAGCAGACTGTGAAGAATTGCAGGGGGATCTTGTGAGACTGGGTGACTGGGCATCAGGTGAAATTTAATGTGGACAAGTGCAAAGTGATGCACATAGGGAAAAACAATCCAAACAATATATACACAATGCTGGGTTAAGTTAGCACTCAGGAAAAGGACCTTGGAGGTCATTGTGGACAATACTGAAAACCTCAGGCGGCCGTCAAAAAAGCAAACAGAATGTTAAGAATTATTCGTAAAGAGATAGAGAATAAAACTGAGAATATCATAATACCACTATAGAAAGCTATGGTGCAACCACACCTTGAATACTGTGTGCAGTTCTGGTCGCCCTATCTCAAAAATGATATAGTTGAAAGAGAAAAGGTACAGAGAAGGGCAACAAAAATTATATGGGGTATGGAATAGCTCCCCTATGAAGAGAGGCTGGATAGGTTGGGGATCTTCAGCTTGGAGTAGAGATGACTAACAGAGGATAAGATAGAAGTTTATAAAATCATGAGTGGTGTGGAACACATTAATAGAGAACGGTTATTTACCCTCTGAAATAGTACTAGGACTAGGGGACACTCCATGGAACTAACAGGTAGCATATTTAAAACAAATAAAATAAAGTATTTTTTCACTCAACGCACAATTAACTGGTTGCCAGAGAACGTGGTCACGGCCAGTAGTATGACTGGGTTTTAAGAAAGGGTTGGACAAGTTTCTGGAGGATAAATCCATTACCATCTATTAGCTAGCTAGGTTTGGAGAATGTAACCTCTTACATGGGAGCAAACAACAGGGAATGGAACACCCCATAGTCACCTGTTGGGTGCAACCTCCAAGCAACTGAGGTTGGTCACTGTCAGAGACAGGTGCTGGGCTCAATGGACCATTGGTCTGGCCCAGTATGGCACTTCTTATGCCCAGATGGAACTAGGGACTAGAAATCGCTAACAGGCAGAACCAGGAACCAATGCAAGGGTGCATGAACTAAGAGCAGGAGAGGACCGGACTGAATATTGGTATAATCAGGACAATGCAAGGTCTTGTCTGAATCAGAACAAAAACGCCAAGCAGGGGGGAACCAAGAGTAAAGCCAGAGAACAAGACAGGAGGAAGAGCATGTGGAGCAGTCCAAAGTGTCAAGCTTAAGTGAGAAATTGGAGGGCAGAGCCAGGAGGCCAATCTGTGGAAAGAAGAGGACAGGAAGCAAAAGCAGAGGTGGGCCATGAACAGGAAGGAGGAAAATCAGAATGCAGGCTGGATGTGAGTCAAGGGCTGGGCTGGAGTGCAGGAGGGTGGGGTGGCAGGCTGGAAACAAGGCTCAGAGATGGGCAGAAAGAGCAGGTGAGCAGGGATCCATGACTGACACAGCCAAGAGAAAAAGGTCTCTGTTAGAGGCCCGAACCAGGGCCCGACATGGATCCATGCGTTCCGGGCTGGGAGGGCGACCCCGCCTCATTGGCGCATGAGCCAGGTTGCTGGGTAATCGGGGCCTCGGCAGTGCCGCAAGAGGGGGCCAGGGGGCATGGCCCCGAGCCGCGGGGCTCTGGAGAGGCCACACCGCTTGCTCCTCAGGTTGCTGGGCAACCGGGAGTCCAGCCACGGCGCAGCATGCACCTGGAGAGACGTGGCCTTGAGAACCTAGTGAGTCGCCCTGCTGAGCTGACGGCGGGGGCTGGGGCTTGAGGAAGTGGCAGCACCTGGATGGAGGTAGATGGGGAGGATAAAAGCAACCGGCGGGGCTTCTGTTCCCCCACCGGTAATCATTTGTGAGAGGCTGGCCCTTGATTGAGACCTTGTCGAGCACTAGGATAGTGTTAAGCTCTGATTTAGCTTGCATAAAGTGTCTGTTTCACCCTTGGAGTGTGTGTGGTGTGTGTCTGCAACTAGAGACTGGTGTGTTTGCGTGTAACCCTGTGAACACATGTGTTTGGGTAGTTCGGAGCGTGAGTAAGAGAGCGCGAGCATGTGATTCCCCCACCCCACTCCCCTTTATTCCTACACCCCGTGTGAGTAGAACCCCCTGGGTGCATGACCTTCCCCATTCCCTCCCCCTCCTCTTCCCCCACTGCAGCTCGCACACCCCTGGCATCAATCCTGCTAACCCCCAACCTTGCATGTGGTCATTCCTGGGTCCCAGAAGTGAGTGTACGTAACTACTGTGTTCTGCGTGTGACACCTATTCCTTCTCCCCCCCTCTCCCCCGGAGGTGCCCTGTCTCGCACCCCGTGATGATCTGGGCTGCTCCCCGATAGAGGAGAAAGCCCAAACAAGATCCTGAGGGTTTCCATGGGGTTCAGAGGGAAGAACTGACGAAGGCGTGGACTTGGGAGTTTGGGATTCCCCCCCCCCCCCTCCTAACAGTCTCAGAGATATTACACTGATATTGTACTGAACGTCCCATTTCTGCTGGAATAGCAGCCAATCAGGTGCAACAGGAACTGCTCCAGAAACGTTATTTGGCACCATGGCAGAACAGCAGTCAGGCAAGAGGAATGCAGTGGTAGTGCCGGGTGGGTTACTGCCCAGATATGCAGTAACCCAGTCAGTTCAAGTACCATCTCAAATGCCAGTTCAAGGCCTGCAGATCTTGACACTGTGGCCTTCACCCTCCTGTCCTGTGGCTCAGCTAGCTCAACCCTTCTTATTCAGAGGCATATAAGAAACAGCCAAGTCAGGGCAGTTTCTCTTCTTTAATTGGCTTCTTCGCACCATAGATGCAGGGAACAAACCTACTAAAATCTCAGACCTGAGCATTCTTGCTGTCTGCACTCCATAACCTTCAGCTAACCTACAAGCAAATGTCTATTAAATAATGAAGGGGATGATAGTCTGTCTATACAACACAGGCCTTGTACACAAAGATCTTATCTCGGCATCTGAGGTAATGCCCGTTGGAGAGTAATTGCTTTATACATTAATTCTGTTTAAAAAAGCTGGTCAGGGCAGTACAGGATTCTTCAGTAATGTTAACCCATCAGTGCAATGCCCTGGTGAACATGCAGTTCTACTAAAACAAACTCCTTTCCAGCAGTGGAAGCTTATTAACAAGTCCTCCCTTTCGAAACCCAACACGTAACATCACTTTTTGCCTTTACAAAATGGAGGAAAAGGACAGTGAGGCCTGCAGGCCCCTGCTGCTCATCAAGTTGTCAGTAACACCAGGTTCCCATCACTTCATGAAGAAGCCTTTGTCTTTGCCTCTCTAAGCACAACCATTTAAAGACTTTTAGAGGTCAGGGGCAAATGAGTTTTTGAGCGACCCCCACTCCCACAGCTCCCTCTCTCTCTCTCTTGTACTCTCCCGCTCTCCAGGCAGTTCCCTCAGCAACAGGTGGTTCCTCTCTGCTCCAGCAGCTTGTTTTCCCAGAGGAGGAATGGCTGCAGTAAGTTGTGGAGACTGGATTCTTCAGCTGCCTTCTTCAAGGAGGATAACAAGCTGAGTCCCCCACTAGGGTGGAATCAAACGAGAGGATTGTCACAGAGAAACATAGGGTCACACGCGTGTGATACTGGCCTACATGTAAACTACAAGCCTAGTAAATATGTAAAGCAAAAGGTGCAACATGTATGTAACGTTACAATTGAGAACTGTAAAACCCAAATCAGGACTGTGACATGTGACCAAGCTCCAGGAAATGGAAAGAAAGTTTGTTGATTTGCCCCAGACGGATGGCCAGAGACATTAAAAATGCTAATGCAGGTAGCCATTGCCTACGTGACAGGCCTCAGATTTCTCCAGGCGGGAAGTCGAAAACAAAGAGACCTTGAAAGGTACTTAAAGAGGCCATTAAGCCACCTTCAGGAGCTCTCTCGCTTGGCCATCTGGAGCAGCTGCATCTGCATCCTAAAAGCTGTCAGCCAGCAAGGCTGGAAACCATGAACTGAGAGACAGGACTTTGCTTTCTAGCAACTCTAAGTCTGGAGACCCAGTCGCTTACATCAAGGACTGAGAAGAACTTATGGACCTTTGTAGGGTAAGATGCTTATTTAGGAACTCAACCAGTATAGATCAGGAATGCGTTATATTTACCTTTGATTTCTAGTAACCACTCTGTATCAACAATCTTGCTTATGTAATCAATAAACTTACTTCGTATCTTTACGAAGAAGCGTCTGTGTCTAACATTGGAACACAAGTGAGCAACGAGAGTTCTCAAGCTCTTGCGAACCCAGAGATTAAAGAGTCTGTAAACGGGAAGGATCGGGCCCTTGGGTGACAAAGGGGTTGCCCCTGTGGCAGGCTTGAATCAGTCAGAGAGAAAAACTGATTCAAGTGGGCTGTACGCGAGGGAAACTGAGTCACTCAAACCCGGTAAAGTGGGGGTGCGGACCTTCAACCCGTGACAAGGATAGCCCACATTAGCCTTCACCAGGTGCATTCCTGTTCCTAGGTGTCCGCCACTTGGCCTCCATGTGGTGGTCACCACAGAGCGGTCACTCACCGTGGAGTCTAGGGACATTAAGGACCCACCATGTGGGCTAATCAGGGCTAATGGGTACCCATGTGTTAGCATCTCATCAATTAGGTCTGCCCGCAGCCTCATCCACATCCAGGTCTGCCAGCATGTAGAGTCTTGTCTAGTGTACCCAGCCAGCTGAGAGGTGGAAGCGGTAGCAATCTCCTTCCCCTGGAGCCACCTCTCAGCCGAGAGTCGGCTGCGGTATAGCAGTGGAACCTGTTTTTATATTAATAACTTACATTCTCCTGCCATGAAGAAAGGAAGATATTCGGAAGCTAGGCCCGAAGACTACAAACTGCATTATGAAGAGGGCAGACCTTGTGACTATTAAAAATGGCTCTAAGAACATCACTGTAAAGGAATGGAGGAGGAGGAGAGGAGATCCCCATGGACACATTAGATCTAATAGGCCTAGAGGCCTACATGACAAGGCCAGATACCTAGAATTGCTGGTTGATGGATTTAAGATACATGGTTGAAGAAGCAATCAGTTATGCAGATTACTGTCTCTGGCCAAAACCACAAATAAATTATCACGGGTGGGTCGACAAGATAAGCCTGCCACCCTGAAGCCATCAACACCTGGTGGACAACCTGGTATGCCCAGAGGGAGTGGCTCCGATAGGAATTGATCCCCCAAAGCCAGGGTGTTACAATAAGGTGGTGATGAGCTCGATCCCTAACAATGGAAACACACACACACCCCTGCTGCGGAAGAAGAGTGATGACTTCATCTCTTTCCCACAGACCCTCTCCTTTGAGCACAAGGGAAGTGATAACCATGACTTGGTACCTCCCATTGGTTTGCATTGCCCAGGAACTGTATATAAGGACAGCCAGAACCAGCATGGCTTGGTCTTAGAGCTTAGTTCCGCTAGCTTTGCAGTGAGTACCATGGTCTTTGTCTCTGTCCATCTCAACGAACTCAAGAAACAGCGCTCTCCTCTCCAGCATCACCTGGCCGCCCCCCTCCTCGCCTTCTGGGACCAGCAGCCTACCACCATCCTTCTATCATCTGGACGCATAAGATACCCTGTTATGTATTGAGTTTACTAGTGTGCAAGTGCTGCCAAGATCAGGAACCATTTATATGAACTGCCTTGTTGCTTTATGCAATTAATAAATTTACTTCCCTGATAACGATCAACGAGCCCTGCTAACGATTCATTCTAACCCTAAATTGGCTACACTAAAGTATATATGAGGGGTTGTATTCGTGGGATTGGAATTATTTCATAAGAGCGGGAGAGAGAGACTATAGGGAGGGAGATCTCTAGCACGCCTGTCAGCTGAGAGGTGGAGGAGACCGTGGGGAGGGAGAGTTCAGTGCGCCTCTTAGCTGACAGGCAGGGAGAGCAGGGAGGTTACAGGGGGAGGGAGATCTCTAGAGTGCCTCTCAGCTGAGAGGCGGCCACGGGGAGGGAGATCGCTATTGCCACCGGTGGAAGCTGCCACAAGCGCATGAAATGTGGGCAGGGGGCTTCCAGTTTATTAGGCTGGATGTGCTAAACATGTGATTGGGGGCTGCACGGGTTGAACACAAACTCCAGTGGGCTATTGTCTCATTTGATTCCACCCCTGGTCACCCATAGCCAGGACCTAGTAGAGCCAGCAGTAGGGGGATGACTAGGGGATGGGACTCATCTCCCTCCTCCCAATCCTGAAGGAGTAAGCTGAGGGAACTTGTACCACATACATGAGAACTGGGGCAACCCCTACCTTTGAGCCCACTTCCAACAGCCCGGTCTGTAAGAGAGTGCACAACTGACTGTACAGAGTAACAAGCAGGGACAGGAAAGCAGGCACCAGCAAACAGTCACTCAACAAGTTGCAGAAACTAAGAGGCAGTCACCAGCACAGCACAGAAAGCAGCAGTGCACAGTGAGCTGGGCAAGGTGCTTACTAGAGAAAGCCAAGAATCACATTCCTTGGCTGACCACCACTGCTCTGGTGTGTGTGTGTGTGTCTCTCTCTCTCTCTCTCACACACACACACACACACACACACACACACACACACACACACACACACACACACACACACACGTACGTCCATAAGGGTAGGAATGAGCCAAACTGTAGAGAGATCTACTGGTCAACATCAATTCTTGTGAATTGCACCAGACGATGGGTGCATTGGATAAATTCCCAATGAGTACAATGGATTGCACCCTATTCACTGGAAACCAGTTCAATTCTGCTTCATGCTGATGATGTTCTATTATTATCGCAAACACAAAAAGGTCTTCAATGCTGTCTCGACCACATGGAGCAATACTGTGTGGAGAATGATATGAAAGTCAACCCGAAAAAGCCCCATGTGGTTAGTTTTAGTCATACTAAGAATTTGTTCAACTGGATGACTGGGGACCATCTATCACCACAAGTGTCTAAGGCAACTTACTTAGGCATTTGCTTCTCTTCCTTGTGCCTTTGGAGAAGTGTTATTGCCAAAGCCAAATGTTCAGTGGCAGGATTATTAAAGCTTAACAGAAGTTCTGATAGCTCAAGTGTCTCCATATCCATAGATGTCTTTAAGGCAAAACCTTTGGCTCAGTTGCTGTTTGGGGAAGAGCTTTCTTTTCCGACTTATAAGGATGTTGAGATGGTACAAAATAATTTAATTAGGGGCATTTTGGGAGTTCCAACCTCTGTTCCGATTGTTATACCGGTGCAGGGAGAAATATTACTTCATTCAATAGCCACACTGGCGGTCATTAGGACATTGGCTTACTGGGATAAAATCTGCCATTTAGAACCGTCACATCTTGTCCACCAATGCTGGTTAGAAGAATTACAACACACAGGGAGCAAAAAATACTGGTGGTGGAAAGAAATCTCGCAGGTCTTGTTTAAGAGTGGTCTCTCTCCTTCCTTCTGTTTGACCTTGTCGGATATTAGTAGAATCCCAAACTTAAGACAAAGAATTTTGGATTATTCACCCAGGAAGACTTAGTCAGAGCTGCAGCCAATAGGATAGCCCCCTGGTGCCACCTAGTGAAATTTAAATTTGCTCTAGAGCAATACTTGGTAGAGCTTCAATCCTTTCAACAGCGGAGAATGCTAACTTTGATGCGGTTTCAAATGTTAGAAACAGCAGTCACATTCGGCAGGGCCGCCAAAATAGATTTTAATCTAAGATGCTGCTCTTGTATTCACAAGGAGGTAGAAAATTTAGAGCACTTGCTCCTTGTATGCCTTTATTATGATGATCTGAGAGCTGCATGGACAGTCCTACTACTGGCAAGCAGTTCTTTTTGTTCCTCCTCACAGCACATTATTTCTCTGTTAACCACGCAAGACCCTACTATTTTGAAGCCACTGGCCTGGTTTCTCCTTCTGGCAACTCAGGAGAGGAAGTTCAAGTGGCAACAGCCTTCAACAGAAATATTGTGATCACCGAAGGATGTTTGTTGTCTGTAATTTGTGCTGGGTCCTCCTATGAGATCTCTGCGTCTTGCTTTTATGTTCTTATTTGATTTTTATTGTAATTTTACATTATTATGAACTTTGTTGGTGTAATAGGCTTTTTTCTGGACTATGAGGAAAAGCTGAGATCCTAATAAAATTGATTGATTGATTGGAAACCAGTTCAAATCACAGAGCTCAAGCATAGTATGTTTCCAGTAGGAAGCACCACTGTTCACACAGCCTCATCTTGCACCAGCTGAACTTAGCAGAGCTTTGCTAGGGGCTGGGTGGACAGGGGATAGCCTCCTGTGTTGCCAATCCTCAACACAGTTATTATGATGCACAAGATCACCCTCAGCGCATTTCATCTCCCACCACATGTAGGTATATGCACAACAGCAGCATAAAACTGCGGTATTGAGGGTCTTCACCTTGTGCTTGATTTGGCGGGTGACAGTTTGGGAGTGCTGCTTGTATACCATGCACCTACCTGTGCAGCAGCCTACCTACATGTTTTAGTGGAGGTGGTGTCGGGAATGGTGTTGCGGTCCTCGAAGTCAGTAGTCTTGGGGGACTTCAACATTCACGCCAACGCTGACCTTATGGGAGTGGAGCATGAGTTAATGGCCGCTATGGCAACCATGGACCTGTCCCAGAGAGTTATCGGCCTGACACATCAGGGGGGACATACCTTAGACCTTGTGCTTTGCACTGGCCTTGAGGCGGATGTTCCATTAGCAGGGGAGTTATCAACTGTACCCTTGTCACGGACGGACCATTACCTCCTGCCGGCCTCGGTCCTGGTGCATGTCTGCCCCCAGAAAGGTGCAGAACCTATTCGGATGGTTCGCCCCCAGAGGCTGATGGAACCAGATCGGTTCCGGAAGGCTCTGGGTGAGTTTCCCTCTGACCTTGACGAATGTTCCATCGATGACCTTGTCTTGTTATGGAATACCTTGCTGATGGAGGCCATTGATCGGACAGCTCCTAGGCGTCCGCTGCCCAGGTGACAGCTCCGCAGACTTCCTTGGTTCTCCAAGGAACTGCGGGAGCTGAAGCGAGAAAGGTGGTGGTTGGAGCAACGGTGGCATTGTTCGCGTGCTGAAATTGACAGATTGTGTCATAGAGCCAGTTAACAGGCCTATGCCGTAGCTATGCGGGCAGCAAAAAAGGAGGTTTTTGCTACCCTCACAGCATCCACTAAATCCCGTCCAGCGTTGCTTTTCCAGGTGGTGTGGGGGCTGGTCAGTCTGGCCTCCCTCCACCTTGGAGTGGAGTCATCTACTGCTCGCTGTGACATGTTTGTGGATTATTTTGTGGATAAAATCGCTCGGATTCACCACGACTTCTATGCCGTAATTAATACATATGGGGAACTGGAGGTTAGGGAAGCCTCGTCTTGTCTGGTTTTGTGGGATCAATTTCAGTCGATGACACCCGCCGATGCGGTTGGTGTTCTTGGGGCTGTTAGGGCCACATTTTGTGAATTAGATCCTTGCTCGTCCAGGCTGATTAAATCTTGCCAGGAGACAATGGGGTCATTGCTGGCTGGGGTGGTCAACGCCTCCCTTCGGGAGGGTAGAGTGCCGGGCTGTCTTGAAGAGGCAGTGGTTCGGCCTCTGCTCAAAAACCATCGCTTGACATTGACTCCCTTGCCAACTATCGGCCTGTCTCTAACCTTCCCTTTTTAGGGAAGGTTATTGAACGGGTAGTGGCTCAGCAGATCCAGGGACATCTTGACTGCATCGGTTATCTGGACCCCTTTCACGTGGGATTTCATCTGGGGTATGGCACTGAGTCTGCACTTGTGGCTTTGGTAGATGATCTGCGCCGGGAAATGGACCAGGGTCGTTCGACCCTGTTAGTTCTATTAGATCTTCCAGCTGCATTTGATACAGTTGATCACGGGATGTTGGTGATGCCACTGAGGGACTGTGCAGGGGTGGGCAGGACTGTTCTTGAATGGTTCCACTCTTTCCTTACCGGTAGAATGCAACGAGTGGTTCTTGGGGAGTCTTTTACATCATACCGAGACCTCTCGCATGGAGTCCCACAGGGTTTGTTTTTGTCCCCTCTCCTGTTCCACGTATACATGCAGCCACTCAGTGATGTGATCAGGAGGTTCGATGTGCGGTGTCATCAATATGCTGATGACACCCAGTTGTATCTCTCTTTTTCAACAGACCCAGTCCCTGCAGTCTCGGTGCTTACTCAGTGTTTGGCAGCTGTGGGGGACTGGATGAGGACTAACTGACTGAGGCTGAATCCCGACAAGACGGAGGTGATGTTGGTGGGTAAGGCAATGGAGATGGTGGTCCCCATTATTGGCAGGGTCTGCCCTCCATTGGTACCCCAGGTGCAGAGTCTGGGGGTACTCCTCGATGCGCAGCTCCACCTGGATGCCCAGGTGGAGGCTGTGGTGAGGAGTACCTTTCACCAATTACATCTGGTGCAACAGCTTCGGCCGTTTGCGTCAGGCTCTGACCTGGCCACCATCATCCATGCTTTCATCACCTCCAGATTGGACTATTGTAACACGCTCTACATGGGGCTACCCATGGTGACGGCTCGGAAACTGCAGCTGGTGCAGAATGCGATTCCCTGGTAGGACTGGGCCGCCGGGAGCATATTACACCAGTGCTCCGCTCTCTGCACTGGCTGCCGGTGGTTTTCTGAGCCCGATTCAAGGTGTTGGTTTTGACCTATAAAGCCCTAAACAGCCTAGGCCCTACCTATCTGCGAGATCACCTCACTCTCCGGGTGCTGGACCGACCACTGCGGTCATCTGGGGGCACCCTGCTCAAGGTCCCCCGAGTCTTCCGTGGGCCACGCAGGGGAGGGCATTCTCAGTGGCTGCACCATGACTGTGGAACTCCCTTCCGGTGGAGGCCTGGTTGGCCCCGGATCTCCCCTCTTTTTGGAGACGTTGTAGTCCGCCAGGCATTTGGTGGGGGAGATGGGTGAGGGTGTGGGTTGTTGGGTAGGGGTTATTTTTCTTTTTGTCCTCCTTTTAGTTGTTCTTAAATTGTCGTAATGTTTGTTTTGCAAATTGTAAGCCGCCCCCGATGTGGCAGGAGGGGCGGGGTAACAAAATTCTAAAAATAAATAAAATAATAAATAAATAAAAATATAAAATAAAAATCGGGTGAGTGACAGGATGTTACCCCTTCTTCCTATCCCTTTAGTTGACCAGTACATTTCAGCACAGTAACCTCAGATGTTCACTAACAAAGGCTCATTCATCTCAGTTCAATGCATCACACCAAGGTTAGCTACTCTCCCCAATCATTAACTCCTGTCAGCAGGCGGACCAGGTATGGATTCAAAGAGTAGAACAACTCAAATAAAATTGGAATTCTCAGCTTGGCCACTCCATGCAGTATCTGTTACTATTATTTCCTCAACCAATCTGAGTCCATGCCACTGAGGTGTATTATCAAGAAGCTCCCTCTCCACAGAGAAGAAGAGAGAAAGAAACCCAGATGTTGTCTCATGCTGTGGCAGAAAATACAGTTTAAATCAGGGTGGCAGATTTTGTCAAGCTCTCCCTTTTAATCTGTTGAGTTTACTGCGTGCCCAAAATAAGATGAAGTTGGTGAAGCAAAAGCAACAATGAATGAGGTAAGATGTCCCTGGAGAGGAACAGTTGTTGAATGCTTTGGTGCAGCATCCGAAGAGGAGAGGTTGGAGACTCTGCAGCAAATGTCTCTGGGAGGGGGGGGAAGGCAGGGATCGTTCTACAAATGTACCAAACAGACTGGGCACACAGCACTCCCCTAAGGGGTGAGCTGCTGTACTAAATTTGACACACACTAGAATGGCTTTTACTACACTCAAGTGCGCAATCCCACGG
Source organism: Sphenodon punctatus (assembly GCA_003113815.1). Classification (NCBI taxonomy): domain Eukaryota; kingdom Metazoa; phylum Chordata; class Lepidosauria; order Sphenodontia; family Sphenodontidae; genus Sphenodon; species Sphenodon punctatus. The sequence goes on along the minus strand of QEPC01003620.1, from coordinate 542,092 downwards.
CCCTGTCTAGAAAGTACAATTGACAGCACAAGAATAGAAGCCAGCAAATCACTTGAGGAGGCCTCAGAGCTTTTCCTCTCTTGCGATCTTACTCACAGCCAGAATTGTAACAACATTAGAGCCCTCTGGGAGCCTTCCCAATTCAACACAACAGCATCAGGCCCTGCTTTTCAGCTTGTTGGATGTGGTCTCATGGTAACTACGCATTCAGGGTCCAAGTTACTTTTCGTGCATATCAAACTACACATGGTACCACAATGGTTGCCGCAAGATGGTGACTTGCTGGGACTTAAGCCCGACACTATGGAGGTGGTGGCTAGAATTTCTTACAAAAGCCTTCAGCTAAAAAGGTGAAAAGACAAGATGTGAATCAGGTGCTGTGCAGGTATCGACATCCACAGCCCTCAGTACCTCTTGGGATTGTGCTTGCAGTCTTGACTATTTGTGACTGCAAGCTGCACATTGCATTAGTTAGCCTGACAACTTTCATGGGGACAATTCAAGGTGCTGGTTTTGACTTACAAAGCCTTAAAGAGCCTGGGCCCCATGTATTTGGAAGATCACTTCTTCCATTATCTCCCGTCGGCTGGAGCACCCTCTTGTAGGTACCGCTTCCTAGCCAGGTTCCTACAGCAAGGGCACACAGAGATGTTTTCTCAGATGCTGCCGCAATGTTGTGGAATTCCTTTCCCCTGGAGGTTTGGCTAAGCCTGCGCATCTTACAGAGGCAGTGTAAGACCTTTCTTTTTGACCAAGCGTTTGGCAGGTGGAAATAGGGGTTGGGTGTGGATTTTTAAGGGGGTTTGGGGTGAGATTTTATGGGGACGTATGTTTTTATGTATGTTATCGGTTCTTATTTTGTACGCTGCCTTAAGCCTTAGGTGAAGGGCAGCGTATAAATTTAAAATAAATAAATAAATAAAAGTTAGGCTTTAAAAATAATCTTTCAGTGTGTGTATCACTTTAATAACTCCAGTCTCCAGTATTGGCCAAGATGCGTGATGTCACATAATTATGGGCCTTTTTAGACAAGTGGACGCCGCTCGCGCCTGTAATAACGCGGCATGTAAAAGTGCCGCGGGCAGCGTTTAGACGCACCATATTTCTGGTCACGCATTCTTTAAGACCACAAATTAAATACCTCAATAACGAGGTATTTAATTTGTGGTCTTAAAGAATGCGCGACCAGAAATACAGCGCGTCCACAGCACGTCTAAACACTGCCTGCGGAATTTTTACATGCCGCAGGATTACAGGCACAAGTGGCGTCCGCTTGTGTAAAAGCAGCCTGAGTCAGGGTGGGCATCCTGGATTAAGACTGGGAACCTCCAGAGCATGAATAACTATGGTTTGAGCTAAGGAGCCACACACTGTACTGGGAGGTCGGCAGACTCATAGTCTCTGCGGATGGAAGATTCAGAGGGACATGCAACACAGTGGTTTGCATTGCAGGACACAGCTCCAGGGGAAGAGAACGGATAAGAGTGCAGAGTGGCCATATTTGGCCAGAGAGAGGCTTACATCATCATCTGAAATGGACAGTCTGGCACAACTCTTGTTTATGGTGTTCTATAAAAAGCATTCGGTATGGAGCAAAATGTTTCAAGCACTCTTTTAATAAGTCAAACAAAAACATAATGTCCTATTTCCAAGAAATTTCACATACTGGATCAGCTAGGGTTGGATTAGAGAACACAAGCCATGATGGGCCTTCACCACCAAACTTCTTTCAGGGTGTAGATTTCCATGCTGCTGTTTGAAGCTTACGGGAACCTGCTTGGAAGGAAAATGACCAAACCCTGCTTTAATGTTACACCACATATTAAAGTCTTTCCCTTTTCCAGTGAAAGGTTTTGTCCTCTGTGTTTGTAATCCAGAGACAGAGGTCCTTTTTAAAAAAATTTTGGGGGGGGGGGAATCAGTGTGCAGCGGGAGGAGTGCTGCAGATGGGGGCGAGGGAGGGAGCAGACGGATGCACACCCAGCTCCACCCAACTACATGCACAGAGCAACTGTCATTTTGGCCAATTGCTCCATGCGTGGGTGATGGATGGAGACACCCCCACCCACCTACCACTGTGTTTACACGGGCGGCACTCACACGTGCACACGCAGTGGACCTGCATGTGCGTGTATAGATCTGTCTCATGTATAAAGGGCCACAGACAAATTAGTTCAAATTGTATCTTTTATTCTGTTGGTGAGAAGTTGGTCCAATAAAAGAGATCATTTGAACTACTTCGTCTCCATCTCTTATAGTTGGGACCAACACAGCAACCACACTCTCTCTACACTTAAAATTCAACTTGGTTTTTAAAGACCCTTTTCCCCCCTGTCAAATGCTTATCCAACCTGACAGTCCGGATCCAATAGCATGTTGTCTGTCGGAGATGCCAGGTATGCTCAGGTGCTCGACATGAGTTTATTGCAGCCCCTGTATCAATATATTTCCGATCTGACGTGTCACAGTTGCATGAATAGCTGGGATACACATGAAATAGCCTCCAGGTATTATGGGTAGGATGGGATACAGATGTGTACGATAGCTACCACAAACAAATTCTCTAGACTTTCCAAGTTAAGGTGAACCACTTCCCATTTCTTCTAGAATGTAGAGCAGGAACCTGTATTCACTGCATTTTCCCCATTGTGAAAATATATATACCTCAATTTGAACCTCACAAGCAGGGAAACTAAGTGTTATGGTAACAAGCCACTGCTCCCAGTCACCTAAATCCTACTTTTTTAGTGAGCAGCCAACAAAGCAAATTGCCTTACTCAGCCATTCACACCTCTGCCACGTTCACACCTCTCCCATTCTGTACTGCTCCCTCAGCTGATGTCTAAAAACCTCCTCAGTCTGGCATGGGCTATAGGCAGGGCCAGCCTTACCAGAGGGTGACCTAGAACGTTTGGCCGGGGCCTCGCTCTTTTCACTACTTCCGGGAGCCCCCCAAAGGGACTCCTGATCTCACCAGGGCAGGGTACAGAGCTCTCCCCCTCCCCAACATGAACACCTCTAGGGCCCCACAGAGAGGATTCCTGAGGGGGCGAGGCCATGGGGAAAGAGCTAGGTTACCAGGGGCCCCGCATTTTATCTTCACCCCAGGCCCCTGAAAATTTTAAGGAAAGGTGATCTGAACATGGCAATACTGGAGACTGCTCTCAACACTTCTCTGCCCATGACCGAAGAAAAATACGTTTAGCCCATCTGTGGGCTCAGAATCAACTCTAAGATTAATTGGAATAGCTTATCTTTGCTATAAGCTCATTTCTCATTGCCTTTCTTCTACAAATAATTACATAGCATATTCATACTGAAGATTAATGATGCCAAGGAAATGCAACAAGAGTTTCCTTTTTGGGAGGAATGAAGAAAAACATTGTGACTAGCTAGCATAAAAAGCATTCCTAGTAGTTCTAACGTCATCAACAAAAACAGTGTGCCATTCCAAAGGAATTACGGGGCATCATGGGCATAATTATAGTGGGGCACATGACAGATGTGCGCTCCACAAATTTCCTCCCCCCTCAACTCCAGGGTTTTGAAGGCTGGGCTTATATGGGTCAGCATCCACCACAAATCTATGCCCATGTGCAACATCACTAATGAACTGCCATTACAGTTCAGATTAGGGCGATGGATTGAAACAGCCTTTCTGTTTTCACAGAATTTTTCTTTGTTTCTGGAACTGCGTTCAAAATTTCACCACAGATTTAATCTTCAGTGAAATTCCGATCGCCATTCCAATCTAAAGTTTTCATGGCCTGATGTGCACGCATAAAATAGCCAGGCTGGAGTGTCATGTTAAATGACAGCAGTCATACTCCAGCAGCTGTGCTGAGCACGCGCAGTACAGCCTCCTCCATTCCGCACACGCGTGCTAGGTGGCGAAATTGTTCCAATCAATCCAACAAAACAGGAATCAAAATAATCTTTAACAATAATAATCTTAATTTTTATATAGTGCCCCCTCCTCCCTGTCATGGCACTTGGAGCGCTTTACATATAACACAACTATTGTTCTGTAAAGTGCCAGGTACACAGCTGGCGCTATACAAATGCTAATGCTAATAATAATAATAATAACTGTTTAATCCTCACAACAACCCTGTGAGGTCAATTAGGCTGAGAGAAAATTGTGACTTTCTGGTCAACAGGTGAGTTTCTGGCAGGCAAGACTTGAACCAGGGTCCACCCCAACCACCCAGTCCAAGTACTGTGCACTTAACCATTACACCACACCGGAATGCATTCCAGTTTGTGTCTTGCCGGACTGAACAAAATGACCTGATTCCACTGACAACGGAATCTAGTTAAAAACTGAACTTTAACCCTAGTTCGGATAAGACTTTGGCAGAGTTTTAAATCAGAGCTGGTCAAATATGGCAATTTTATTTTGCAAATGAAATCAAAATGTTGTAATAATAAACAAAGGTTCAGTTTTGAATGTTTATTTATTTATTTAAAATATTTTATATCTCGCCCCTTCTGTCTAGGCAGCTCGCGGCAGTTTACAATAGATAAATATATAATCATTATAAACAACAATATAAAAAGAGGGGGAAAGAGGGAAAACAGGAGAAAGCATCCCCCCGAAAAAGAGGGGGATGAGAAGGATGTAAAAAGACATTTAAAAACCCAAACAAAAATAAATACTCCACCCTTAGAATAAATTTTGGGCCCATCACAGCTTCTAGTAAATATTCTTGCAATTGCATTTTGCAGAACCGGTGCCAGATAAAAATCCCAAATATAAAGGACACTGTGGAGCAATGGGATTCTGAAATAAGGGGCATCTGTTATGTCCTATAGAGCTATAGATCTCCAAAGTCAGCAAAGTCTCAAAAGCAAAATTAATGAGGGAAGAGCCAATAGCCTAGTCGATAAGGACAGTTCCTGGACCTGAGAGGCCAGGGTGCAAATTCTCTCCTAGCCATGAACTCACTGGGTGAGCTTGGGCAAGTTGCTATCTCTCAGCCTCACTTCCCTATCTGTAAAATAGAAATGTCTCTCTCTCTCTCTTCCCCTCCCCTCCCTTGTCCAGCTTAGAGTCTAAGGCCCTTGGGGCAGGGACCACACTCTCTAATTACAACTATTAAGTACTAGGCAAATAACTAACTAATGATAATAATAATAATAATAATAAATTATAATACACTAAAGACCTAGGACAAGACATCACACTGAATCGGCAATACTTATACCCACTCTTCCTGGAACCATTGCTCTAGTTTTGTGCCTTTTTAACATTAGACACAAGATTTGGATTTTTTTGCGTGCATTTCTCCCCACTGAAGTCAATGGGAACAAACTGCAATGTTAAAGATCCGAATTTTAAAAATTAACGTAAAAGATTCAAATCGCCTGAAAACCGAAAGAGATCTGAATTTTTGAGTAGAACTGAATTGGCCATTTTCAGGTTGATTTGGTTCTATCTGAAATTCCCATTCCTATTGGATGGGGACCAAAGAGATCTTTCCTGAACCCCCTCTTCTGGCTTTCAAACAAGCTCCTAATCTCCCTCAGCTAATTATCCAGAGCAAACTCCCCACCACCCAGGACACCAACACCCCTACAGGATCAAGGCCTTGCTGGAACAGACGTAAAACGTGCCTTCACATCTCTGTAGACAGCTTCCAGACATCCCATGGAAATATATTCAGAATACAAAATATCTACAACCGCAAATCTAAACATCTAATATACCTCATTCAGTGCACTAAATGCCCCCATGGGAACTATGTAGGTGAAACCCACTAACCCTTGCACAAACACATGAACTTGCACTGAAAAAAGAAAAAAAATCATCAGAGACAAGAGCACAGGTACTACTGTTGGCACTCACTTCTCACAAACTGACCACTCTATTCCTCACCTCTTTGCCCTTGTTTTAAAAGGAAATCGATGCAAGACCTTTAAAAGGCGAGCCTGGGAACAAAAATTCATAGCTCTACTAGTTACAAAGAACAACGGACTCAATTTGGACATGTATTTCACTAGCCATTACAGAAATGGCTATCTACTATCTGTAGAGAGTAAATCTACTAGTATCTACAGCTACAGGAAGCTTTACGTTTACTATCAGCCGCTCTTACTCTTTCCACCTTATTGTATTCCACCCTTTTGAATTGCGGACCTCCTACCCGAGTCTCATTCTCTTTCTGCTCCCCTGCCTTTGCCATTGTTCCCAATCATACACCTCACTGCTTTGCTCAGTCTACAGTTCTAGCTACTGACTGACTTGCCTGACGAAGGACCCTGTGAGGTCGGAAAGCTTGCATAGCTCCACCAACTGGAGTTGGTCCAATAAAAGAGATCATTGCGCTACTTTGTCTCTCTTGCCTATATTTGGGACGAACGCAGCAAACCCTACTTTCTCTACACAGCTAACGTTTGAACATTTCCTCTTTCAATGTTTGCTGAAATCACTGACCAACAGCAAATAATCATGTGTTTCACTTTTAGCTGAACAAGCATGAATACAGAACTACATGTTTTGCTTCAAAAAAGTCCCTTTCCTTGATTAAATTCTAGCAGCCCTTATGTAGTCTATTCAACAATTCTGCACAACTGCACTGAGAGCCACAAACCCCTACGGTTCCAGGGAATATTTGTGTATACTGACTGACGCAGGTGCCTGCACCTGGTCAAAAAACTCCAGATGCCTTACTCAGAAAGGACACCCACAGGTACCTAGTTATACTTTATATCATTATCTTGCACTCCCAAAAGACAAAAGTGCAAGATTCCTGCATTTCTGAAAACTGCAAATAGGACACACTATAACTGTCGAGTGCCTCCCACAAAGTTTGCATAGCCCCTTCACCGGTAGTTAATACTGTGTAATTTAGAAACGTTAACCTTCTGCCACAGGTAAAGGAAAACAGATCTAAGCATAGCCCAATATGTCTGAGATTACAATATGGCCAATTTCTTTCAGTTATGGAAAATTAGGCCTGCAACTTAAGCATTCTATTATTTCTGGATGCATGTTTCCTTCCTGTCACCTATTAAGCAGCACTGTGATTTAACAGAATTGTGAATTACAGTTTTGTCTTTCCACAGCGCACTTGCACGCAAACACACTGAACTCCAATAGAAACCTTGTTTGTGGAATTGAATAAACGGGTTATTATTTAGCTAATTAGAAGAGACGTCACTGTCTGCTGCCCCAAAGCGTTCCAAAATGCAGCAAGCCTAATTTGCAACACGCCCTTCTCCCTTGCAAAAGCACTATGTTCTCTTTCATTGCTTTGCCTTGCCCCACAGCAATATATTCACACAAACTGTGGACTCTCCTACATTTCAGTGTCCAGTCCACTCCTTTGCTATGTCATTTCCCATGATGCAAAGGGGCACAGAGAAATGCCCTTGTAAAATCTTTGAATGGAATGTAGGAAGAACCACCTGCTCCAGGACATTCTGGCCACACCTCTACGGTCGTCAGAGGGAAGGCCCTTTTCACAGACACTCCAACACAGATACAATGAGTGTTACATTTTATTATACATGTTGTAGGGCTGCAGGTGTGTTCTATGGGTGCCCTGCAACATGTATAATAAAAGGTAACACCCATTTTATCTGTGTTAGCGTGTCTGTGAAAAGGGCCTAAGAAGCAACAAACAGGAAATGGCTGCCCTTGATAAATGTTCAGAAGCTGCAGCTGCTGCAGAATGTGGCGACCCAGTTCCTGAGGGGTGGTCTACACTGGCTTCTGATAGCTTTCTGGGCACAATTCAAGGTGCTGATTTTGACCTTTAAAGCCCTAAACAGCCTGTGCCTCACATATCTGAAAGACTGTCTTCCTCCCTATGCGCCATCATGATCCCTGCTATCTGTCAGGGGCATCCTTTTGCAGGTACCATCTACCCAGCAGGTCCATATGGTGAGAGCGCCCAGAGAGGCATTATAGGTTGCTGCCCAATGTATTTCAGAATTCCCTGGAGGTTCATCAAAGCTCAAGTCTGGGCATTTTCTGGACACAACAAAAGTATTTTCTTTTCGGCCAAGCATTTGGCAAGTGAGGATAGGGTTGGGGGGGGGGGGGTTGGGGAGATAAGAATTTTGTATGCTTTTATGTAGTTCTTTTTTTGGTGGTGGTTTCAATGTTGTACTCTGCTCTAAGCCTTAGGAATCCAGAGAGAGTGTGATTGTCATGTTGGTCCCAAGTGACAGAGAGACAAAGTGATTCTAATGATACCTTTTATTGAACCAACTGTTGTTGGTGGAAATAAGCAAGCTTTTGGGCCACACAGGGTCCTTCCTCAGGAAACCTAACCACCACCCTCAGACGACAGCCTAGGAACTAAAATAAATAAATTTATTGGATACAAAAAAAACAATGGACTTAACAAAGACCTAAATTTCTCCAGCCACTACAAAAATCTGTATTACTTAACAGTCTACTGCATTTTTAATTTGTGTTATCCTCTGTACCAACTTCCTAGAAATCATTCTAACCACTTTGTCTCCCGGCCTGTAACTGACCCTGTCAGCTAAATATTCAACCTTTGTGTTATGGTGTGAACCCAGTTCCTTTGATACTTTGATATGCGTATTCCCTTCACCTGATAAGCTCTTTCCCACTATACCCCTTACCCATATGTTTGCCTTCTCTGTGTGTTTTCCACTACCTATTGTCTCTTGGGCTCCTACACCAAAATATAATTTTACAGCTGTTTTTAAAATGTCTGGCACATCTCCCTCTTTACCCCCTCACCTGCTACGCTGCCCTATCCACTCTGAGTTATTTCATGCCCCTTGTATACCTGCCCTACATTTGCTCATTTCATCTCTCTCTACTGGCTACGCTACTAGGGCGGCCATACCTCCCCTTTAAAAGGATTGAAACCCGTTTCAATCTGGGTTCCGTCCCGGCTATGGCACCGAGATGGCGTTGGTGGCCTTGGTGGACGACCTCCGCCGGGAGATGGATGCGGGATGTTCGACATTTCTCATCCTACTCGATCTCTCGGCCGCTTTTGACACCGTGGACCATGGGCTGCTGTTGAGACGACTGCGTGACCGGGGGGGTCTGGACGGAACTGTTCTTGAATGGTTCCGTTCATTCCTCTCGGGGAGGAGCCAACGGGTGGTGTTGGGGGAAGAAACATCGAGCCCCCGCGCCTTACCGTGTGGCGTTCCGCAGGGATCGATCTTGTCTCCATTATTATTTAACATCTATATGCAGCCCTTGGGGGAGGTCGTGAGAGGGTTCGGGGTGCGGTGTCACCAGTATGCTGATGATACTCAGCTGTACCTCTCGTTTTCTACCGACCCAGACCCTGCTGTCTCGGTGCTATCCCAATGTTTGGAGGCCGTGGCGGATTGGATGCGACGGAGCAGACTGAAACTCAACCCAGATAAGACGGAGGTAATGGTGGTGGGGAGGGCGAAGGGGGTGGTGGCCCCCCTGATTGGGGGGGTTTGCCCCCCTGTAGCTCAGCAGGTCCGGAGTCTGGGGGTCATATTGGACGCAGGCCTGCGGCTGGAGCAGCAGGTGGAGGCAGTCGCGAAGGCTGCCTTCCGCCAGCTTTATCTGGTACGTAGGCTGCGTCCGTATGTCTCTGGCCCGGACCTGGCCTCCCTCATCCATGCCTTCGTCACCTCGCGACTCGACTACTGTAACGCGCTCTACGTGGGGCTTCCCTTGTTCCTGGCCCGGAGGCTGCAGCTGGTGCAGAATGCGGCGGCCCGTCTTCTTACGGGGACGGGTCGCCGGGAGCACATTACACCGGTGCTCCGAGCGCTGCACTGGCTGCCGATAGTGTGCCGGGCCAGGTTCAAGGTCCTAGTAATGATCTATAAAGCCCTATACGGCCTTGGCCCCTCTTACCTTAGGGACCGCCTCGCCCTTCGCGCCCCGGAACGACTCCTGCGGTCTGCCGGGGGTGCCCTCCTGGAGGTCCCCCGTGTTAAGCGGGGGGCCACGATGGAGCGGGCATTCTCGGTGGTAGGGCCGCGGCTGTGGAACTCCCTTCCGGAGGAAGCTCGCCTGGCCCCAAGCCTTTTGACTTTTCGGCGGAACTGTAAGACCTGGCTGTTTGCCCAGGCCTTTGGGAGGGAGGGGGGGGGTGATTTTTAATCCCCCACCTGTTTATTTATTTTTATATACCACCAGCTTTATTATATGTTTTATGGTTGTATTTTAAATGTTTTTAAATGTTTTTATTGTTGTAAACCGCCCCGAGCTGCTGTGCAGGATGGGGCGGTATAGAAATCCAATAAATGAAATGAATGAAATGAAATGAAAAGACCTTTCATAAGCGTCCTCTTTTAAAGGGGAGGTATGGCCACCCTATACACTACATGCCTGAGGAAGGACCCTGTGTGGCCCGAAACCCTGCTTATTTCTACCAACAACAGTTGGTCCAATAAAAGATATCATTCAAACCACTTTGTCTTTAAGCCTTAGGGCAGGGGTGGGGAAAGCCCGGTCCGCGGGACAATTTCCTCTGACCTGCCTCCTTGTCACCCTGCTTACGCTTACAATGGTGTGTGGCCCAGCACCCGCCTTTCAGTGGCCCGGACGGACTTTTGCAGGCCACATACATTCAAACTCGAGCCCCCACCCTCAGAAGCAGCCGAGGGGAAGGAAGTACCACCGACACCACCGCCCGCCCGGGTGCCCCACTGACCCTGCCTTCTGCCGTGCCGCTGGCCCGTGCTGCCCTCCTGCCTGCTATCCTGCTGCTGCCAATGTTGCTGCTTGTAAAATGTCCCTCCATGCACACCAGGGCCAGCCATTTTTTAAATCTGGCATGCTGGGAAATGTAGTTCCAGCATGTTAGAGTCAGGAAATGGGTAAAGGACTTTTGTAAGCAGCAACATCGGCAGCAGCAGCAGCAGCAATAGGATGCATGTAAGTATGTTTGAATGAATGTGTGTGTCTTTGAATGAGTGTGTGTATGTGCCCCATCCCTTGTCATTCACCCCCAGCTCCTGGCAGTCAGAGGAGCCCTGGTAGACAGAGGTAAATTACTCATTACTTTATTTTAATACATTTTTAATTTATTTTTAATTAATTTTAAATTAATCTGCTTATTAGTCTCAGTTAATTTAAATTTATTTATAATTGATTTTGACGTGCTGCCCCCGGCCCGTTCGGGGACCAACAATGTGGCCCCCAGGCTCGAAAAGGTTCCCAAAAGGTTAGGAGAAGGGCAGAAGTTTTAATTAATCAATCAATTAAACAAATAAATAATCAGCAAAGATTCCAAATAATAATCAGAATGTGGGCTTGTGCTACTACTCACTCCAACATATTGTTGTGTAAATGAGTTTGTGAGCAGCAGATGCATGGTGGCTTTTATCATGGCCTACTAGAGAACATAAGGAAGCAGATTTGATTGTGCAAGCCAGGCAGTCCTAGACAGGTTTGTAAAGTGTTCAACCTTGGCCGCTTGCACACGAGATGGGGGACTGCCGTGATCATAAATCATGTCAGGAGGATCGTGCAAAGTTCCACTCATGTACATCACCTTTTAAAACATTAGCCCATTTCTGCCGTGATTTCAATGATGGGAGACGGGGCTGAAAATCCAACCATCTCCCATCACTGAAATCATGGCGGAAATGGGCTAATCACGTGAAAAAGCACATGAGCAGAACTTTGCGTGATCCTCCTGACGTGATTTATGATCACAGGAGTCTCCCCCCACCCGCCCCCCCTCCTGTCTTGTGTGCAAGCACCCTTTCTCAGAGTTCTACATGTGCTTCCTCATCTTGCAGACAAAAGCCAGTCTGCTGCAAGCAGTACAAGTTCAAAAGTCAGAAACAGTTTTACAGAGTGCTCATTTATTCACCGGGCTGTTTTGAATTAATCTCTTTTTGTAACGGTCAAATGAATAAATGATCACCCTGTACTCGAACTTCTGTTTGGCTTATACAAATGTTGATCATTCACAGTTACACCACTTGGTCTTGAGGCAGAGATTTAATTTCCTTTGCGATTGTATGCAAGTGCAGAAATGAGGTGGTGGCAAGGGACTCCCATCCTTCTGGAAATGTCAGTCTTCTGATGCATCAAGCTTTTTGTGCATCTAGGTCACGGACGGGGAACCTCAAATTCAGGGCACAAATGCAGCCCAGGGCTAGTTTTTATTAGGGCCTCTTTCCATTTCTTGGATCTGGCCGCTGGATTCAGTTCCCACCCCCAAGCACTGAAACACTGAGCTCAAGGGAAGGAAGCAGAGACAAGGGCATGCACACAAGGATAGAGGACAGATCCTTCACTTAGATCTATGATCTGGACCCTCCTCTTCCTGAACGCACCCCTTAAGCACCCCCACTCCCAATTTCTGTGCAGCCCTCGGAGCTTGTGCTAATTTTCAAAGCGGCCCCTGGAAGAGAAACGTTTCACCCAACGGTGAACTGGATCGAGCGTCCAGATCCAGAAATTGGAAAGGGCCAAATAAAAACTAATCACACATGCTGCATTTGCCCCCACCCCCCAGGGCTGGAGGTTCCCGCACCCCTGGTCTAGATGCTCATTAATTGACGTGAGACAACATCTTCCTATTATAGCTGCCAGCCTAAGATAGCTGCAGAGATCACTAAAAGAGTTCACTAGGGGGCAGCGGAACAAGTCTCTAGCAATGAAATGGCTGAGTCCCCAAGGGGGCTGAAGCCCTGAAATCTCATTTATAATCTCCTTGGCCCTGGACCAGACATGCAGGACAAGATGGCAAAATCACCATAAATGGAGAAATGAGTCAATCCCAGTGCCTCTGCATCAGCTTGTGTCTGGGTTGCTAGGTTTTCAGCAGTCGCTCACATGAACACATCCAAGCCACTTTAACCTGTCTGGCTTCCACTGTGCCAGATACCCGACACTCTGTGTGCGACACATGCTGCCTGAGGCATACGCATGGTTTATTATCTGCAGTATTTGGATGTAGATCCTATTAACATTGTTGCACAAATGTCAAAAATTGTTTCAAACCCATTCCCTTCATGGTTTGGGTGCACTTAACAATAAGCCTTTTGCAGCAAAAGGCTGTACCTCCACAGAAAACCATGGACACATATCTGGTCTAACCAAGTGTACCAGTGCCTTTCTCCACTAAAGATATCCATAGGCACTGCATAGTCTTGCACCATAGGCAGTGGAAGGGATCATCCGCACAAAGGACTGCTATAAGGGCTGCTGCTATGTCTGAGCATGCACACCTCATCTTTTATACTTAGGATGGCTGTACCTCCCCTTTAAAAGAGGTCACTTACGAAAAATATATGTTCCAGTGCAGCCCCGTATCATGTATTTTTCATAAGCGTCCTCTTTTAAAGAGGGATGACCACCCTACCTATATTCCACCATAGAACACCCCTGTGTTAGGAAGGCTCTGCAGCACCCTGTCTCTCTGGATGTGCTGTTGTTGCGCATTTCCCCTGCATCAGCCAATGCTGACCTCAGAGATGGGATACTGGGATACCCAGTAATCTTATATAGGATTCTAAAGGAGGACAGTTTTCCGTCTATGCTCAATGCACTAGTGGGCATCTCTGCATAACAACTGCACAGACTGGGGATGATGAGCTTGAATGATGTGGCAGGAAGCAACCTGATGGGGCTGCTGCCCCTTTAAGGGTGCTGCAGGCACCAGCCTGAGGACTGGACAGACTGGGATGTGCCAGGCAAGTGAACTGGACAGCTGTGAAAGGGCTTGGCAAGTCCAGCCCTTAGAAAAGCCAAGTAGAGAGTAGGATGACACTGGCCCTTTAAAGTTGGAGAGACTGACGGCTTGGCCACACCCTTCTCTGGGTATATAAGAGAATATAAACCCAGGATGGTGTCAGTCTGGGTCTGGCTGTAGACCAGATAGACAATCTGTGAAGAGCTGGCCCTGGCCCTCTATGCAAGACAATGTCCTGACTAAGATGTTTGGGGAGACCTGAAATGGCTGGGAGAACTTCCCCTGGACTTTGACTATGTGGCTATGCCCAAAAAGCTGCTGGGCTCAAAGGGAACTATGTTTGGCACAAGGGCCCTGAGCCTATGAGTAGTAGGTGGAGGACTCTGGCCTAATTGGGTAGTTCGGGATGGGACTGCCAGAGGGCATATGAACCTGCCAAAAGACTATATAATTGGGAACTGTGTATGCCCAGGCAGGGTGCAAGGTGGATGAGCCAACTTGGGGCACAGAGTGGGGGAGAACTATATATGTGCCTGTGAATAATTCCTGGAACAGCCTGTGTATGGAGAATAAAAGACAGAAAGCTAATTCCCAGCTGCAAATGATTATGTGCTAATTCCCTAAAGACTGTGGCTCAGGGTCTGATCCTGAATTTACTTTTCCCCAATGAGATCATGCGCTGCTACAAATGATGACACAGGAAAATTATTGAAACAACCTGACTGGCTAAATGCTGTGGCCTAATTTTTTTTTTTAAAAAAAAGGGATTTACTCTTCTGTGCAGTTATGCAAATAGGAGGGGCTTCTTAGACCTTTCCTCCTTGGTGATGCGTCAAGGCTCGCCCACAGGGTCGTCCCCAGGGTTTGTGAGGCCATGTGTGAAGTCTTGATGCAGGGCCTAATTTGCATAATTAGGCCCCACCTAATTATGCAAATATGTAAACTTACATAAAATTTACTCCCTCTGGACAGGAAGGATTCCCATTCTCCACCCCTCCGGGCGGCCACAGACAAGCATGGCCTCCCAATGCTTTCCCTTCCCACCTCCCCAGCGGAGTGTCTACCACCACTCCCCAGGAGTGGTTCCACTGTAGGGGCAGTCGGACGGACAGTGAGGCAGGCACAGAGAAACTGACTGCGTCTGCTGCTTACTGCGGGAGCAGGGGGAGCTTAGCCAGCCTGGCCTCCAGGGCCTGTTGCTTCTTGCTGCCAGTGCCGCCTGTGCCTTGTGCACGCACACGGTGCGACCGGTCCAGGGGCGCTGCTATCAAACACACAAGACACCCAAAATGCAGCCAGCCTATGAAGCGCATTATGCCGTGAAAAGAGACATAAATATATATATATATAATATATATATATAACCAGTTCAGTTGCACCCCCATAATCAGTTCACACAGCTCCCACCCCATAACCAGTTCATTTGCACTCCTGCCCCCCATATAATCAATTCACGCTGCCCCCCACCCATAACCATTTAATTTGTGCCCCCAGGGCAGTGTGAATTAATTATATGGAGGGCGCAAATGAACTGGTTATGGGGTGCGGGTTTAAAGACTGTATTCCTGTTAGCAATAACTTCATTGAGAACAGTTAGTGAAATAGCAGTCATAATAATCTCAGAACCATATTTGCAGATTTTCCAAGATAGAATAGATATTGCTTTACATCCTAAATTCCTACCTAAGCTAGTATAAGTAGGACAGTTGTGAGAATGTGGCCCTTTTTACACAGGCCTCTCCCACCCATGAACACACAGATTTCTGTGTGTTCATGGGTGGGGGAGCCCCGCGTGAACGACGTGGTAACGCGCCCATGGTGAGTGGGGGTGCGTGCGCGCGCACCTAACATAAATCTCCACTCACCCCCCCACTCGCCCCACACATGGAGCAACCGGCGGTTACTCTGTGGGTGTGGATGAGTGGGGGTTGAGTGGGGATGCATGTGCAGCTGTGTGCATGCCCCACCCACACACCAGCGTGCCCACGGACGCCCCCATCCGGTGGAGCCATGTAAAAGTGGCTTTGAGGAGCCACTCGAAGAACAGAAGGTTGCTACCTTGTAAACAAGGTTCTTTGAGATGGCTCCTAACATTCTCACAACACCCACCCTTCCAGCCCCACATGGAATTTTTTTCTTATATTCCTAGAAAGGGTTGGAAGGAACTGTCATTCTGAGGGGCAGAGTGCTTTTTATACTAGAGGAGCTCAAGACCATCATGTGGTCTGTTATTTGAATAGGGTGACCATGCAAAACCCAGTTGTGAGAATGTTGGGCGCTATCTCGAAGAACCTTCTTTACAAGGAAACAACCTTCTGATCACTCATGGGGAGGAGTTGTTTGTAAACAAACAGCTTTATCTCCCAGTCCAATCGGTGTCCCTGTGTCCTGCAGCAGTGCTACTAGGAGGCAGAGGCAGCTGAAGGTTGGGGATCAGAGCCAGGGAGGGGAGGCAGAAGAACTTATTGGGGGAGAAGCTGGCTGCACCCTGCCGTCCAGTCAGGTGAGTGCGGGGCCCCAGCTGGCCGCACATGTGGTACCTGCCTAGGGCCAGCCCTGCTCACCCAGTACACACTATCTACTCCTCCAGGTGCTGTTTACAGACCAGTTTTTAGGATAGTGTGCACCAATCTATACACCTCTCCAGATGCTGTTTATGTCCTGGAGGGAGTGGGATACACTGCAGAGGAAGGGACAGGAAATGTGTGTGACATACACTTGTGCCTCACACTCTCACTCTCTTCTCCTGTGCTAACATAGGGTTGGAAGGTGCTGCTAAGTGGGGACTACCTCTCTGGTTATGCCTCTCAAAGTTGCTATTATCTTATTACAATTAAAGGTGTCCTTTTTCTTTAAATCTGTATTTCCCAGTGAACCCCTCCTGCATTTATTACTAGCAGGTAAAGATTGGTAAATACTATAAAGTGACACCATTTCCCTTCTCTCCACATTTTTTATACACAATTTGGGGGTAGCGTAGCTTTATGGACACATTATTTCAGCGCAACCTTCTGTTGTAGGTGAAGCAATACCAACATAAAAGGATGTATGCTGTTTATGTTTATTTCTGTGTTTAGCAGGAATAAGCTACACCAGCATAAAGAGAATCTGCACAATTGTAACTGTATTCACATTAATGCTTGCACTACTGGAACTATATTAGAAGTGAATCACATCCCAAGCAGGGGCGGCTGGTGGGTTTTGAGGTTGGAGGGGCAGTAAGGCTGGCCGGCCCACTGGCAGCGAAGCCCACTAGAGCCAGGGCAACGGTGAGCGGCATAACCCAGCAGCAAGGAGTTCCAAGGGTTAATGTTGGATGGACATTACATTACTTAATCAAGCAATTTCAGTTAGGTTAGGCAGGGTATAATCACCTCCTCTGCCAGGTTTAAAAGCAGGCAGACAACCTTAAACCTCACTTACAAGCAGTTTTAGTAAAGACACACACACAGACCTGCAGCAGAGGTTAAGAATACTGCTTCAGAAAGAAGGAACTTTGTGTGTGTGTGAGAGAGTGAGTATTGGGGGCGGGTTTCAAGGCCCATGAATCACCAGACTCACAGTTACATCTCAGAATTTAAAAACCATCCCATTTCCAGCATTGTGAACACACCTAAAGATCTCCAGACTCACAGTTACAGGGGGCAG